>CM067175.1:93147023-93195250 GCA_034093135.1 Erigeron breviscapus | reverse complement strand
TACAACTTGATTCACTTCTTCAATTTGATCCAAGTCTAATGGGCATTCCATAGCCAAATGTCCCAACTCATCACACCTTTCACAAATCGGATAGTCTTGAGATACTTGATAAACACCCCGATTTTCAGCCTTCCCCAACTTAGCAAACTTTTGCTCCAATGCTTCAAGTCTATCTTTTGTAGCTTGATCACTAGTTGATGAAGAGGCTATTGGACATCTTACTCTCCTATTCGATTGAGCTTGCCTTTTTGAGTTCACACTCATCTTCTCCAAGAACTCCCAATCAACATCTTCGGGATTTGTCAAGAAAGTACCATTACTAATGGAGTTCACATCTCTTTTCTCTTCCGATAACAAACCATCATAGAAAGCCGTGATCAATTCCCATTTAGCAATTCCATGATGGGGACATACTCTCAACAACTCATTAAACCTCTTAAAAGCTTCATAAAATGTTTCACCCGATTGTTGCTGAAAAGTTCTTATCGAATTCCTTGCATCACTAGTCTTTTGCATGGTGTAATACTCATCCAAGAATTGTTGTTGCATTTCAGCCCATGAAAAGCTACCCGATGGCAATGTCAAGAACCATTGCTTTGCTTTATCCTTCAAAGTAAACTGAAAAAGAACTAGCTTAACCTCATCCGGTGAAAATCCTTGGCCCCCTATAGTCCCACAAATCGCCTCAAACTCCGACAAGTGCAAATAAGGTCTCTTCCGCCGCCATCCCATGAAAACTTGGCAAAATACTCAAACATTGCGGTCTAACCTCAAATGCTCTACCTCTCAAAACCGGTGGAACTATAGGTGAAGCATTAACGGCTATGGCGGGTCGAAAATGACTATCAACTCCTTGTGGTGGAGGTTGATAGTTCATATTTGGCATGGCCCGGTTATGTGGTTGGTAATTTTGGTTGGGCTACACGATGGTTAAAGCGAGGTGGTGGACCTTGAGGAAGAACTCTTGGTCCGTGGTTTATGTATTGAGGTTGGTTATATTGGGGTTGGTTGTATTGAGGATATTGAAGGTTTTGTGGTTGCTCAAAATCTCCCCCATGGTTCCAATCATACCTATCCGATTATCATCAAACCTCCCGTCATCCCAATGATTCACCCTATCATGAAGCCTATCATAAAACGACCCATCCGCATCCCGTGATGCATCTCCAATATGAGTTGGTGTTCTAGGTCGGTTTTGAGTTGTGTGACCACTCCTCATTGATGGGGTTGGGTTTCGTAGTGGAGTTTGATCTCGGTTATTTGGTTGGTTTGTAACATCCCAACTTTTCTTTACTAGTTGACTAATGCCGTTAAGTCAATATTGTGTGTGTCGTTAAGTCTATTTAGATTTAAATGTTTATATGTAGCTAATGTGTGTTATGTGTGAGGCTTGTAAGCCTAAATGTTAATGTAGTATAAATGTGTGTAATATGAAGGTTAATGTCTATGTAGTGACATTTAATGAAGGATTAATGTTGTATGTGGTCAATAATGTAGTTTGTGACCAATAATGAAGGATTAGGAAGCTTAGGGGTTAGTTTTGACTTGTGTGCAAAGTCAAAAACGGGTTTAGAGGTTTAAAGGTTGTCATTGAGAGCCTTATGCAGATTTTCTTCCTCTAAAACAAGCCCTAGTTGATCCCCTCCCTTCCCTCTCTAGTTTCTCTCTAGATCTTGTTCGTTTTGGAGCCGAATCGATCGTGTATTGCGTAGATATTGGATCTTTATCACCAAATACAGGTAATATAGGTATTCCTCAGTTGAGAATTGATTGTGTGAGTCTTATATCAGTCTTAATCCAGGCCATAAGGGTTTGGGTTGGGTTATTTGATTAAACGTTCGTCAATTTCATGTTATTTGGGTGATTAAATGGTTGGTTTATGATGTAAAGGATTAAGGGATTATTAGGTTGATTAAAGGTAATGATAAAGTGCAATTAAAAGGATTAATTTTAAGTCCCCAGGTTGGATTTGGGGTATGGGTTCGTATGGAATTCGTTTGATCAAAGTGTAAAATTTAGTTGCTTGTCTGCACCCCTGGTGCGACGCACCAAAGGCTGGTGCGGCGCACCCATTATGGATATGAAAGTTTCTGGAGAGTTGGTGCGACGCACAAGGTGGGAGGTGCGGCGCACCACTGGCCAGTTTGTTTTTGGTACACCCCGATATGCGACGCACCAAAGGGCTGGTGCGGCGCACCTGTCTTTAATCTAAACTCCCTGGAGGATTTGTGCGACGCACCAGAGAGTAGGTGCGGCGCACCCTTTATTGATAAAAATTCCCTGGAAGATTGGTGCGACGCACCACATGGAAAGTGCGGCGCACCATATGCCCAGATTTCACAAAATGTGTCGCTTAGCTTATATTTCGATCTTATACTTGTTCTAGGTTATTGGAGACACCTAGTCATCGTTGTATTGTGCTTGTAGCTTGTTGTTAAACCGTATCGAGGTAAGATACACTACTTTTGTCACGCTGAGGGTTCAACAAGCAAAGGTTTCATACTTATAACTTCCTTAACGGTAACTTATGATATATGTGGGTATCTCGGGCTACATGGGAGGTATTATGGGATATGTAGTTGACCATGAGACCTGAAATGCAGACCTTAATGTAGTGAAATGAAGTATTGTTCAATGTAGGGTATTGTTATGCAGTTTATGTAGATTTATGAAGTGTCTTATTATGTATGAAATGTAGAAATGAAGTTGTTGTGTGACATATGCATACTACATGGCTTGTACACCTAGCTCACTAGACTTGGTAGGTTGCCATGTCACTTGCACGTTTAAGGGCCCAAACGAAATGAAGGTAATGTGTGATTATGTTTAGGTTATGTGTGTTGCCTAAACTATTATGTGTGGGATCGAGCTCGTAAATATAATGCAGGGAAAGTGTTAAGCTTAACCCGTACAAGTCTTAGCCGGATGAGTACGTTGACGTAGTTGTTGCTTGGGTGGCTCCTTGCAACATGGTCTTTATAATGCAGGGCGAGTAATACGAGGGGTTTGACCAACCTCCACATACGGATTACTCAGGGATTGGCTTGCCATTCCTTAACGACGTACGATGATTAGTCTTTTGGTTGATCATCTAGTCGGGTGTGATGCAGGGCACACTTATATGCAGTAAACAAAGATATGTGTGACAATGTGTGAACTAATGCAGGATAGGCACATTTAGGATGATTATCCTAATTGATATGAAGTTGTTATGCAGTTATGTGTGTTGTGTGTTGTGCCTAATGAGTTTGTCTAATAATGAAGAAAAGTTTTAATTGGACAAATTGCTTTTAAATTAAGTGTGATCTTACTTAGCTATTCTTATAGCTAACACTTGTTTCTTTAATGTGGTTGTTCCCTCAGGTTTAGCTTGATGGACTAGTGACGCAGGACTTTTGAGCTTGGGTAGATGCGATGAAGGAGCCTTAGCTACCCATAGTTGCTTATTATGGAGACATTGGATTACATTTCATTTTGATGTCGAATTTATGTAATAATGTGTGAACGGTTGTTTAATGTTGGGCAACCGTTGGGTTTTCATTTGAACTAATGTTTGATATGGCATGTAACACCAACTGAACGCAGAAACCGAAATGTTTTTATCGGTTTTGACTTTTACGGTCTTTACTTCCGCAACCTAACACCGTTAGGTGAAAGATTTTTGAAAACCCATATTTTTAAACGTCGGGTGTTACAAGTTGGTATCAGAGAATTGGTTTAAGTGAACCAAAATTCGACTTATGCCGTAGGATTTTGGACTTAGACCGATGAGAAGTAGGTTAGGCTTAAGTAGGATGCCTAGCTAATGAGGTGGAATGCTTTAGGACGGGTTGGGGAGTGAGTGAGAGTGTGATTTAAGGCTTGTTATTGTGTGTGATAATGTAGTTATATGTAGTAGAGCCTTAACATATGTAGTCACTCTTTAATTCTTGCTAACCGTCGTCGTTGCTTTGTAGAATTAATGGCAAACACTAGAGCTAGTAACCAGAGAGCAGGAGGAAATGGTGGTGGTATTCCTCCTAATGGAAATGGTGCTGGAAATGAAGTAGAGCAAAGGCCACCCCGTGCACAAAATCGCCGTCTTGGTGATCCACCAACCGCCTCTGAAGTAGATAGGGCAAACCCGGTAATAGAGCAGGTTCCCAATCAAGCCCAATTACATGAAGAATTGAGAGCTATCCGAGCTCTCTTAATGAGAAATGAAGAGGAATTAGCTCAATTGAGGGCTGAAAGAAATGCAGAAAGGATTGGGAGTGAACAAAGGGGTGAGCGTTCGGTAGGGAATTACTCTAATCCCTCCCAAAGTGTTGAACCATCCATGGCAGCCGTGGGTGTTAATGAAGTTAATGGTGGAGGACTTGGAGTTGTTAATGCCCCTCGTGTTAATAACTTCAAATATGAAAGTTTTCAGAAATGTGGTGCCAAGGAGTTTGATGGTACCCAAAATGTAGTGGGTGCTATGGAGTGGATCGAGGACATTGAGGTAGTTTTTGCATCTTGCTATTGTCCGGATGATATGAAGGTTTTGTGTGCTAGTAGGATGTTGAAGAAGAATGCCCGTAATTGGTGGAGGGCTACTACAGTGTCTATGGCTCCTGAGGTACTTGCAGTTATGCCTTGGGGAACTTTTAAGGAGAAATTTCTGGAGGAGTATGTGGGAACGCGTGAGTTAAGGTTGATTGAAAAGGAGTTTAGATCGTTGGTTGCTAAACCCGGTGCAATTTCTGATTATGCACACTCGTTTATGGAGAAGTTGAAGTTTGTTGGACACTTGGTTCGAAGGCAGGAGGACCAAATTGAGGCTTATTGTGATGGTCTTCCCGCTAACTATCGTGGATTATGTAGACAACATGTGACTTTATCGGCGGCTATTAAGGAGTCAAAGAGGTTGGATGATGACTTCAAAAGTGAGAAGGTTGTGGTGAAGGTTGATGACAAGAAAGTAGGGTTCAAAAGAGGGTCAAATTGGTCATCTAATAACAATAATAAGAAGTTTCGAGGGAATTCTAGCTCAAGTGGTGATAAAGATAAAAAGAAGAATGGGTCTTGGTGTGCTTTTTGCAAGAGTGTTCATGAAGGCCAATGTTCTGACAAGACAAGAAGGTGTCATAAGTGTGGAAAGTCGGGACATCTTGCAACAGAATGTAGGGACAAGGTTCGTTGTTACAAGTGTCAAGAAACGGGTCATCTTATTGCCGATTGCCCACAAATGAAGAATGACGGGAAGAAAGCAGCTACTTCAGCCACAAAAGTGAGAGCCTTGCAAATGACTGTTGATGATGCTAGAACAACGACGAGGTGGTAAGTGGTACTTTCCTTGTTAATTCAAAACCTGCTTCTGTTTTATTTGATTCGGGTGCAAATAGGTCGTTTGTGTCTACTTTATTTGCTCCTAAGCTAGGAAGAGTCACTACCCCTTTAGATTGCTCGATAGAGGTGGAAATTGCTAATGGTACGGTTACTGATATACGTGTGGGTTATGATGATTGTGACATTGAGATTGAAGGTCGTTTGTTTCCGGTCCAGTTATTGCCTACTACCTTAGCCGGTTTTGATGTAGTGATTGGTATGGATTGGTTGTCTAGAAATGAAGCTAGTATTTTGTGTTCCCAAAAGATTATTCGGTTTCCTACATCCGATGGTAATGTGGTAACGGTTCATGGGGATAAGAAGAGAGGGGGAATAAAGATCATTAGTATGATGAAGGCTATTAATGTATAAGGAAGAATAAGAGTCATTTCTTGGCCTATGTTATTGATGTGAGAAAGGAGAAGCCTTCTATTGCTAGTGTTGATGTAGTATCCGATTTTCCCGAGGTGTTTCCCGAAGATCTTCCCGGTATCCCTCCTGACCGTGAAGTTACTTTTCAGATAGATCTTATTCCGGTGCTACACCTGTTGCTAAAGCACCTTACCGATTAGCTCCTACAGAAATGAAAGAGTTAATGTCTCAACTTCAGGAGTTACTTGACAAAGGTTTCATTCAACCTAGTTCCTCGCCTTGGGGAGCTCCGGTTCTCTTTGTTAAAAAGAAGGATGGGACTATGCGCATGTGCATAGACTACCGTGAGTTGAATAAGCGAACGGTTAAGAATAAATATCCTCTCCCGCGAATTGATGATCTCTTTGATCAACTACATGGTGCTTCATATTTTTCAAAGATAGATTTGCGGTCCGGTTATCATCAATTGAAGGTTAAGAAGGAGGATGTAGCAAAGACAGCTTTCCGGACTAGATATGGTCATTATGAGTTCTTGGTCATGCCATTTGGGTTGACTAATGCTCCAGCCGCGTTTATGGATTTAATGAATCGAGTATGCCGTCCCTTTCTAGATCATTTTGTTATTGTGTTTATTGACGATATTTTGATCTATTCTAAGTCAGAAGATGAGCACCGTGAGCACTTGAAAGCAGTTTTGGAGGTGTTGAGGGAGAAGAAGTTGTATGCCAAGTTTTCTAAATGCGAGTTTGGCTTCGAGAGGTGCAGTTTCTTGGTCATGTTATTTCATCAGAAGGTATTAAAGTGGATCCTTCAAAGATTGAAGCTGTTTCAAAGTGGGAGCAGCCAAAGACACCTACTGAGATTAAAAGTTTTCTTGGTTTGGCTGGATATTATAGAAGGTTCATTCAGGATTTCTCCCGAATAGCCAAGCCCATGACTGAACTAACAAAGAAAGGAGTAAAGTTTGAGTGGACCGATAAGCAGGAGAATGCATTTCAAACGTTGAAAAAGAAATTGTGTGAAGCTCCTATACTTGCCTTGCCTGAAGGTACCGATGATTTGGTTGTGTATAGTGATGCATCTATCACGGGTTTGGGTTGTGTATTGATGCAGAGGGACAAGGTGATCGCCTATGCTTCCCGCCAGTTGAAACCACATGAGAAGAATTACCCTACCCATGATCTTGAATTGGCCGCAGTTGTATTTGCATTGAAATTGTGGAGACACTACCTTTATGGTACAAAATGCACTTTGTTTACCGATCATAAAAGTTTGCAGTATGTCTTTAATCAAAAGGAGATGAACGTGAGACAAAGGAGGTGGATGGAATTACTTAAGGATTACGATTGTGAAATCAAATACCATCCGGGAAAAGCCAATGTAGTGGCGGATGCACTAAGTAGGAAGGTGCAAAGTTCTTCTTGTAAGTTGATGAGCATGCAAGTTCAAGCCAAGTCGGGGCTACTTGATCGAATTAAGGAAGCACAAGTGAGGGCATTGATGAAGGATAACATTGACAATGAAAGCATTGGGAAGAAGAAACGTCTTGTAATGGAGACTAATAGCCGTGGGTTCAAAACATACAAGGGTCGAATTTGGGTGCCATTGCTTGGTGGTAACCGAGAATTGATCCTTGAGGAAGCCCATAGAAGTAGATATTCGGTTCATCCCGGTGTCACCAAAATGTATGCAGATTTGAAACCTATTTATTGGTGGCCGGATATTAAAGGTGAAGTAGCTCATTTTGTAGCAAAGTGTTTGACTTGTGCACGTGTGAAAACGGACCATCAAAAGCCGTATGGTTTGTTGCATCAACTAGACATTCCCGAGTGGAAATGGGATCATATTACCATGGACTTTGTAACGAAGCTACCTAAAACGCCGAAGGGAATGATATGATATGGGTAATTGTAGATAGATTGACGAAGAGTGCTCATTTTCTAGCTACCCGACAAGATGTGCCTTTAACGAAGATGGCGAAGATGTATATTGATGAAGTAGTTGCGAAACATGGAGTTCCTTTATCTATTGTTTCGGATCGAGACTCGAGGTTTGTGTCAAACTTTTGGAAGGGTCTCCAACGGGAGTTGGGTAGTAGAATAAATTTGAGTACCGCTTATCATCCCCAAACCGATGGGCAAAGTGAGAGAACCATTCAAACCTTGGAGGATATGTTGAGAACGTGTGTACTTGAATACGGTGGAGCATGGGATGATCATTTAAGATGATTGAGTTTGCTTACAACAATAGTCACCATGCAAGCATTGGAATGCCACCATTTGAGATGTTATATGGAAGAAGGTGTAGGACTCCAAGTTGTTGGAATGGAGCCCGGTGAAAAGCAGTTGACCGGTCCCGAAATTATTGAAATTACCTCTGAAAAGGTTAATGTAGCTAAAGAAGCCTTGCGTGTGGCAAGAGAAAGGCAGAAAACTTATGCAGATAAGAAAAGGAGACCGATTGAGTTTAATGATGGTGATCTAGTGATGCTGAAAGTATCACCTTGGAAAGGAGTTATTCGATTTGGAAAGAAGGGAAAGTTGAGTCCACGTTTCATTGGACCTTTTAAAGTTGTGAAACGCGTTAAAGACGTGGCATATCAGTTGGAATTACCTCCAGAATTGGATGGAATTCACAACACTTTCCATGTATCCTACTTGAGGAAATGTTTAGCTGAGGAGTCAAGTGTGATTCCTATTAAAGACGTGAGTATTGACCCAATGAAGAGAATAGTAGACGAACCGGTAGCGATACTTGGAAGAAAGCAAAAGAAGTTACGCCGAAAAGTGATTGACCTTGTGTTGATAAAGTGGAAGCATAATCATGGAGAAAGCTTAACGTGGGAAACTGAAGCAGTAATGAAGGAAAAGTATCCGAGTTGTTCCTTAATGAAGAGATTCCGGGGACGGAATCCTCTTAAGGGGGAGGTAATTGTAACATCCCAAACTTTTCTTTACTAGTTGACTAATGCCGTTAAGTCAATATTGTGTGTGTCGTTAAGTCTATTTTAGATTAAATGTTTATATGTAGCTAATGTGTGTTATGTGTGAGGCTTGTAAGCCTAAATGTTAATGTAGTATAAATGTGTGTAATATGAAGGTTAATGTCTATGTAGTGACATTTAATGAAGGATTAATGTTGTATGTGGTCAATAATGTAGTTTGTGACCAATAATGAAGGATTAGGAAGCTTAGGGGTTAGTTTTGACATGTGTGCAAAGTCAAAAACGGGTTTAGAGGTTTAAAGGTTGTCATTGAGAGCCTTATGCAGATTTTCTTCCTCTAAAACAAGCCCTAGTTGATCCCCTCCCTTCCCTCTCTAGTTTCTCTCTAGATCTTGTTCGTTTTGGAGCCGAATCGATCGTGTATTGCGTAGATATTGGATCTTTATCACCAAATACAGGTAATATAGGTATTCCTCAGTTGAGAATTGATTGTGTGAGTCTTATATCAGTCTTAATCCAGGCCATAAGGGTTTGGGTTGGGTTATTTGATTAAACGTTCGTCAATTTCATGTTATTTGGGTGATTAAATGGTTGGTTTATGATGTAAAGGATTAAGGGATTATTAGGTTGATTAAAGGTAATGATAGTGCAATTAAAAGGATTAATTTTAAGTCCCCAGGTTGGATTTGGGGTATGGTTCGTATGGAGTTCGTTTGATCAAAGTGTAAAATTTAGTTGCTTGTCTGCACCCCTGGTGCGACGCACCAAAGGGCTGGTGCGGCGCACCCATTATGGATATGAAGTTTCTGGAGAGTTGGTGCGACGCACAAGGTGGGAGGTGCGGCGCACCACTGGCCAGTTTGGTTTTTGGTACACCCCGATATGCGACGCACCAAAGGGCTGGTGCGGCGCACCTGTCTTTAATCTAAACTCCCTGGAGGATTTGTGCGACGCACCAAAGGGTAGGTGCGGCGCACCCTTTATTGATAAAAATTCCCTGGAAGATTGGTGCGACGCACCACATGGAAAGTGCGGCGCACCATATGCCCAGATTTCACAAAATGTGTCGCTTAGCTTATATTTCGATCTTATACTTGTTCTAGGTTATTGGAGACACCTAGTCATCGTTGTATTGTGCTTGTAGCTTGTTGTTAAACCGTATCGAGGTAAGATACACTACTTTTGTCACGCTGAGGGTTCAACAAGCAAAGGTTTCATACTTATAACTTCCTTAACGGTAACTTATGATATATGTGGGTATCTCGGGATTACACGGGAGGTATTATGGGATATGTAGTTGACCATGAGACCTGAAATGCAGACCTTAATGTAGTGAAATGAAGTATTGTTCAATGTAGGGTATTGTTATGCAGCTTATGTAGATTTATGAAGTGTCTTATTATGTGTGAAATGTAGAAATGAAGTTGTTGTGTGACATATACATACTACATGGCTTGTACACCTAGCTCACTAGACTTGGTAGGTTGCCATGTCACTTGCACGTTTAAGGGCCCAAACGAAATGAAGGTAATGTGTGATTATGTTTAGGTTATGTGTGTTGCCTAAACTATTATGTGTGGGATCGAGCTCGTAAATATAATGCAGGGAAGTGTTAAGCTTAACCCGTACAAGTCTTAGCCGGACGAGTACGTTGACGTAGTTGTTGCTTGGTGGCTCCTTGCAACATGGTCTTTATAATGCAGGGCGAGTAATACGAGGGGTTTGACCAACCTCCACATACGGATTACTCAGGGATTGGCTTGCCATTCCTTAACGACGTACGATGATTAGTCTTTTGGTTGATCATCTAGTCGGGTGTGATGCAGGGCACACTTATATGCAGTAAACGAAGATATGTGTGACAATGTGTGAACTAATGCAGGATAGGCACATTTAGGATGATTATCCTAATTGATATGAAGTTGTTATGCAGTTATGTGTGTTGTGTGTTGTGCCTAATGAGTTTGTCTAATAATGAAGAAAGGTTTTAATTGGACAAATTGCTTTTAAATTAAGTGTGATCTTACTTAGCTATTCTTATAGCTAACACTTGTTTCTTTAATGTGGTTGTTCCCTCAGGTTTAGCTTGATGGACTAGTGACGCAGGACTTTTGAGCTTGGGTAGATGCGATGAAGGAGCCTTAGCTACCCATAGTTGCTTATTATGGAGACATTGGATTACATTTCATTTTGATGTCGAATTTATGTAATAATGTGTGAACGGTTGTTTAATGTTGGGCAACCGTTGGGTTTTCATTTGAACTAATGTTTGATATGGCATGTAACACCAACTGAACGCAGAAACCGAAATGTTTTTATCGGTTTTGACTTTTACGGTCTTTACTTCCGCAACCTAACACCGTTAGGTGAAAGATTTTTGAAAACCCATATTTTTAAACGTCGGGTGTTACATCAGGGTTGGTTTGTTCTTGAACTATGGGTTGGATGGTTGGTTGTGGATTTGATTGATCACTCATGTTTGCACGGTAAAGTTTCCTATTCCTTCTAGCTGTTTTCTCAATTTCCGGATCAAACAACAAAGGTGATGTATTCTTGGAATACCTCGTATGCATACACTACCTGTAAACCTGCACAATCAACACACCGCGTGTAATACTGAACTTACAAGAATGAGAAATGAAACAAACAAGAACTAAAACAAAACAAAACAAAACAAAACTAAATATTTTTGGATTTTTCTGAAAATTTTACGAAACTAAATTAAAAACAAAATTTCAACACTTTGCACACCGATTCCCCGGCAGCGGCGCCAAAATTTGATCGTGGTCGTTGAGCCGATCAAAAATAAAACTAAATACCAATATTTAGTACGGGTAAGTAGAGTATCGTATCCTCAGGGAATCATGGGAAAGTGTCAAATAAGTTACAAAATGTATTTAAACTAGGCATAAACTTAGAATTGAGTTTTGGATTGATTTGATTAAACTAGAAATGATCATAAACTTAACACAAGAATTTAATAATAAACAGGTAAGACCATTCTTATGATCCCAATTATGTTTTCAAAGTATAACCTAACTTATATCCGTTGGAAATCACATAGACATGATTCGTTATAATTTGGAATGAATGAATTTCAGGAACCGATTAATTAGGTTGTGATGATTAATGATAATGAAACCAAGTGATTGACACAACTAAATTCTCTATTCAAAAATCAGATTACAATTAATAAGAGATTATTCCAATAATTAATGATTAACAATAAATTGAAACCAAAAGATAGATGGAAATCATTCAAGGTTAAAAACATGTAATCATTCATTCAAATCCAAACAACATTAGATGCAAAACACAATTAAGAATTAAACATCTAATCCAACATAAATATAAGAAAGGTTGAATACAATTGTCTTACATAACTGTTCACATAAGAATGATCTAAAGAGGATTAGCCTTCCATGTTCATCAATGAATCTTCAATTTGGATTATCATCTCCTTGGAATTGTGATTGAATGATGATTTGATGATGATTTTGGGGCTTGGGAATAGTGTATTGCTGCTCTAAAACTCAGAGATTAGGGCTTGTGTGTGTGTTAATTCGTCTATGATTAGTTACCCCAAGTTACAATTAAAACCCTTAAAATTCGACTTCTGATCAGTGGCTGGCGTAACCTACGCCCAATCTGGGCGTAAGGTACGCCCCTTGTAAATCTGCCCAGCGTAACCTACGCCAATCCTGGGCGTAAGGTACGCTTGTTGTATCTTTGATCTTCACCTGGCGTAAGCTACGCTTGATTCCAGCGTAAGCTACGCCTACTTCAGTTTTGCCTGGCGTAAGGTACGGCCAAGACTGGCGTAACCTACGCCCTTTATAACTTCAGTTTTCCAGAATTCCAAAATTTGACTTTCTTTGACTTTGAGTTTCATTCGACTCCTTTTCGACCCAATTAGTCCAACTAAGCACTTAGAACCTGAAACACTTAAACAAACATAAAAACGCCCTAATCGTCTATTAACATGCACAAGACAATCCGATTTTATCCATTAAGATCATGTCTTTTAGGCGTTTATCACACACCACCACCACTATCACGACTTTGAACACCAAAATATGATGAACTTTCTGGAAATAATGAAACAAGAATGAAAACCCCTTTTGAAGCACTTTAATTTCTTAAGAAATGAGGCTAAAATCACTATTTCGGTAAACGATTTTTAAGCTTAAAGTCCTCAAAATAAGCAAGACACAAGAGAGGTTGAATTGATATGAATTTTTATTGATAAAAGTTTCCTAAAAGGCCTGGGATTTTTGGCTAAAGTGTTTAGTGGTGATTTCTAAGAATTTCCATGAATTATTGAATTTAAATGGTAATTAAAAGACATATAAATCAATAAATAAATTATGTAAATCAAGAATGTGGTTAAATCATCATAAACAATGGTAAAAATAACTCAAACCTACTGGAGAAAAATAATTAAAAGCTAACAAACAAGTGTTACATGATTTAAAGGTAAATAATTATGTAAAAATCACTAATTAATCACTATTATTAAATTAATGGAAAAATACACAAATAAATATATAAAACATAAAATTCTAAGTTAAAAAGCATAAAAGTCAGTATATAACTCAATTATAATTATTCATAATTTATAAAGACAAATATGGAACTTAAAAGTATTTTTAAGGAATTATTTGATTAATAAATCAATAAAATGAATAAATAATTAATTAAATAATATTAAATTAAATAAAAACTTATAAATCAGAAAATATTCACAAAAATGAATATTATTAAGTAACTAATGACAAGTATCAAGAATGAGTAAAACCCACAATGGAAACCATGACAATCAAAGTCAAGATACCGAAATTCCAACAATGCTAAATTACGTATAGCGAGAAAATGACTTTCTCCATCAAATATCTTCCAACCAAACATTATGAACAATGTAACACCCTTTAACTCCATAAACTAATAACAACCAAAGGAGGGCAAGTCTACTAGTATACATCTCATGACCTAGCTCACTAGTTCATGTCACGCGAACTTACGTCGTGAATATATACGTTATGGTTTAGGCTTGCTTGAGGCGCACCAAATCTAGGCAAAGGACTCGCGTTTGATCAGCCCATTTCACTCTCAAATCAAGTGAGTCATAGCCCCCTTTCAAACTATTTTATGTGTTTTACTTACGGGGTGAAAAGCATGATTAATTAAATTGACTTTTTTTTATGAAAATGCTACATTGAATGAACGATGATTATGATATGGGAATTATATTGTATGTTCAACGTGTGATATATTATATGATGAGCTTGAGTACTGTCAAACTGTTTTCACCTCGGTACACTACTATTAACTCTTCGAGAGGCCTGTAGTTTGAGAGTTGCGCAACTAGGACTTGTCCCCTCACCCAACGAGTAACGGTGGGATGTTTGGTTGCCTTTGTGGAGACCTTCATTGCCAGTCCGACCACGCGGTGCTCTAGCTACTATATCAGTGGTCATGCCACGCCCCCTTCTATTATTGGTCGTCTCCATGGCACGACCCCTTTATTATTATTGCACATGATTGACGGCATGTGTTCTTTATTATCTTGGACATAACCGGTTTTAGTAGTGGCTCAAGCACAAACTCATCAATTATGACTTTGGCCAATTGTTATTGATATCATTTATGGTTGGTTATTATTGTTTGAACATACGGTTTGGGCATGGAGACTATGATGAAATTCTTGGAAATCTTATGACATATTTCTTCTTAAATCTTATCGAATGAATACTTGTTTGTAGTATAAACCTATGAACTCACTCAACTCTCGTAGTTGACACTTTTTCTTCATGCTTTTCAGGTATAGAGCAATAGGTACTAAGCTTGACCGCCCCTATGGAAGCTTATTTGTAATGTGCTTGGACTTATGTAATGCAAACATTTGGTCTTTTGTTTATGAACTTGGTTATGTAATGATCGTTAAACGTCAACTTGAACTTGTAATCTTTTGAGATTTGAACGTCATTTAAAACTTTATGCTGATGATTTCTACTTAATCTTTTTGTACCATGTCGTTCTGTGGCATCTCGTGTTTCCGCCCTAGTCGGGGTGTTACAATTTCATCAAACACCTGAAGCATCAAAGAGGAGCGGTTAGATTTGAAAACTTACAATCGTTGAGGAAAGTAGAGGGGAGCGTCTTTGAGAGGGTCCATTTAAAATTTGAAATTCAAATTGAAAAGGGATCTGAGGCAGTCTTGATGGAAGGAGCATAAATTTGAGACAGTAATAAAGGGAGAGGAAGACATGAATTTTGAAATGCGGGCCAAGGAGTCAGCGTGTTTAATTTAAGACGCTTTTTGAACACCATGCATTAAAACGTTGTACCTGCGCTTTATTTGGTTGTATCCATACCAGGGTACTAAGGTAAATTCGCATGTCCCAAAGTTTGTAAACTTTTTAACATAATTTTTAATAGGAGTATAGATATAGATTTCTTTCCATATAAACTAAGATTAAATGCAAATTATACGTGGGCTAATTTGTGTCTTAAACAAAGTATTTTGGGTGCACATCGCACGCTAGAAAATGCTTCGAAAGGTACCAGGTGTGCGGAGCCGCCGGAGCCTGACATACTCTCCCACTCGGCCGAGAAACACTTTTTAATGTACTTTTCTATTTATTGTTAACATTTTGGCAAAATAACAACATATTTAAATGGATAAAATAACTCAAACCTACTGGAGAAAAATAATTAAAAGCTAACAAACAAGTGTTACATGATTTAAAGGTAAATAATTATGTAAAAATCACTAATTAATCACTATTATTAAATTAATAAAAACTTATAAATCAGAAAATATTCACAAAAATGAATAAGATTAATTAAATTGACTTTTTTTTATGAAAATGCTACATTGAATGAACGATGATTATGATATGGGAATTATATTGTATGTTCAACGTGTGATATATTATATGATGAGCTTGAGTACTGTCAAACTGTTTCACCTCGGTACACTACTATTAACTCTTCGAGAGGCCTGTAGTTTGAGAGTTGCGCAACTAGGACTTGTCCCCTCACCCAACGAGTAACGGTGGGATGTTTGGTTGCCTTTGTGGAGACCTTCATTGCCAGTCCGACCACGCGGTGCTCTAGCTACTATATCAGTGGTCATGCCACGCCCCCTTCTATTATTGGTCGTCTCCATGGCACGACCCCTTTATTATTATTGCACATGATTGACGGCATGTGTTCCTTATTATCTTGGACATAACCGGTTTTAGTAGTGGCTCAAGCACAAACTCATCAATTATGACTTTGGCCAATTGTTATTGATATCATTTATGGTTGGTTATTATTGTTTGAACATACGGTTTGGGCATGGAGACTATGATGAAATTCTTGGAAATCTTATGACATATTTCTTCTTAAATCTTATCGAATGAATACTTGTTTGTAGTATAAACCTATGAACTCACTCAACTCTCGTAGTTGACACTTTTTCTTCATGCTTTTCAGGTATAGAGCAATAGGTACTAAGCTTGACCGCCCCTATGGAAGCTTATTTGTAATGTGCTTGGACTTATGTAATGCAAACATTTGGTCTTTTGTTTATGAACTTGGTTATGTAATGATCGTTAAACGTCAACTTGAACTTGTAATCTTTTGAGATTTGAACGTCATTTAAAACTTTATGCTGATGATTTCTACTTAATCTTTTTGTACCATGTCGTTCTGTGGCATCTCGTGTTTCCGCCCTAGTCGGGGTGTTACAATTTCATCAAACACCTGAAGCATCAAAGAGGAGCGGTTAGATTTGAAAACTTACAATCGTTGAGGAAAGTAGAGGGGAGCGTCTTTGAGAGGGTCCATTTAAAATTTGAAATTCAAATTGAAAAGGGATCTGAGGCAGTCTTGATGGAAGGAGCATAAATTTGAGACAGTAATAAAGGGAGAGGAAGACATGAATTTTGAAATGCGGGCCAAGGAGTCAGCGTGTTTAATTTAAGACGCTTTTTGAACACCATGCATTAAAACGTTGTACCTGCGCTTTATTTGGTTGTATCCATACCAGGGTACTAAGGTAAATTCGCATGTCCCAAAGTTTGTAAACTTTTTAACATAATTTTTAATAGGAGTATAGATATAGATTTCTTTCCATATAAACTAAGATTAAATGCAAATTATACGTGGGCTAATTTGTGTCTTAAACAAAGTATTTTGGGTGCACATCGCACGCTAGAAAATGCTTCGAAAGGTACCAGGTGTGCGGAGCCGCCGGAGCCTGACATACTCTCCCACTCGGCCGAGAAACACTTTTTAATGTACTTTTCTATTTATTGTTAACATTTTGGCAAAATAACAACATATTTAAATGGATAAATATTTTTTGGTCAGCCAATAAGTTGGTGATTCATTGGTAAGGTCTTAATACCTTGGAGAAATCCAACAGGATCGAATTCCACTTCCTACATTTGTAATAGTGGATTATTAGGGGGGTTTTTCGATAGTCTTAGGTTTCATCCAGGCATGCGTGGTTCGTGCTCCACATTTGGATGTCACTGTGATGTCTTGAATTGTTATACTCCGCGCATAAAAATATCATCTCTAAAAGTAATTTTCAACGGGTGTATACAACAATTTTACTACATGTTAATCATAACTCTAATGGTTATGATTAACAAACTCCTTTATTTATCTACTTCATACACTTTTCAATTAGGCAACAAATTTTGACATGTCATAGAAGCTATATTAAAATCAATATGTTTTTTTTTTGGTTATGTGTTACGGAATGTAACTAACTATGACCGAATATTTATAGTGTGCATAAACTAACAGAACTTCTATTATATGCACGAACTTAATAAAAATATTCAAATCATGTAAATGGTATACGTGGCACCACAAATGTGCTTTCACGTGCAAGTTTTTGATTGGTCGGCTATAGTTAGTTACATAATTTGAACATTTTTACTAAGTTCGTGCACACAATAAAGGTTCTGATAATTTGTGCATACTATAAATATTCGGTCATAGCTAGCTATATTCAGTAGCACTTAACCCTTTTTTTTTAATTTAATGTACTTGCTCTTTTTTATGTTTTCTTTTTAAATGACATATTTTTAAGCTCAGCGGAATGATAGTCTAGTTTAGCCTTTATGACACAATTGTCCTACATACTTGATGTAATTTATTTGCCTCTTTCGGCGCCTTACCAAAAGCGGGTTCAGTAGTCAATAGGTTGGTGGCTCATTGGTAAGTCTTAGACCTTGAGGAAATCCACCAAGTTTCGAATCTAACTTCCTACTTTTGTTGGAGTGGATTATTAGGAAGGGTTTTCAAAAGTTCTGAGTTTTATCCCAGGCATGCGTGGTTCAAGCTCTGTATATTGCCCAATTGGATATCACTGTGGTGTCTCAAATGCTAACTAGTAACTACTAACTCACTATTAAAAAAAAGAAAAAAGAAAAACAAGTTCATTAATATATTTTCTATTGTTCTAAAGAAATTTACTTAACTTCAGTTACAGGAGAAACTCATTCCATGAAGACAACTTTTAATTCTAATTTTAACGCAAATTGTGATTTATCGTGTCACATTTAACAGCTATAGCATTTCAAAAGAGACGTGATACATAACTGTCATTGTACTCATGCTACAATACTATCCTAGTTCGTGTATAAAATTTGATGTAAATATCACATCTTCAAGCATTAATGCGACTACCATTCATGAACAAACTTTAGCAAGTATAATTGTATAAAACACTAAATAAACATTGAATGTAAAATATAAGACGACAAGAATCGCTTTATGAACATATCTGTTTATGGAGTGGTGTGGTTAGGAGTGTAATGTCATAAGTTAGGAATTAAAAGATCAAATAATGGAAAATAGTATTACGTGCATATAATATATGAGCCAAACAACACAAGAAATTTGATGGATTAAAGCATTAATGTACAGACAAGGAATGGTTTGCGATCCTAAACTCTACCGATCTATGATAATATACACATATGCCACTACCCTTCAGATTTAATCCAAAGGGTGCACTTCCCTTACAACCCACCCGAAGAACAATAAAACTAGACTGGTTATCGGGAAAGAAAAATAAATTTTCAAAAATAAATGCAATTTGACTATTTTAGGGAAGATCGTTTGGAGACAAAATGGGAGTGCACGACTGTCAATTCTGCATATTGTTGCATCAAGGCTTGTTTCTTCTAATGGTTCATTTCTTCTACCAGCTGTACATGTTAGCTTCTTGTACCTGTATTAATGTATTTACAACTATAACCTTTGTCTACTTCTGGTACTAATACTGCCTCTTCTGCCACCACCTGCTATACGGGTCCCACTTCCCCAATTCTCATCATCGTCATCATCGTCGTCGTCATCTCCATAGTTCCCTCCGTTCATACGACCTGGGACTGGCCCTGCCTTGGTACTCCTCCTTCCAGAAGGCCGCTTCCTTTTGATATTTGCGGTATAAACTGAGTAGTCTACCGTGTCTTCTTTCAAGGAGTTCTTGAATTCCTGGTGTGTGTGTGTGTGTCAATGTAGAATCAGGAAATATTTTATACCAAAAATAAAGTTTCCTTAAGTAGCAAATGGGTGGGTCGAGCAGATTAATTTAATTATACAATGGCAACTTCTTGTACCACTAGATATAGAATAAGACAGGTTGACCCAAAATACCTCCAGTCCAACGTTTACATGAATCGTGCATGTTAAATATCATTACAAAAGAAAAAACTATTACAACACTTGTCTGATTTTCTCGAGTAAACGATCTAGTAGGTGGTATACTTTAAGATTACAATTTAAGCCATCATCAGACTTTCTGCACTAATTTCATTTACAGTTCAACTTTTTTAGCTGATCTGACCCGTTCCTTTTTTTATATGGAGTATTGGTCATTGCAACCTCTGGCTACAATTTGACCAGAGTTCAAAAACAAATATAACCTGAATTGACCCGTGAGTTTTTATAAAATTTATATTTGTAATTGCGCCTACATCTGAATTGACTTACCTGATATCTTTGTAAAATGTCCTGATAGCTGGTCGGTGGAGTAATATTTGTCTCACCAACGTTGAATGGAATATTCTGGCGTGAAAGGAACTCCCCCGGTTTGGGCGGTTCAGTTGGAGAAAAAGCCTACAATATCATGATACCATTTACATAACACAAGCGAATAAAAGACTATCCACTAAGGAAAAAATATTACTGGCTCTTTCCAAGAAATAAAATACCCCAATTTCACAAAAACCAAAGGCACTTCATACAAAAATTAACATGGATGTCAGAAATGTCACAATCCCTAATTGGTCCCTAAAGAGTTTGGAGTAATAAGGTAAATCACTTGATGCTCAAAAGTCACATGTAAACTCTTTTAATGAAATGAAGGGCATATTATTAGTAAAATAATGAATACCTGGCATCGAGCATCATCTAAACCGTATACTATTTTTAGGTGCCTCTTGAGCTTCAGAAGTAGTTGCAGTGCAATAGCTGCAAGGCAGTCAGCCTGTATACCACCATAGCATTGAGTATGTGATTTCAACCAGAAAAGTACAGCGTATATGTAATCATGTAGAAAGGCACAATATCTAAGTGCAAATGATCATATCGATAACGAGTCTACAAAATGGTATAACACAATCTCTTTGTATTGCAAGAAAACATTAGTTCTTAAATTACTTTGAAACGATACAAAAACAAAGGGAGGTTACCTACAATAAAGAAAGACCAAAAGGAGAGGCGACAATGTCAACCCATTTGCCAAGGGCCCAAGAGTGGGTGAATTAGATTTTTGTCTTCTCTTATACGGGTCAACTAAAATTCAGCTGACAAGAATACGGGCCTAACATCTTGAAACCCGCCCCCAAAGTGTTTTTTTAATGCATACAACTATGAAAACACTTTCATTAAAACTTGAGATTATAATTTATACTTATGGTAATCATATGCAACAAATTCATTATTTTTTTAACATAAGAAATGGGCACAAGGTATTTGTGGGTCGACCCGACACGTTTCAATCCACCCTAAAAGAATAACAGTTGGCCAACACGCCTGACATGTCAATTTTGCAACACCTTAACCATTAGTAATTACTGGCATTATTTCCATAAATTCACTATCATTACCTGGATGTTTGGCAGATCATCTGCTGAGATGATATTAGGATTGTCTGGGTTCATAGAATGTACATTAAACTCCTTGGGCACAGCATCAGTAAAAGAAATTTCACTAGGAAACTCTTGTCTTGGTGAATTATTATCAACAAATGCATTCTCACTAGAAACAGGTTGAGCAAATGGCTGGTCATCTACTATGCCGTTTGCAGGTTCATTCTGACTATAGCCTTGCAACGTATGCAAGAATGTTTTCAAATTGGACTCTATTGCCCCAGCTCTAACTTGAATAACTCTATTTATAGCATAAATCAGATACAGAGGTTCCTCGGGCAATGCAAAAGGGAGTAAAGAGAGGATCTCTGCGCAGTATCTGAAAGAAATTAAGCAATCTTAATTAGCAATGTCAACTCTAACTAGCAAAAGAACTTGGGATGGGAATAGATAAAGAGGTAAGAACCCACATCAGAAAAAGAACCACTGAGTTATGCCAGCCGGGAGTGTCGAACTTGCGAACAATTGAGGTCATAAATTTATTTCTTGATGCACGATTTCCACGAATAACCTTGTATATTCGAGAAACTCCCAGTCTTGAATAAGAGAAGGAACTACCATCCGATCTCCCTTTTGCATTATTAGGCGTCTTGGATTGGATTTTTGGGTTTGAGTTTTCAGAAGGGCTTTGACTCATTGATTGCATGAAGATAAAAGACATTTGAAGTCCATCACCAAGACGACTTTCAAAAAATGCAGGATATCTGTGAATATTCTTACATATATCAGGCATGATATAATCAAGAAGTCATGTTGAGTGCCTGGGCAACTAGCTGACTTTCTTAAATAACAATAAACTGAAATGAAAAGAACTAAAAAATAAAAAGGTCTGCAAGGAAATACTTTTCATTCATATTCATCAGCAGATGATGAGCCAGCTTTGAGTTCGCCTCCTGCGGATCTGTTTCAAGTGCTATAAGGTAGGGAACACAAGTGATGGGATGAACTAGACCTTGGCGCAGCACAATTTCCACAATCTGTTTTACAAGACCAATGATAGTAAATAACAAGTTTGGTCACAAAAAGAGGATATGTACCAAGTAAAAACTAGGAAGTTTCAATTTGCAGGTTTCAGATGTCACAAGTTCAACTGATCATTGAGTTTCATGTAATAGATGGTCACATAATTCATAGCAGAGAATAATGAGGGTACTAAACTACAAAACAACAGGCATAGAGGACTTCGAAACAAAATAAAGAACTATCACCTTAAGGGCAGACTGGCGCACGTCCTCGTCTGCATCCAAACATCTGCCTAAAATGCTATTCCAATATAACTGAATGATTCCGCCACATATGTTAGTATCACCTGCACCTGCAGCAACTGGCACACTTCCCGCATCTGCATTATGAATGATAGAATCTGCTTCAGCTTTGTCATCCTCCATCTGACGTTCTGAATCTAGAAGGTACTCATACAAATTCTGTAGTGACTGCATCTGATGACACAAGAAGAAGCAATTAAGCAAGCCCAGAGTCACCCAACAGACGGATCAAAGTTGCATGACATGTTTACCTTGAGGCGAGCATCAGAGCTAGATGAAAGTGTTGCCTCTACAATGCTTTCCATGTCCTTCTCTAGCATAAATTCCGGCCTAGCAATTAAAACGTAACCTAATGCCTGCAGACATGATACTCGACTTCAGATTTCAGAGAGATATAACTAGATAGACCAAAAGCAACAACAGCAGGGGGTTTACCTGCAATGATCTGATCTTTAAAGCAAAATCCTCTGCATGAAAGTACTTTTTAAACAGGCTGAGGCTGCCAGGAACAGCCTGATCCTGTTTGCTGGACAGTGACATACCTAACAAGGAGCTTCCGTAGCGAATAAGCAATCCAAGACAGAAAAGGGACCGGGATACTTGCTGCAATGGATCATGAATAAGTTTGTCTTAGCTGTTGGAAAGTATACAATCGCAAGTTATTTTAAATGGACAAGTTGCTTTAGGCGAATCGAAGGAAAAATAACTATACAAAGTTATTTTGCGCTTTAAGGTTCTAAGGAAGATCAACATTTTTCAATACACAGGCACTAAACAATGGGAGTCGACAAAAGCCATCACAAGATATCATAACTTTTTAATTGATCACAAACCTGTGTGTTACCGAATCCCAGAGAATTCAAGCGTTTAAAGAACACTTGTATAAGATATCCAACAACCGATGCGCCGTTTCCTGTAACTTTGTTCATAGAGCAAAGGCACCTGTAGGCAGATAAGTTATTATCGGTTAAAAATAAGAAAAGGGAGATGAGAAAGCCTATCAGTGGAGCATATATTACTGTTTCAGCACGACTAATTCAAAAAAAATTCTACTTATTGACATTTAAGTTTCAAATATGACCCGTTTGAACACGACAATGAAACAAACTCATCATATCGGATATTTCGCATGTGACTGCAAAAACAATTTATGTAGACTTTTGGGAAAGTTTACAAGGAGACAAGAATCAGCACAAAGTCAAAGTCTAATATAACTTATCACTTATGACCCATGGTTCATGATATATTTTTGGCAAACAATATAACAGTCTACATGATGAGGATATATTGAAACCAAATAACCAATTAGACACTTTAGCAGACAACAGCATTGGCAAAACATGATAGAGCATCATCAAATAAGAAAATCTGTTCATAATACTTTAAACAAAAATATGTTATGCATCTCATAGAAAAACCCTGCAGTCTGCACCAGACAAAACTACAAGCAGAAAGAAGAATCCAATCATATAGTCCAAAATATGCAGGCAAAAAAACAATGCGCATCATGCCCATGACCTAAAATTATAAGTTCCTATTCAAACAAACTACTCATATAACTTCAGGCCAGCAATTATTAAAAACTGCATACACAGATGGCATTAAATATATGGAAACATCTGCAATATATAAGTAGAGCCGCATAAGAAGTAAATAATGTACTGTACTTGATGCAAGCATGCACAACTGTCAAAAATGAATGCCGGACAATCATCTGCTTCAAATCTTGTTCAAGATCATCAACTACGCTTTGGGGAAGTTTTCGTACCAACGGCAGAACTGAGTCGATCACAAAGACTATACTTTCTACTAGCTGAGCAACTGCTCGATTGTCAGCCTGATACAAAATAACCAAGTTATAGTACATTGCCAGAACTGACACTTATGTCCTTGAAAGATGTTATCAAATCTTTCCATGATATGTAAATTAAGAAAGAAACATGTTATAGAAAACAGACATGCTGAGTTCAATGAACAAAGATAATATAAAGTTATACAGAGAAAATTGCCCCCATATGTCTAACAGTGCAATATGCTTGAAGTCCGAAAGACTCAGATCCCTAGTAGAAGCTTTTCTAAGAGGGAAAAAAAAGGTTAAACTACACTTACTGAATAATATTTACCCTTGAACAATTCTTATTTATCAATGCATATAATACCCTCGCCTTTAGAAACGATTTATTTATGCCTTTTAGGAAGGGTCAATCCAAAAATTTCTGCAATTCTCGAGTGACTTATTCAGTTACTTTTGTAGATAACTAAAGTTAATCAACACCAGTAAACATAACAATTCATGGATAATTAGTACCAACCATACAATAATACGAGAGAGGTCTCTAAATATCATAGCAACTATTAATAACCTGTCTTTTTAAATAGGGCTGCAGAGTGACCACAAACTGAGAAGGATTAGAGGCTGGTGCACAGAGTGCAGGATCCACTAAACAAAAAGCATGCAAGAGCAAAACATAAGGCAGCGCACCCACATCCGCTTCATTAACATTATCCTCTACCTGCAGTTCACAGGTAAGTTAGCAAGTAGCAGACAAAACTTTGACTTTATTTGTTTAAAATGTGAATTAAAAACTCACAAAAGCATACCCGTAATATCTTCTCCAGCAAACACTTGCACATAAGTTCGCATCGCTTGCGTACTGATGCAAGCATCACAGGACTGATTCCAGCAGCCTTAGCTGATTGTGGCAAAAAATCAAGGGCTAAATTTCGCTTAATGACAATGACAAGAAATTGATTACTAGGCATGTTCCGTAGCATTTCAACCATTTGTTCAGTCTTCTTGGCTATTTCCAGTGTTACAGAACTACCTTCCTCAAATATTTGGTTATGTGAACCTGTAGATTCCTCAAACCAGAACTCATAGAATGTCTTGCACACAAGGTCCTGAGAGAATAAATAGTCTTAATCCACCATCAACACAAGTCCTTTTAAAGAGGTGACCACTGACCAATGGAAAAACTATGGCTTTTAACCACATCACATAGAGAGTAATATGTATCCTTTCTTGTCAAAACTACCTGAATGCTGGACTCTTCATCACTGATGCGCGAAAGAAGTTCAATACAAGCACTATTGAACTCCGGGAAACTGGCATTAGAAGCACACATATCCTTAATGATCTTGATGGCACGTTTTCGAACACTCACTCCAGTATCTTTCACTCTCTCCGCTACCTTCCCATAGTACTGAAAAAATAAAGCAAATGAAAGAATGTGAGCTGCAGAGGATATGATTAAAAACTATGTGGAAGGATGAGTTTGAATGAACACTACCTTCAGAGCAACATTAGGATGTGATGCAATATATCGACCAACAAGTTCCAGTGCTGCTTCTCGTACAGATATAGCAGAGTCGCAAAACCTTCCCTCAACAGCTGTCTGAACATATTTATCACCCAAAACTTCTGGATCAGCCTCTACAATAATACTAACCTGCTCAGCACAACCATAAACAGAGAAAAAGTTAGGAGAACTTTCATCCTTCAAATACGATCTGATACGAACCTTACCTAAATGGGCCCCAACCTTACCCATTTAACCCAATAAAAGAGGCTGGAATTAACAGGGAGTTTTAGTCGGTTATGGGTGCTGAAAGATAGGAAGAGAAACTGCCTAGAAACTGCCTCAGAGTTTACATTATATATTTCTTGTTTTTCATTTGTTTTAGGTGTGGATGTTTTATATAAAATTAGGGAATAAACCTTGTTCTTGGAGATTAACCCATCTCGAATTGGGTCCTCTATCTTGTAATATTTCAGTTTCCAGCAATTCAATAAATCAATTGTTCTTATTTAATTTCTGGGTTCTATCATTTGGTTCCATTGCCGGGAAATTCCATGATGGTTAATACCCGGAACAGTGAAGAAGAAGAAGAAAGGGATTCGGAGGCTATTACATGGACAAGGATCGAAGACCAACTAAAGTCAATGGGGGTATTGTTGAAGAATATAGCATCGATACATGCTGAGAGGTGCAATAACAGTGACAATTCCATGCCCAGAGTCCAAGAATGTGAAAAACATGGAGAAGAAATTGCCAAAGAAAGCCATGGGGAAAATCGAGAGGAAGGGAACAGGCATGAAGTTCAGTACCAGGAAATTAAGCAGATTATTTCCTTCAATTTAGTTGAAAAGGTTTTGTTTGTGAGGGAAATACTTCTTCACGAAGATGCTAGGCTTGATGCTTTGGAATCACATCTGAAGGAAAACATAGCATTCATGAAAACGCTTCACTACTCACCACCAGATCAGATCAAAGAGGATAGCAGCCCTAGTGCTGACATTGAATGGCTTATTGCCTGGCACAACATTTTTCATCCACTCGACTTGAGGACAAGTCGATTTTCGGGGCGAGATGTATTGATACGAACCTTACCTAAATGGGCCCCAACCTTACCCATTTAACCCAATAAAAGAGGCTGGAATTAACAGGGAGTTTTAGTCGGTTATGGGTGCTGAAAGATAGGAAGAGAAACTGCCTAGAAACTGCCTCAGAGTTTACATTATATATTTCTTGTTTTTCATTTGTTTTAGGTGTGGATGTTTTATATAAAATTAGGGAATAAACCTTGTTCTTGGAGATTAACCCATCTCGAATTGGGTCCTCTATCTTGTAATATTTCAGTTTCCAGCAATTCAATAAATCAATTGTTCTTATTTAATTTCTGGGTTCTATCACGATCCCTATAAAATATAAAGCTCCACTTACCGCACGCAATGCTTTGGCACGAATCACAGGAGAACCCTCCCTTAAACTTGCCTGTAACCATATAAGTTTATCAGAAAAGAAGCATGGATAGTCGCACAGATAAAATAAGCAACCGAAAATAGTTGACTTACCAGAAGCAAGTGAAGAATTTTGTCAAATCCCCTAGTAAATGAACTATTCTGTCCTAGTGCCAATGTTATCTTCTTGATAGAACTCCTTGTCAATAATGATGATACCATCCCAGAACCACGTACTATTGCTTTCGATTTTAACCTAGCAAGGTAGTAGAGAAACCTGTCTTGACTACTGGGATCGTCTTTGTACCACAGACACATATAGAACCTGCAAATATCATATGCCATGATTAATAAACATGTCCCCTTGTCAGTCCAAGAATTCCTATGATTATTCATAAATGGTGATAGTGCACAGATTACAGACCATCTTGTAAATATATGCACATCCTCAGTAGACCAAGAATCCTGGAGGTAATTCAATAGCATCTGTTGAACGATCTCCAATTTTGTAATATCAGAGTCAGAAGACTTTGACTTTTTACGACTGTGATTACCTTCACCCACACCCTGGGACTTGCAGTAAGATTGTAAAAAGAGAAGTTGTTTTCTACAGACGCAGAGCTGACACAGCCAGCTGCTACTGGAAACATCATGTTCTCTAATTCCCAAACAATCTATGTGAAAATATCTTTGACAACCTTCACACAGAACCAATGACTTTTCTATTTTTGAATCCAAGCAAATAGAACATGCATCATCCGGATGACTATTATCAATATCATCCCCACCTAGTAGCTCCTGTACAATCCAAAACTTTTCCTTTTTACAGATGACAGCTTCACGCTTTAATCTTGCAGCAACCGTACCAAGGATGTCAATGGCAATGGACCGAGCAGCTATATCTTTTGATTTCAGCCCAGCATTCTGCAGCAATAAAACACAAAGAACCTGCAAGCAAGCGATTTCTTCAAAAAAAACCAAACACGTCTAAAAGGATGCAAATTGTAAAATTAATACCTCCAGAATATGAGCCGAGGCAGGATACTCAGGCAAATTCAACGTTGCCAGTAGATCCATAACTAGATTTTCCAACATAATCTTGAACTCAGACGCATCCTGATTTTGAGTCTTTGTATTTGCAAATCGTTGGAGCACTCGGCTCCAAAAAAGACAACATGCCTCGGTTACTGCCTCTTGTGATTTATGAGGATAGCTAGAGTCAATTCCAATATTGAATAATGGGTTGCTATCAGATGCTTCCCTTAAAGAAGCGGGAAGGTTCCCACTGCAATGGATCAACTGAATCAACAAAGCAGTTATCATTTGAATTTGTCTTTGTTCTTCATCGGCAAGGTGATAAGTTCTAGAAACTCGCTTTGAAAATGGTAATTTCATAAGCAAATGAAGTAATTCATCCATCACATAAACTCGATGCTGAGAATAGGAATAAAATATCTGCCAATGATAAAAAAAGAACCATTAAGAAAAATAAATGCTTGTATACAAAAGCAGAGGTAAAAAGTCCCTACCCCTCCTATTAAACTGATTGCCTTCAGCTGTAAAAGTTGAACATTATCCACCAATAAAGTTGAAAAGAATGTCTTGACTAGCTGCAAAATGCAACTATCTGACAGGCGTTCTATCATCAGCAAATCCTTAAGAAAACCAATTATGGTGCACAGTTTCTGAAGTATACTATGTGCTGCAGCAGATGCCCTTGCAAAAAAAAACCTATTGTATAAGCATAAAACCTTTTCGGCTATGCAACAGTTTAAGTTCAGGTAACTTATCTATACATACTTGTTTGCTCCTGACTTTTTCGCTTTTACACTCCTAGCAGTACGCCTTCTCTTACTAGCACTTCCAAATTCCTCATCATAATCATCATCTTCTTCATCATCTGACAAAGGGAACACGGGGCAGAAATGAAAAAAATTGCTAACAGACATGCAAATGCCACCCATGTGAATAATTATCCTAGTAGCATTTCCTGCTTGCCATGATGGATCAGCAAGCAGAAACGATAACCCATACACAAGTCCCTAGACACTAACATAAACTTTGATTAATACCTTGCCAACCAACATTGTCAGTTGGTTTTATGGTGGAACGATAAGATGGATCAGAAGCTGTCATGACATCAGCTATTTGCCGCCTAGTAAACTCCACAACTCTTTCAATGATCTAATATAAAAATCAAGAGGAACACAAGACTGGAAATGGTTATGCATGTCCCACCATTAGAAAGTAAATAAATAATGACCAGCGGTAGAGATATGCTGTTAAATGAATTATTAATGTGCATAGTTTGAGCACTGGCATATACCTCTTCCTTGTAGATTTGCTTTGGCATGCCATTATAAGCCATAATCCCTATAGCTGCATGGATGGACTCGAGTGCCACCGTAATTGCAGATACTACATCCGAGTTAGACTGGACAACGTAACAATTCAAAAAAGCAAGAATCTTACCGTCGGTAACCAGAATAACAAAAAAAATTAAAACCATATAATTCACCAAGACAAATTCATCATGCACAGTACATACAAAGCATATCAAGTTATCTTAGATAATTTGATTTAGTTACTACGAGGAATTTGTGTTTTAGGTAGCATTGAGAATCTCCTGTTTTGGGTGTCTGTGATGGACTATGCATGGTGCCTCCCTGAAAAAGCAGGGTCACCTCACATCCTTAAACTGATAACCATCTTTCGGCTGACATGGTATATGAAATAGCTCTAGTTAAATACACATAACTTCCTTTCTATAAGCTAAACCACTAAGAGGGAGAGGCCGAATGAAGCAAATGCAAACATAATTCATCAATTATACGAATACATGTATGATCTAAACTGTGAAGATGGCAAGCTTACGTTTTCAGATTGATTAATAGATAGACCTTCCGCACTATGAATCTGACGATCTAGAACTTTTAATGTTCTCTCAAGAAGAGCAACAGGAGCCAAATGCAGGAATTTGTTCGCTCGGATTGACATAACTTCTTTAACAAGATTTCCAATGTTGCCAACAGGCAAAAGTAACCATTCTGATTCACCTTCTTCGCGATCGTCCGCTGAAATTTCTGCTCTCCCACATAAATCCTCCAGTACTTCACAAAATCTTTCTACAGCAGCATCTGGGTAATAGAGGCATTTAATCATACATATCTAGATAAGACGTACCAATGATAGGACAAACAAAAAATGAGTAACCTTGACGCTCAGTGCCATCAGGTTCAGTTGATAACGTGTCATCACTCGCCTTCTTCTTGAATTTTGATTTTTTAGAAGCAGGTGTAACAACTTCCTGCAAATTATTCACATAATTAGAACACTAATAATCTATAGATGCAAAAATAAATCAGCAAATGTGTGGTGCGAACTGCCAAGTACATGCTCATATGGACGCTGAGTTTCTTCTTTATCTTTCTGAACTTCATTATTGATAGAAACATTTTGAACAAATAGCTTCCTCTCAGCAACCTTGTTATTAGGTACATTATTCTTGTACATTTGCTCCTTGGCTGAACCTGGAAAACTTAAAAATTCAAGCATGGAGCAAGGCAAGTTTAAAATAAAGGCATAATTAAAACCTCTATATATGAGAATATGTGGTGAATAAATTTCAGCTTTATCGTACTGGAACTATTGCATCCAAAACTCAGCTCAAGAACAAAGCTGCCACTACTTAAAATTACGAAGAATTTCACGGTTCAAAGAACGTTTATAGTCCAGGAAATAATTATATAACCATTAATCGTACACATGATATAAACAAACATAAAAAGATTGACATCACAAGGTTAAAGTACCACCTATTTCTGGGGTCCACCAAAATCTATCACCTTCACCCAACACAACACATGTTTCATCGGTCCTAAGTTATCATCATTGGATAAAGGAAGGTTGATACCATACTTCCTTGTTTCCAAATTAGAATGTGTTTTGACTATGTGGTTAAAGAACCGTATTCGGGATCTACTATGAACAAGGTGATTTTTCTAAGGATAGTCGATTTGCATGTCACCTCCAACATTTTGTTCTTCTATACTCGTTTGATTCTTACAGTCAGATACAGAAACGTGTTTGTGGCAGTAAGACACTAAACAACAAAGTAAAATGCAATATGCCCAATAAACAGATTTATACAGTTGTTTTTTTCACATGCAAGAAGATAGATGTAGGCTCCTATTTCTTATCTATTAAATCATAAAGTTTTATTTGATAGATAAAAGAAGCAATCTATGATATTTAGGATTTCATGTAATTTTACTTATGTGAGCTGAGTAGCGTGTATGTTCGTACAGGGACAGTGACAACACAAGATCGATTCTAGGTGTATTACCTGTTCTGAATCAGTAATGAAAGTCAAATTTCCTGAACCGATTCTGATATCATTATGTGTTTAAAACTATGTTGTTTGTCAAAACTAACTGTTACATTTTTTTTACTAGACCCTGGATACAATGAATGAATTTTCATCTTATGCCATTTTACCCTGTTTTCATTTCCAAAGAGGTCATCAACATCAGGTGTTACACTGTTACACTGCTTCACATTATTTATTTATTTTCGAACAAAAACTGCTGCACATTATATATGGATAGCAAATTGACAAACGTTCATAATCAATGTCAGTTTCCAGGTTCACTTTAAAAATAGAATGCCCACCATTAGAAGTTAGAACACCTCCATAATTAGCTCATAACGGTAAAGATGTCATATAGGAGTAGACAATTTAATGCTATTTTAGTCTAACTTTTTGATGCTGAGTAAACCTTTATAAATCATGATCATCCTTTTTAAAATGAAGGCACTAAATATATCCAGTAGACAATGATACTAAAGAAACATCAAAATAAGCTTAACAGGGTTCGTTTACCTGGACTAATGTGCTCAAATGCTTCATAATTGCATCTAAGAACCTCATTGTACAGGTCTAGATGATCTTCATGACTATGACTATATGGTGATTGGGTCACCTCCGTTCGAAGATTCCTACAGAAAGTATGATATTTCAGAAGAAAAAAACAGTCCTGAGGCGATGAAAGTGTTCATGTTTGGGAAAAGAAAAGGTTAAAACAAAAATAAAAATAGGGCATGCATAATATATTTTGCAATTTTTTTCCGGAAACTGCCAATAGAGTAAAGCCGTAATGAACAAAATTTTTTTCACTATAATAGCCAATAAAGTGACAAGTTTAAAATTTTAAAGCCACTCATCTATTTAGTTGCAAGTCTAGTAAGATTCATACCATCGGCTAGAACAAGTTGACTATTATGCAACAACTAACACCCAGGCATGGTAGAGTCGACATCTTTTCTGTAATAACCCGTCCCACAATGGAACAAGAATAGAAGTTTGAGACCCCTATAAAGTCCTAAGTTGTGGGCTACCAATACCTTCCACGGTTCCACTATGGTTTTAAATGTGATTTGAAAGTATTGGGCCAGCCATTGGTTTGGGCTATGGGGTGTTACATTTTCAAAACATCCCTTACAAGTAGCATCAAAAACTGAAAACACTCTTCAATGCTTACTTCAAAATATTTCATTTACATAACAAGTCACACCACCAAGGGCTGTCTATGTGTTAATCAACATTTACATATGAAAATGGGAAGCTGGAGGTTCAAAGTTCCAACCTTCGCTAGTGCAAAACATCAAACACCATGAATATCTATTTGATTAAAAATTTTTTTGCCAAACCATGCAAAATTTAGCGAAGGCCACAACTTTTAGTAACATTAGTTAAATATTTTCCTTAATATGTAGCTCTATAATCTGTAAGTTCTATTAACTACCAAAACTACTTTACCCGCAAAAAGAAAAACCTTAACAGTGCAAACATAATTGACCTTGCAGGAGTGCCACTGGATTGCGAGATACACAAAACCTTACCCGCTTTGTATTCTAGACCAGCTTGTTATTATTAATTCCACAATCACATCAACATATTTACAAATTACAAACACAACTAACTGCTGCTAGATACAAACCGACACTTCACCATATGCCACGTCCACCGGTAAGTAGTTGATTTCACAATTTTTAAAATTAACAGCAGAAATATCTTATGCATATTAGTGACTACTTCCAGTTGAGATCTAATATTTCGTCAGATCAACATAATATCATTATCCTTCTAACATTTTAAAGGATCATCCCTATTATCTTATTTAAAGGCGTACAGCTACGTAGAAAGTTACTATATTCTAGACTAGCCTTACTTCCTCATTCAAAATTTAAAACCTTCTCACATTCCGAAAACATAAAACGCAACAATTCTGAAGTTTTCGTTTAAAAACGCAAAATCACTACGAAAATTCAAATCCTAATCTGAATGCTAAGTTTAGGTTTTACTTAAACACATACATATATAGCTATAAATACACTATAATTCTACAAAATGTAAGCAAAGGTTTAACACTAACAACAGTTATCATATATACATAATAAATCCTAATCCGAATGCTAAGTCTAGGTTTTACTTAAACACATACATATAGCAATATATACACTAAAACTCTACAAAATGTAAGCAAAGCTTTAACACTAACAACTATTATTATATACACATAATCAATCCTAATCTGAATGCTAAGTCTAGGTTTTACTTGAACACATACATATAGCTATAAATACACTATAATTCTACAAAATGTAAGCAAAGGTTTAACACTAACAACAGTTATCATATATACATAATAAATCCTAATCCGAATGCTAAGTCTTATATATATTAAATATATATATACATAATAAATCCTAATCTGAATGCTAAGTCTAGGTTTTACTTAAACAAATACATATTAGCTAAAGATACACTAAAACTATACAAAATGTAAGCAAATGTCTAACACTAACAACAATTATTAAATATAGATAATAAATCACAACTTTAAATAACTTAAAAAAAACTTACAGATAAGATACATCAGTAGCCTGAAGCAGTTTAGCTATTTTAGTAGCCTGATCAGCAACTTCATCACGGTTTAACCGCCTAGATAAACCGCCACCGGCAACCGGTTCATCGTCGACTAATCGTAAATCCTGATCGAGAGCGCCGCAGAAAACCGGCAGCGACGGTAACGGCAAGCATGGAGCTACTTCAGAATGAACAGTGTTAGCGAGGCTGATACCTTTAGGTATGACTCGACGGGAATTCGACATCGGAATCAGTTTCACGGCGAAGAATAATGTGTGAAAACGGTCATTTAGGGTTTGATTTGGAGAATTAGGGTTTTTTTTGAGGGAATTTGGGGGTTTTTTGAATTTGGGGAGACTGGTTAGTTTTTTTTATTGCTGAATTTATGGGAAGGAAATGGTTAATAAAATGAGGGGGATAAAAGTGAGTTGGGCGGTTGGCAGGGGAAAGGAAAAGACTTCAAGTAAGTAGTTTGGTCTTACCATACTTTAAAAACTACTACTCGTATCTTTTTTCATCCATTAATAACTTTACGTAGCTTGTCACAATAAATTAATAATTTTTATGTTATAAACGATAAACAATAACTTTTAAACTTTATGGAGAAATTTTTTTGGTTTGGTTTAGTTAAAATTAAAAAAAAAAAATACTTAATTAAAATGTACATATCAAGTTTGCGAGTTAGTAATTAGTAGCTAGTAGTTAGCATTCGAGACACCACAGTGAGATTCAATTAAGCAGTATGCGAATATTACGATCAATTTTGACAATATCTTTAGCAAGCTCCAAGATAAATTAAAGACTATGTGATCTAGAATAGCATTGACTATGTGATCTAGACTAGCATTACTCATAAATTAACTTTTTACATTTTTATCTTAACATAATTGTGTGCACACATGATTAAAGTGGTATGTATGAAAAAGGTTAGGTTGAACAGCTTGAGTTCGTTATCGTTGGATGACATGATCTCGCCGAAAGAAACTAACCTTTGGTTTATGTAGGCCAAAGCGAATCTGAAAAGATTGTCTCAGTTTGGATTGTCTAGCTAAAATGTACCAAAATTATATTTCAGTATGTTAGTATATATAGTTATAAAGTTTTATTATGTGTATCTGACATATCATAACTTATAAAAAAAATTGTTTTTACAATACAATCATTTCAAATAAATTTATGTTATTTATAAAAGAATTAAAATTCATAAGCTTCTAGTTGATAGATTATCTCACATAAATATATTTTAATTTGCTAAAATGGAATAGATGAGATACATTAACCATAAATCAAAACTTTATTATAATGGTGGAAGTTAAATTTCGGTAATGTATATCTCTACTATAAGCATCTATACTACATGAGAAATGATATTCGTACCATCATTTTCGATTAATGTACCACAATGTACAAATTGTATAGCTGACTGTACAAGCCAGCAAAATTAAAAGAAATAGTACAAATATCACTTCCTATACTACATATATAAACATATTAGAGGGGCAATGTTGGTAATTTGCACTTTTAAGAAGCCTACAACAGAAACAAGTACAATGTGCAAGTTTTCTTTGTGGAGATGTCTTAAATGCTTTAAGATTTAAGACCCCCTGCCTCCAATTTAGGGTTTTTAGTTTGTCGTACTCTCTTCTCAGGTCTCAAATTTCTCAATATCTATGAGTGCTTCTAGTTATAGATTTATGATTGTTACGTTTCTACTCATCAAGACTGTGAGATAAGAAATTGGGGTTTGAAATCTGCATTTTTAGCTCCATTTTGGTTCAATTTGTTCATTAAAAAGATGATTAAAGACATATTCTTAAAGAAAGGTATATATATACATCCGATCAATCTTTTTGCATAAAACTTGAAACTTTATATGGTTTCAAATCTATTGTTTAAATTTTTTTCGGGGTTAAAAACAAAGGATAAATGGGTTGGAACCCTGTGGTATCATGTATCATTTTGGTACCCAGAGCGCATACCGTATAGAACCTATGCCCGGTAAGTAACCATCCTCATACATAGAACACAAAATATAGTTTCTCTACTTGTCTTTTGCAAGTGCTGAACGTGTTGACCTCTAATATTCATTTGTGTGCCCATGTAGCCACATGATGGCTTTGATTATTATTCGAATCTTTTTTATATTTTGATTAAATGATGTGAATATAATAGGTGTGCATGGATATATATATATATATATATAGATATATGTATATATATATATATATATATATATATATATATATATATATATATATATATATATATATATATATATATATATATATATATATATATATATATATATATATATATATATATATATATATATATATATATATATATATATATATATATATATATATATATATATATATATATATATATATATATATATATATATATATATATATATATATATATAGAATCATAACTTAAATACTTATTTATCCGTGGCGTAAGTTGACAAACTCTAAGTATGAACTATCAAGTAATTTTTATAAAGTAATATAGCTATTATATATATATGTATGTGGTACGTAAAATTTGTTCAAATCAAAAAATAAAAATAATAAGTCTCTTGTGTTTAATGTCAATAAAAAAAATATCAGACATTGGGCATAACTAACAAAAGTATACATTAAGTATCATTTTGTTGAATTTACAAATCAATATCATAATGCCACAATAAGATTATATAATATAATTTAAAGTTGTTACATTACAATGTGTAACATGTTTAGATAAAAGGAGCCTTTATTAAAAAAAAGAAAAAACTATCTTAATAAAAATATGTTTGTCAAAAGTGAAAAAATTGACAACTTGAGGTACCAAAAATGAAAAAATTGACAACTTGAGGTATCAAAAATGAAAAAATTGACAACTTGAGGTATCGAAAATGAAAAAATTGACAACTTGAGGTATCGAAAATGAAAAAATTGACAACTTGAGGTATCGAAAATGAAAAAATTGACAACTTGAGGTATCGAAAATGAAAAAATTGACAACTTGAGGTATCGAAAATGAAAAAATTGACAACTTGAGGTATCGAAAATGAAAAAATTGACAACTTGAGGTATCGAAAATGAAAAAATTGACAACTTGAGGTATCGAAAATGAAAAAATTGACAACTTGAGGTATCGAAAATGAAAAAATTGACAACTTGAGGTATCGAAAATGAAAAAATTGACAACTTGAGGTATCGAAAATGAAAAAATTGACAACTTGAGGTATCGAAAATGAAAAAATTGACAACTTGAGGTATCGAAAATGAAAAAATTGACAACTTGAGGTATCGAAAATGAAAAAATTGACAACTTGAGGTATCGAAAATGAAAAAATTGACAACTTGAGGTATCGAAAATGAAAAAATTGACAACTTGAGGTATCGAAAATGAAAAAATTGACAACTTGAGGTATCGAAAATGAAAAAATTGACAACTTGAGGTATCGAAAATGAAAAAATTGACAACTTGAGGTATCGAAAATGAAAAAATTGACAACTTGAGGTATCGAAAATGAAAAAATTGACAACTTGAGGTATCGAAAATGAAAAAATTGACAACTTGAGGTATCGAAAATGAAAAAATTGACAACTTGAGGTATCGAAAATGAAAAAATTGACAACTTGAGGTATCGAAAATGAAAAAATTGACAACTTGAGGTATCGAAAATGAAAAAATTGACAACTTGAGGTATCGAAAATGAAAAAATTGACAACTTGAGGTATCGAAAATGAAAAAATTGACAACTTGAGGTATCGAAAATGAAAAAATTGACAACTTGAGGTATCGAAAATGAAAAAATTGACAACTTGAGGTATCGAAAATGAAAAAATTGACAACTTGAGGTATCGAAAATGAAAAAATTGACAACTTGAGGTATCGAAAATGAAAAAATTGACAACTTGAGGTATCAAAAGTGAAAAAATTGACAACTTGAGGTACCAAAAATGAAAAAATTGACAACTTGAGGTATCAAAAATGAAAAAATTGACAACTTGAGGTATCAAAAGTGTAATTTTCTCAAAAAGAGGGGGGCCAAAAGACTAAAATACCCCTCACGTGTTTGTCACGTGAGGGCGTTAACGGCAAAAATTAACGGCGTATGAGCGTGGTACCAAAACTGAAAAAAACACAAAACTTTAGGTATGAAAGCTGCAATTTTTTGAGTTAGAGACTAAAAGTGCAAAAGCTGCCAACTTGAGGTACCAAAAGTGTAATTTTCTCAAAAAGAGGGGGGCCAAAAGACTAAAATACCCCTCACGTGTTTGTCACGTGAGGGCGTTAACGGCAAAAATTAACGGCGTATGAGCGTGGTACCAAAACTGAAAAAAACACAAAACTTTAGGTATGAAAGCTGCAATTTTTTGAGTTAGAGACTAAAAGTGCAAAATTGACAACTTGAGGTACCAAAAATGAAAAAATTGACAACTTGAGGTATCAAAAATGAAAAAATTGACAACTTGAGGTATCAAAAATGAAAAAATTGACAACTTGAGGTATCGAAAATGAAAAAATTGACAACTTGAGGTATCGAAAATGAAAAAATTGACAACTTGAGGTATCGAAAATGAAAAAATTGACAACTTGAGGTATCGAAAATGAAAAAATTGACAACTTGAGGTATCGAAAATGAAAAAATTGACAACTTGAGGTATCGAAAATGAAAAAATTGACAACTTGAGGTATCGAAAATGAAAAAATTGACAACTTGAGGTATCGAAAATGAAAAAATTGACAACTTGAGGTATCGAAAATGAAAAAATTGACAACTTGAGGTATCGAAAATGAAAAAATTGACAACTTGAGGTATCGAAAATGAAAAAATTGACAACTTGAGGTATCGAAAATGAAAAAATTGACAACTTGAGGTATCGAAAATGAAAAAATTGACAACTTGAGGTATCGAAAATGAAAAAATTGACAACTTGAGGTATCGAAAATGAAAAAATTGACAACTTGAGGTATCGAAAATGAAAAAATTGACAACTTGAGGTATCGAAAATGAAAAAATTGACAACTTGAGGTATCAAAAATGAAAAAATTGACAACTTGAGGTATCAAAAATGAAAAAATTGACAACTTGAGGTATCAAAAGTGTAATTTTCTCTTTTTTTTTTGTATTAGAAACTCTTATCTACATTCAAGAAAATAAAACTTGGTTAATGCAATACGATAGTTTTACCCATGGACACCACAAAACCAGGCCTGACAATGGATTGGATATTGATCCAAATCCGATCCGATCCAATCCATTTATATCACTTATTGGATCAAAAATAATATCCATTTATCCATTTAACAATCCAATGGATTGCTTCATTTATCCATTTAATTATTTGGATCGATCCATGATCCATCCGGATCGATCCGGATGATGATCCATCTATTTAAAATTATTTGGATATGGATCGGATCACGATCCATTATGTTGGATCACGGATCGGATCATGATCCATTTAAGTTGGATCACTAATGGATCGGATCATGATCCAATTATTTGGATATAATGGATCGGATCACGATCCATTATGTTGGATCACGGATCGGATCATGATCCATTTAAGTTGGATCACTAATGGATCGGATCATGATCCAGATCATAATGGATCGGATCATGATCCATTTAAGTTGGATCATAATGGATCGGATCATGATCCATTTAAGTTGGATCACTAATGGATCGGATCATGATCCATTTAATTTGGATATGGATCGGATCACGATCCATTATGTTGGATCACGGATCGGATCATGATCCATTTAAGTTGGATCACTAATGGATCGGATCATGATCCAGATCATAATGGATCGGATCATGATCCATTTAAGTTGGATCATAATGGATCGGATCACGATCCATTATGTTGGATCACTAATGGATCGGATCATGATCCATTTAAGTTGGATCACTAATGGATCGGATCATGATCCAATCCAGTTGGATCATAATGGATCGGATCATGATCCATTTAAGTTGGATCATAATGGATCGGATCATGATCCATTATAGTTGGATCATAATGGATCGGATCATGATCCATTTAAGTTGGATCACTAATGGATCGGATCATGATCCATTTAAGTTGGATCATAATGGATCGGATCATGATCCATTTAAGTTGGATCACTAATGGATCGGATCATGATCCATTTAAGTTGGATCATAATGGATCGGATCATGATCCATTTAAGTTGGATCACTAATGGATCGGATCATGATCCATTTAAGTTGGATTTAATGGATCGATCCGGATGATGATCCATCTATTTAAAATTATTTGGATATGGATCGGATCACGATCCATTATGTTGGATCACGGATCGGATCATGATCCATTTAAGTTGGATCACTAATGGATCGGATCATGATCCAATCCATATCCATCCATTGACACCCCTACACAAAACCAATAAATAAAATATGAATATAAAGTTTAGAAGGGCGAATGAAAGTTGACTATGTTGAAAAGTGGCTTAAAAGAAAATGAATGGAAAAATAGATTTTTGAGAAACCACTAACTGAAAAGGGGGGAAAAGTAACCAAACGAAACATGGGCATTAACGACTAAGTTAGGATTTGTGGCTTTTAGGTTTGAGAAAATAAAAAGATGTGAAGTGACGTGATAAATTAGAAGAATAGAGGGTGATGCGAAAATGACCTCGAGATATTATCAAGAAAATGGTTGGTTCGTTCATATGATCATTATGGATCAGCGAACAACTAATCTCCTACCAATCTTGTATTGTAGGACAAAACATGTTGTTACCATCAGCAACAAGTGCTTACTTATATGTGTTGACGTGCTGAGTAATGATCAGCCCATGACTATCCTACTTGCTGATCTAAAGTGTTATGCTGATGTGAAAGCTAACCAAAATCTGATGGAGCTTGGTGGTCTGAGTGCTAAGTCAAGTGCCTTTGCTGAAGCTAAGCGAATCAGTCAAGCCTTGCTAATCTCAGTAGCCATCAGTGATAGATCGAGTCGTGATCAGCAACAATATTCACTAATGCAGATTCAGTCAGCAAGTAATATTTCAGCGAGCAAGATCAGCAAGCAACAAACGATGCTTTCAATAACAAGATCAGGGATGGCTCAACTTGTAATAAGTGCTACTGATGATAATTTTGAATCTATCAGCAAGAACTTCTATCAGCAAGTATCTGGAACAGCAACTAATCCTTCAGCGAGCAAGTGGCAGCGAATGTCCACTGGTGAAGTTCAACTTTGCTTCAGCAACTACTTGCCAGTGAAGCTAGCCAGTCAAGCTTCAACAGTCATTTCAGTGAACCATGCCAGTGACACTTCAGCGAGTATCTGTCAGTTACACTTTAGCGAGCATCCACCAGTGAACTTGCCAGCTATGTTTTAGTTGCACTTCAGTGAGATGCTCTAGTCTTCATGCTCCAGTGACGATCCTCCAGATCCAGGCTCCAGTGAAGCGACTCCAGGTCTCCAGTCAAGATGCTCCAGTAGCAAGCCACCAGTTTCACCTCAGTATTTCTGTCACCTAGTTACTTTCATCCAATAAGAAGTGGACATATCAGAATGTTCTAGAAGGCTTGTGGAGAAGGACTAATGACTAGTGGTGACACCTTTCCTAACGGTTTGCATGTGCCAATTGTGGGGCCATTTCAAAGGAAATAATTCGAGAAGCTGCACATGCCCTTTTTCTATTGGTTGTTTAAAGTAGTGGTGGTCCTTATTTTCCATGACAACCTTTTATTTCTTTTATTATTGTATTTCTTTAATTCTAGAAAATAGCATTAGTGGCTATAAATAGAGGCTCATTTCTCATTGTAAAATAGACTTGATTGATTGAATGAAATTAATAGAGCAGCCTCTATTTCTTATCCAAAATCTTCATTTACCTTTATAGATCTAAGATCTTGGTGGTTTGAAGTGACCCCTTTATCTATAATTGTGGTGACTCGTTCTTTATCAATTATAGTGGTGAGATCTTTAAATCTTCAATTCCTTTAATTATAATCTTGGTGGTTATCCTTTATAGATTATAGTGGTGGGTTGGAGTGGATCCTTTATCTTTGATTCTAGAGGACTGTTTCTTTATGAATCTAAGTGGTGGATTCTTTTATTTCATCTCAGATTCATTTAATTTGCTCATTTTTATTTTATTGCCATAAACCCTAAAACCCAAATCCTGTTATTTCAGTGAATTTTGGATCCAACTACCAAAATTTCACATCAGAGGGTCTTATGATTTAACGAATAATGAACACAAGATTTTTCACTCATTTTTAAGTGAAATGTCACATACCCAAAATAGAGTGAGACTATATATTTAAAAAGACCTCCAACCATTTTATGGGGAATGAGATTAAATGATTATATATAAAAACATAGAGTTTTCACTTGATCCAAACCATATTGTTAGATTTAACAAAACACAATACACAACATAGATGAAAGAAAAAATGCATAGTCAGGATGAGATACGTCCGAATGACAGTTGCGGACAATCAGATACCACGTAAAATACTAAAAAGTCTTCTTTTATTGAATAAGAAAAGAGATTAACAACCAAACACATATATAAGCTAATAAAACCTAGCCCATGTAGACAATCAGGCTAGGCCATATTGCACAAAGCCCTAAACCATCCTTTTAATGTATTCAACAATTTATTTCACATAGAATTATTCAATTACAACAATGTCAAACCCTGGAATTTCAAAGATATATATGGTGACAGTAGCATTTCTCAATTAGAGCTAGCTACTTATTAAGTTGATCTTTGGCATTTGAATCTTTCTCTTGTATCCATTCAATAAACTTGCTAAAATTTGAGTGTGAGGATCCACCTTTAGTAATGCTACTTGCAACTTTTTCTTTAATATCCAAGGCTTTGGCTCGAAACATTTCGTTGTTGAACAACTCCTCAATCTTAATTTTTATTTCTCCTCGAGTGATAATACCCCTTTCGTTTTTGATAAACCCTAACCCGGTCTTCCAAATATCGCATATGTAAGATTTGTCTTGAAATTGATCGCCAAAATAAGGCCAACATAAGAAAGTGTTGAGTCAAGGATTCGCTGACCAGACTTGGTCGCTGACGTGTGTCGTCAGCGAGTCATCAGCGAAGTCAGTGACTCTCGTCAGCGGGTGGTTTACTTCCCAATTGTGTGTCAAGGCGGGAAGTTTTCAAATCACAAGAAGACAAGAAGTCACATGGTGGTTCTTCCAACTGAATATTACCTTATATGGCAAAGGTAAAGTTGGGACCAAAACAAGGGTTTTCTCTTTCATATCCGTTTTGGTAAAGAAGACAAAGGCTCCTAGATCCAAGTACTTTTTTTTTCTTTTTTTTTTTGGTAAAAGGGTATTTACCCTTTGGATAATATTATTAAAAGAAATAAATATCTTACAAAAGAGACTATGGGAATACCCATAGGAGATTGCATTTTACAAACTATTAATGCACATCCCAAACACTAAAGCTATAACCACCAATCTATCACGATCATTGCAAGGCTGTGTTGCCCTAATTCCTCCCCTATATAAAGCAACACAGCCGCACCATTTATACTTTGTGTTTGTCACCACAAAGTGTGTGTCACTTTATTTTCTCTTGTAATTGCTTAAGTTTTTAGTGTGTCTAGACTTAGCAATTATTTAGTTCATTTGTATTCTTGTAAGACAAGTTGTAATATCGACCATGTATTCATCGTTTAATCAATGATACATATGATTAGACTTGCATAGTTTCTTGCATTTGAACTTATTCTTGTTCATGTTCTTTACTCTCTATTTATTCCTTCTTGTCTAGATTAATTATATTATAAGTGTGCAAATCCTGGACTGTTAAGTGGTATCAGAGCCAACGTTTCTAAATTATTGAAACAAAGATCCGTTTGCATACTTATTTCTTTCTAAATTCTTATTTCTTTCTTAAAATACAAGAACATGACTACTGTACCAACTCTTGTGAACACATGTGACTTTGGTTACGTGTCTGTTCCTCCAAGATTCGAGCCTGATGACTTTGGATCTTGGAAGGAAAGAATGCTTCTTCACATAGTTGGTGTAGAACCCTACCTTATAACCATTATGACCAAAGGTGTTAGGTCCAGATTTACTGGACTCGATCTAGACGCGACTACTGGAGCCTCACTGAAGATCTGACCAAAATCGTGTTCTACTGGACCTACTCCAGACTTGGAATCTGGAGTCCCTCTGAAGATTTGTCCAGAAATAATGGAAGACCAGTGAGCAAATACTTGTATAGGAAATCTGGAGTATTCTCCAGATGAGCTCACTGGACTTCACCCCAGTCCAGATCAACTCTACTGAAGACATTCTGACTGAAGTCTGAAGAAAGAAGACTTAACAAATGGCGGAGTCCACTGGAAAGTCTTACCTGATCTGTACACTGGAGGATTGTCAGTGTTCTAGATCCTACAAGTCTGAACACTGATATCAAGAATTGACTTTTCCCTTTACACACTTTCCAAAGAACAATCCACTTGTTCTTTACCAAAGTATACGTGTGTAAAAGGTGGTTGGATAAAAGGATACACTTGCATTTGATGTGACTTTATCCTTATTCCTTATCCAATACATTTAATGTTCTTGTCGGATCATTAAATGTATGCAACCATATTTGTACGGCACAAAATTCACTGGTGAATTTTGTTGCCTATAAATACAAAGTCATTTCCTTGACATAAACACTTTTAAGCATTCATTTTGCATTGAAGTGAATTTGTCCAAATACTTTCGATCTTAAACTAGGATACTTCACAACTTTAAGTATCTCGATCCTAAAGAGTTATTTGACAAATATAGATCATTTGTAACTCAGAGGTTGTTAGGATACATACTTAATTGTATTATCTTGATTCCGCAACAACCTTGTGTTTTATTTAACATCATAAATAAAATACTCATGAAAAATACATAATGTTCCACTTTATTTGTTTATTGCTTTAAGTCTTGTATTACTTTATTTATATACTTGCATTTATATTAAAGTAATACTAGTCCATTCTAGTGCTTATTAGACTTGTTGTATTTTGCACTTTCCTGGTTTAACCATCGAACTTAAGGGACTCACATTTGGTATCAGAGCAGAAGGCTAAACATTGCCTAGATCTGTTTCTTGATGGCTAACCAAGAAAATACACAAGGTTTTAGTCTTGGTCCCGATCCTAATGCAAATATTAATGATCAAAATGAATCACCAATTGTTAATAACACTAATCCACCTCCTCCTCCTACTCCTGCTTCTCCACACGTGCATGTGCACTACTCAAATAATCCTGTTCCTAAATTCAGTGGGAACAGTGATGAATTTGGTACGTGGAAGGCTAGGATGGTTTTGCATGTCACTGGTATTGAGAGGAACATGATGAAAATTTTAAACGAAGGTCCTTATATACCAACATCACCTCTCAATCCCCTTCTTGATCCTTCTGGATCTAGAAGGGGAAGGGAAAAGAGGGAGGAACATTGGTCAGAAGAGGAGAGGAGATTGGTGAATCTAGACACCCTTCTCAAAAACATGATCCTCGGGGCCGTTCCAGAAACCCTAATTCCCACACTAGTTCTTTTTCCTAGTGCTAAAACCATGTGGGATGAACATTTTAAACGAAGGTCCTTATATACCAACATCACCTCTCAATCCCCTTCTTGATCCTTCTGGATCTAGAAGGGGAAGGGAAAAGAGGGAGGAACATTGGTCAGAAGAGGAGAGGAGATTGGTGAATCTAGACACCCTTCTCAAAAACATGATCCTCGGGGCCGTTCCAGAAACCCTAATTCCCACACTAGTTCTTTTTCCTAGTGCTAAAACCATGTGGGATGAACTTTTAAACCAACATGAAGGAGGAGATGACACCATTGTCACCAGAAAGGTCTCCTTAAACAAGAGGTATGAGTCATTTTTTGCTCAACCTAACGAGTCTCTCACTGGTACTTACACCAGATTTATGAATATCATAAACCAATTGAGAGGTCTTGGGGTTGAGAAGGACAAGGATATACTTCTGGAGAAATTTTGTGACATTCTACCCACCAAATGGTCTCACATGATCCTAGTCTTACGACAAGGAAAAACTCTGCACACACACACTCTCTCAACTCTTTATGGAGCTTTCAGGTACACTGAAGAAAATCAAGCTCAGAGAGTGGTGGCAGAACAAGATGCCTATAACCATGCCTCCAGTAGTCCTAATGTGGTTAGTCATACTGAACCACATAGTACAGCACTGATATCTTCTGAGAATGTATTTTCTATGAAGAAGATGGTGTCTGAACTCATGGATTCTGGAGAGTCCAGTCAAGTCTCTCCAGACTGTTGTGATGAAACTGAAGATGATGACCTCATTGCAATGATTGCTAAAACGTTTAACCGTTTCAAAGCAAGAGCAAATAGGCCATCTGGACAATTTGCATCCAGTTCTTCCACTGACAAGACCAATTTGACATGCTTTAAGTGTGGCAAAAAGGGTCATTTCATGAAAGAGTGCAGGTCCAACCAGTTTGCATCCAAGCCTGGTCTATTCTTTTCTAATAATAAGCCTGATGATAGCTATAAAATGAAATATAAAAAGCTTAAGGCCCAGATTGCTCTCATGGCACAACAAATTGAAACCAATAATAAGTGCATGATCGCAACAACTGAAGAGAAGTGGGTGCCTTCTGATGAATCATCTGCTGATGAAGAAGAAGAAAGAGATTGCTGTTACATGGCTCTGGCAGACGAAAAGCTCCTGGTGAAGGAAGATGTCACATCTGGACGATGGGTGGACATTGTTATCAAGAAGGTTAGTGATTATGATAATGCAACTGACCAAGAACTAAAATTGGACATTGCTGAAGCTTTAAATTCTGATTTGATTTTTGTAGAAACTGTTAGATCTGATTGTGTAAATGGTCTAGAAACAGATTCTTCTGAAATAAATGCTTTAAAATCAAAATTAAAAGAACTTCAAGACATTGAACTGGCATTTCAAGCCCAGGTTCTGGTAACTGAACAATTGATTCAAGAAAAGCAAGATCTTGAGATCATTTTAGAGAAAGAAAAACTGGTAATAAAATCATGGCTAGAAACCAAAAAGCCATATGATGCTGAATTAAAACAATTTCCTGCTCAAAAACGTGCATATTTAGATGGAAATACTCATATAGCATCATTAATACCAGTAATCGATCGATTACCAGAGGAGTTCAGGCCCACCACTGTCTATGATGAGCCTATAACTCCCAAGGCCAATTTTTACCCAGTTCAATCTCCAGAGGTTAAGACTGGAGAGCTCCAGATGACTGCTCCAGTTAAAGAGGTCCATCGGAATAGACCTTTGCCTCAGACCAATCCTTTACCAAAGCCTAGGACTGGAAAGGCTAAGGTATCATCTGAAGAAAATGTTTTGTCCAGGTTAGAGAGCCAGATTCATATTCTGACTCGTCAATTACAAAGTTTTAATGCAAGATTAAACTTTAGTGAGGGTACTTCATCTGGCCCTAGACAAAACACAAAACCTTTTGCTAAGAAAGACAAATTTATTTCTCCAATTGAGAAAATGAAAAAGGTTTTAAAACTATCAACCCCAGTGGTCTTTTCAACTAAGACCACTGTTGAAGAAAGTGAACTGAACCAGATTGCCCAGGGACCTATAAGGGAGGGTCCAGTGAACCCATCAGTCGATGGGTTCCCAAATCTAACTGATCAATATCTGGTGTATGTGTAGGGCGATCGAAAGAAATATATCTGGTATCTTGACAGTGTAGCTGGCAGGACGATGACCGGATGTAAGACCCTACTGGAGGAGTTCACCATTTCTGATGGACCCTCCATTACTTTTGGAAATGATGGTTGTGGAAAGACTGAGGGATATGGTGTTCTGAACAATGGACAAGTCAAGTTCACACGTGTTGCATTTGTGAATGGTTTGAAATATAACTTGATCAGTGTAAGCCAACTGTGTGATGATGGCTATCAAGTCTTATTCAATGTTGCTCAGGGTATCGTATTCAACAAGGACTGGAAGGTAGTGTTGATTGCTCCCAGAAAAGGGAATGTGTACGTGATGGATATGGAAAGCTCTCCTTTAGAGCAGTGTTTCTATACTCAAGCTGATGAAGACACAAACTGGTTATGGTACAAAAGGTTATCCCATTTAAATTTCAAGAACATTAATAAGTTGTCCAGAAAACAACTTGCAGATGGGATACCTTCAGTTTCCTTCAAAAAGGAAAGGCCATGTCCAGGATGTGAGATGGGTAAGCAAAAACGTACCAGTTTCAAGACCAGACAGAATTTCAGCATTTCTGAACCTCTTCATATGCTTCATATGGACCTCTTTGGTCCAGTGAACGTTCAGACTCGTGCTGGTAAAAGATACACCTTGGTGATCGTAGATGAATTCTCCAGATATTGTTGGGTGATCTTTCTGAGGTCTAAAAGTGAAGCTGCTGCTGAAATCATCAGTCTTATTCAC
>CM067175.1:93128339-93146023 GCA_034093135.1 Erigeron breviscapus | reverse complement strand
AACGTTTTTGTTACTTGTTTTCTTGTTCTCAGCCGCGAGCCGCCGTGAACAGCCACCACCAGCCACCGTTGCGGATCTATTACACACTCAAACAGGTTGTTAAACTATCCCTAAGGTTTCTGTAACGTTGATTTTCGACCATGCTAAGTTTCTAGTATCCTTCCTTTCTTTTCGGTTAAACACCACCGCGAACCACCACCCTCCACCACCTTTCAGCCCACCATGAACCACCAACATTTTGTCACTGTCGAAGGGTCTGAAATGTCGACTTTTGGGCTGCCCCAAAAACTAAAACAAACCATTTTCTTTGGCCATGAACTTCGGCCGAGATATCAAACCAAAAAGCCAAGGTGACCTTTAAACTCTTAAAACCTTACTAATGCAAGTCCAATGATCAGCCAGCATGCATGCATAATTATTTTGAGAATATGAATGGTCATTGGGAAGCTAACAAATTACTTAATGTTTGATTTAATCTAAATAATTTAATTTGGGTAATAATCATTACATGTATTTGATTGTTATATATTTCCTAGGTGATTGTTCCCTCTTCCAAGTAATACCTTTATGACAATAATCCCAACATGCATAATGATTAGCCTTTTCTTGGAAATATAAAAGCATGCTTTAAGTATAATCATTGTTGTGATAATCTATGCTAGTGAAGTTTAACGTGCTAGTCAAATGGCCATTAAATAACTATGTATATATATATACATATATATAATATATGTTATATACGGGTATATATATACCTATTAATATAACTTGACCCACCATGCCCACCTCCTATTTAGGACATCGGTGCAAAGTGTGCGGTGACTTAGCACGCTTCGGGTGCAAACATGACCTATATGATCTTATTATATTTATATATAGACCCACCATGCCCAGCTTCTATTTAGAATGTTGGTGCAAAGTTGTGCGGCGACATATTTATATTTTTATAATTTTAATTCGGGGTTATTCCAACTCACAACCATACTTAATTGACAATTGCCCAACTCCTATTATGGAAACCGGTGCACTCGTATGGGTTGTGAGGGAGAATGGTCGTGAATGCCATGTTATGATTTATTTCAACGCGCAACCATGCTTCTTTGCCATTTCACGTGTATGGGTTGTGTGGGAGAATAGTCATAATATCGCTATTATTATTATTATTACCATTATATCATATTAAAATATATAACCCATGAAAGACCAACTCCAACTAGCACGTGGACAGCCCTAACGATTATCACATAATAGAAACATTTTTTTTTAGAAAACGTATTATAACAATGTTATTTGGAAGAATGAGGGAAATTCACTAGGAACATAATAGCATAAATTGTTAAGACAAGTTTATATTTTATATTTATAGGTTGACACATTCAAGCAAATCCGCTACTTGCTAATTGTTGCTACTCTGAAACTAAGGTGAGTTCATAGCCCACACTTTCTTACTATTTTGGGTGAGATGCATGCTCTATATTTTATATGTGGAACACAAGTACCAAAATTATGTATATGATGATTGTCTAAGTCGCTTGATCCCATTTAAGTCCTCCCATCATGAATTGTTAGTTATGGATTTAAACGTGATATGATGAATAGTACTATTTGGGTTGACACCCCCATTCGGGTTGGTCGCACCAACTTGACCGATGATGGTCGAACGAATGCATGCATATTTGGATTCCCAAGTATTACGGATCAAATACTTGCCGAGGCAAAATGTTACTTATTACCGTCGAGTTTCAATTCATGAGCTTAGTACAATATATACATTATATTTTTCATAGCATTGTTTTTGAACAATGGCTACACGACATTGCGAGTTAGCAATGGTCACACTTGAATCTTGTGGTTCCATGCAAAGTACTTATTTTCTCCTATGAATTCACCAACATTATTGTTGACCCATTTTAGCATGTATCTCAGGTCCGTAAGATGCACGGTAGGATTCACATAAGGCTATTTCGCCACTTGGAGTTGATGTTTCGTTTTTATCATGGAAAAGACTTTACCTTTGTTCAAGTTATCATTGTTGTCGAAACCAATGATAGCACCACCTATCGAGGATTTAGAATTCCTAAAAATACTCTTTAAATTATTGTAATGTTTTTCCTTAATGTATTTCCAATATTTCAAGACATGAACTTATGTTAAATGAAATGTTTTCAAAACGACTCCTTTACAGTCGTTCATTATGCCTTGTGTTGTGATTTCATGAATGTTGCACCTCGTACCCTTCCGCATTATTATGGGGTGTGACAAGTTCGTAGTAATGATCCATAAGGAACCATCATCAATAATCACAATGTACGAGTAGAGGCTAGACGTGACTTACAGCGAGCCTCTAAGTAACACAATAACGTCCAACAACAAGATTACACAAGGCAAGTAAGTGTGTAATATGAGTGCACAAATTATATAAGTATCAATAAAAGTTCCGAATGCATAAATAAGCCAACATGCCTATCTTATGCGTGAACTCAAGTCACCTATGCAACGATACCCGCCTGTCATCACAATGAACAAGGTTGTATCTCAAAATCATCGAGATATATATGTCTATATACTCGGAGTCATGTCACCAAAATCTCATAGATTAAGTGTATACATCTAAACACTTGGATGTTTGAGTCCTCAACCAAGGGGATTATGTAGCTACGCATGTATGCTTACAATCAATCATATATGCATCAATCACAAATCGTCTGTCATAAACCAACAATCAATATTCGTCAATCATAAACCAATAATCACAATTCAAACCAACTATACGTACATACACTTAAGAGGATTATCCATTCTTCGAGTCCCAGATGCTTATATATAGGGTCACCCGCAGCCTTCCCACCACATCTAAAACCCATTGAAGGCATAACCGACTTCCATGTATGTACGTCTATCCTAATATTAATGAAATACTTAACAAAACATAAACCAAGTCAATCAAACGCGATCAATCCACATTCAAACCAAATCAGTCAATCAATCAACAACGTAAGTAAACACGCAAGTTTTACACTTTTCAGCCCGAATCTCAAAGGAGTAGGGAGCTACGGAACTCACCTTGTTCGGCAAAAGAAGCTAGTATTGATAATATAAGATTATAAGCGAGTATTGGGCTCCACGCGTCCACAACCTATCAATGTATATCATAATACCATAAATGTCACTCTACATCTTAAACAAGTTGGTTCAGGAAGTTTAAGTCGAGTCACAAACTCATAGACACTTCTACAACTTTACCGAGTAAGGAAACAAGTTACTTTGACTCAACATTTTTAGAAATGGGGAAAGTCTCATACAAAATGAATGTTACTACAAGAAACTAGGCTCTCTCACGATACCAACGATAGGTTAAATGACTTATTTGGACTTACGGATCAAAAGTTATAAGTGTTTGAAGTTAGGAAACGAAAACGAATCATCAGGACCAGAGATTATCCACTGCGCCGCAGTCAAGGCCATGCCTTGCCACTGCGCCGCAGTCAAGTGCAAGGCCTCGTTCCAAAGGTTATACACTGTGCCGCAGTCAAGGCTATGCCTTGCCACTGCGCCGCAGTCAGGCCAAGGCTGCACCAGCAGCAGCAGTTTATGCAGAAAATGCAACCCAAAAACCTATTTTCACTTAAACTAAAACCCTAAATCGATACAAGAAGTTGTGGGACTCGTTTTGAAGCAAGATTAGACATTCTAAAGCATAAATACACTTACACAAACCCATATTTCCATCCATAACATCATCAAAACAACCAAATCGTTCAAACCAAACCAAAACCCTAAATTGACCTAAATCTCGTTTTAAGTCGTTCTAAGACCTGTAACTTCTTGAAAAGGATAGAAATGCATAAACAAACATAAATAGATGCAAATGGGATGAATTAGACTTACCAAAACTTCCTTCTCGAGCTAGAACCCAATTTATGGCAAAATGGGTAAAACCTTGAACTAAGAAATGAAATCCTTTGCTTAGACGATAATGAGATGAAGATGACAATGATTCTTGAGTTAATCTAAACCTAAAACACCAAATGGATGCAAGAGAATGAGAGATATGAGATGGGTTGGATGGTCTTGCTTTTACTTGGAGAGAAAGATAGAAGAAAGAAAGAGTTGTGTGGTAGAGAATGAGATAAGGGAAAGGAGATGGGTCATAAAGGGCTGGTGGGTCGTGGATGACCCACGGGCCGACCCGTTTCCTTCTCAAGCCAAAATACACGTCGTTATACATTTAAACACTGATTAATCATACTATCGACCCGACTAACATCCCACATTGTCAATCTAACCACAAAAGAGCCCAAATAATTCATTCAACAAGTTTGTTAGTCACATTACACGTAAAGTCAACGGGTCAAAACTCACGGATGTTACATTATTCCCCCGTTTCTTTCGTCCCGAAATTCAACAAAACACTAATTACTAAATAAATGCGGATACTTAGACTTCATATGGTCCTCACGCTCCCAAGTGAACTCAGCTCTACGTCTAACATTCCATCTAACTTTTACAATCGTGTAGCGTTTATTCTTGAGCTTCTTGTCTTGACGATCCAAGATCTCTACCGGCTCTTCAACAAAAATTAGATTCGAATCCACCCTAATCTCGTCCATGGGCACATGATGTGTAGGGTCTGCCAAACACTTACGTAGGTTACAAATATGAAACACATCATGTACCCCACTAAGCTCTTGTGGTAATTCTAATCGGTAGGCAACCTTTCCAACCCGTTCAAGAATCTTGAAAGGACCAATATACCTTGGCGCAAGTTTTCCCTGCTTCACAAAACATACAACACCTTTCCAAGGTGACACTTTCAAAAGTACATAATCACCAATTTCAAACTCTAACGGTCTCCGCCTCACATCGGCATACTTTTTTTGACGTTCACGGGCCAATTGTAACTTCTCCTTAATTTGAGAAATCACTTTTGTCGTTTCAACTACAATTTCCGGCCCGATAAGTTGACTCTCACCAATTTCCGCCCAAGCTAGAGGAGAACGACATATCCTACCATACAATGCTCTAAAGGGCGCCATTTGGATGGTAGCATGATAACTTTTGTTGTATGAAAACTCAACTAGCGGCAAATGGTTTTCCCAACTTCCAACGAAATCAATTGCACAAGCCCTCAACACGTCTTTAAGTGTTTGAATGGTTCTCTCGGTTTTTCCATCCGTTTGAGGATGAAACACCGTGCTCATGTCGAGTCGAGTACCCATTGCTTTTTGAAAAGCTTCCCAAAAGTTTGATTTGAAACGGGCATCTCTATCAGAAATGATAGAAATCGACACTCCATGCTTAGATATTACTTCCTTGATGTACAAACGAGCCAAAGTGTCAAATTTATCGGTTTCACGAATGGCTAAAAAGTGAGCCGACTTCGTTAACCGATCTACTATTACCCAAATCGTGTCACGACCGCTTCTCGTCTTCGGTAGTTTAGTAATGAAGTCCATTGAAATATGTTCCCACTTCCATTCGGGCATTACCGGTTGTACTAACAATCCGGGTGGCTTCTTGTGATCGGCTTTGACTTGTAAGCAAGTAAGACACTCACTCACATACTTAGCCACATCATGCTTCATGCCCGGCCACCAATACAAGTTTTTCAAATCAAAGTACATCTTATCCGACCCGGGATGGACCGAATAAGGCGATTGATGAGCTTCATTCATAATAAATGTTCTTAAGTTACCGAAAATAGGAACCCAAAGTCTTTCAACCAAGTATAGCCCATTATCACTCTTTCGGTCAAATTGTTGTTCCATGCCATCTAGGTTCTCGTTTCCAAAGTTTTCCGGTAGGGTGGCTTGAATTTGGGCTTCAATGATCCGGTCACGAATATTTGGCCCCACCGTGAGGCTCATAGCTCTATCCCGTCTCGGCTTTACTCTCTCCTTTCTACTCAAGGCATCGGCTACAACATTTGCCTTGCCCGGATGATAACGGATGTCACAATCATCATCACTAAATAGTTCAAGCCAACGCCTTTGCCTCATATTCAATTCACTTTGGTTAAAGATGTGTTGAAGACTTTTGTGGTCGGTATAAATCACACATTTGGTGCCATAGAGATAATGTCTCCAACACTTCAAAGCAAACACAACCGCTCCCAATTCCAAATCATGGGTCGGGTAGTTCTTCTCATGCACCTTCAATTGACGAGAGGCATAAGCAATGACTTTACCCCTTTGCATAAGAACACAACCCAAACCTTGTCCCGAGGCATCACAATAAACAACAAAATCTTCAATTCCATCCGGTAGCGTCAAAATAGGAGCGTCACATAGCATATCTTTAAGAGTTTGGAAGGCGTTTTCTTGTCTTTCGCCCCATTCAAAGTTTATCTCCTTTTGAGTCAAGAGAGTGAGTGGTTGTGCAATACGGGAGAAATTTTCAATAAATCTTCTATAGTAACCCACCAATCCAAGGAATTGACGGATCTCGGATGGCGTTTCGGGTCTTCTCCAATTCTTGACCGCTTCAATCTTGCTTGGGTCCACGTGAATACCATCCTGGCTCACTACGTGACCAAGAAAGTGGACATCTTCCAACCAAAACTCACACTTGGAGAATTTAGCATGCAATTTCTCCTTCCTTAGTAGTTCGAGCACCTCGCGCAAGTGCTCAACATGCTCTTCCTTTGTCTTCAAGTATACAAGTATGTCATCAATGAACACAATGACAGACTTGTCTAAGTATGGTTGCACACTTGGTTCATCAAGTCCATGAACACCGCCGGTGCATTAGTCAACCCAAAAGGCATCACGGTGAATTCAAAATGACCATACCTTGTGCGAAAAGCCGTCTTGGGATATCATCTTCATGTACCCAGAGTTGATGATAACCCGAGCGAAGATCGATTTTAAAGAAGTGCTTAGCACCTTGAAGTTGATCAAATAAGTCATCGATTCTAGGGAGGGGATACCGGTTATTCACAGTGAGCTTGTTTAATTCCCGGTAATCAATACACATTCTGAAGGACCCGTCTTTCTTTTTGACGAAGAGAACAGGAGCACCCCAAGGAGATTGACTATGCGAATGAAACCCTTCTCTTGGAGTTCCTTGAGTTGAGTTTGTAGCTCTTGCATTTCGGTTAAGGATAGTCTATAAGGAGCTTTTGCTACGGGCGTGGCTTCGGGGATAAGATTAATACGAAAGTCAAGTTCACGAGTTGGAGGTAATCCCGGTAAGTCATCCGGAAAAACATCGGGAAATTCACAAACAATAGGAACGGTCTTCAATTCTATCTTGGCGACGGTAGCACTAAAGACTTTAGAATTAGAGGAATCGGAGATTTCGCCTTGAATTCTAAGAATTCTACCGTTAGTCAAAGGTATCTTAACCACTCTCTCACCACACTCAATAGTCGCATTTACCGCCGTCAACCAATCCATACCCACAATGACATCAAAACTCCCAATATCGAAAGCCATAAGGTCTATGAATAATTCAACATCGTCTAGAGTCAAGACACAATCACGTATTATTTGACTAAGTTTAGTTAGTGACCCGTTTACCATTTCAATGTCAAGCACATAGTTTAGAGCACAAGGATGCACATCAATCAAAGGAACAAAGTTAGAGGACACGAGGCTATAATCGGCTCCGGAATCAAATAAAACTGTTGCATAGTGACCATTAAGGAGAAAGGTACCTGCTACCACGTTGGGGTCATTACGGGCTTCATTTGCATTGGCCGCAAAGGCTCGGCCGCGGGGTTGCACTTGATAGCCTTGCTGTCCCCGGTTTTGGTTAGGCCCGACCATTTGTAGATGGTTGGGGTGGACGGCTACTTGAACTTGTTGTCCCACCCATCGAGGACAATTATTACGATAGTGGTCACGACTACCACATTCAAAACATTCACCTCTTCGTTGATTACCTTGAGGAAGGACGGCCCGAACAGGAGCCACATTCATTGGGCCCGTTCTTGGAGCTCTACAATTCTTGGATTCGTACCCAACTCGGTTGCAGTTAAAGCATGCCCCACATTGGACATTTGCGGGATGATGCCTGTTGCATCTCCCACAGAAAGGATGAGGCCCAGTATAAGCTTTCCTAGTCGGTTCCACCGCCGCCATTACTCTACCCCTATTTGCATTCTTGGGGTCAAACCTTCCCACTTTCTTTACCCCGCTAGACTCTCCCACTTCCTTCCTCTTGTATGTTGGGGATTTGCTTAAAACACCGCTCCTTAACAAGTCTTCGGTCACGCTACCGGCCCGGTTAACCGCATCGGCCAAAGAAGTAGGCATGTTAGAATTCACATAAGATCGGATTAGAGGATTCAAGCCCAATATAAACTTCTCGATGGCTCGAGACTCGGAATCCACCAAGTGAGGAATGAGGGTAGACAACTCTTGAAATCGTCTAACATAGCTCTTGTAATCGGCTCCCTCCATATTGAGATTAGCAAACTCAATGGTCAAGTTTTGTAGTTCATAGGGAGGACAAAACTTTGCCTTCACTTTGTTCTTGAAATCGATCCATTCCAAGTTATAAGTCCGCCCCAAAGTTATCTCTTGGTTCCACCAACTCAAGGCGTCATGTCTAAACATGTCGGATACATAAGAAATCTGGTCGTCATAGGTGCAATGACTTCTTTCAATCACTGCCTCGATCTCCTCAAACCACCTTATACACTCTGTGGGACCGCCTCTTCCATCAAACTCCGGTGCCCCACAGCTTTTGAAGTCTTTAAATATACACCCCTGTTGGTATTCTCCATGTTGATTATACATGGGCATACGGTTATCAACTCCCACTGGTTCCTCTTCTTCCTCCTCCACAGCATGAGGTTGAGCATTTTCATTATTCACATTAATTAGGGCTTCATTGTTTTGATCCGCATTGTTTCCCCCAGGACTTGCCGTGACTTGAGCAATAATGGTCGGCATGATATTGGTGACCGTTTGAGCGATCACCTCAGCCAAGTTTGGCCCGGGAGCTTCACCATGACCCCTTCCTTGGCCTCTACCACGACCTCTACCACGGCCCCTACCACGGCCCCTACCTCTACCTCCTTGTACCTCCGGTTGAGCTTCCTGTTGAGGTTCTTCCGATTCAGCCCTATAGTTCATTCCGACTTTCCTTGGTCTCACCATTTCTATAAAACAAGTGACACGTTGACCCGAGAGTTAGTCTCAAATGCTCACATGTTAGTCACACAAGTAGTCAATGCTCTCTTACCGATACCACATACTCATTTCATATCATTAAGCTAAGGCAAGAGTGCTGGAATCCTATGGGATTGTTACTTAGCATATCATCATGTCAAATTCATTACAATTGTCTATCATTAACTCATGTAATCATGCTCATTACATCATGCAATCAAACAACTAACACGAATGATTCAAAGTATAATCCGAATTTGATATGCTCTCTAGTTATTGACCGGGTATGTATACAGGGTGTACCAATGGCTAACCCTCCACCTAATCAACTTCCATTAAGCATATCGGTTCCTTATTATACTTTAAGCCACACGTGCGTAATCCACGATGTCATTAACTTGTTATAATGTTGGGTAACCATAAAAGAGTTGATCGGGTTCTTTTAGGGTTGTCACAATATTATACTAAGTTAATGGCATAACTTCATTTTGCCCTAAATCATCAAATTAGCTCCAACCAATAACAACAACAAACCATATTAACCACATTCATCACATTGAATTCAAGCTATCACACAAGTGGTCTTAACTACGAACTCACACGGGGATTCACATAATTCACATTGCACACGAATTTCCTAACCATGCATGCTATATGAAGAGTTTTAACTTAAGCCGTAGTCTAGGTCAAATCGCCTAATTCTCTACGACCACGCATGGGCCACCATTCTGTAACACCCCAAGCCAAGGCTCGAAATATTACGGAAATCATATAGCACAAGGTGGAATTACAATAGAACAAGAGCTACATGCAAATAAAGATTCAGTGAATACATTACAATACGAAACAAGTACCAAAATACATAAGGAGCAAATAACCATCACAGTTTACAAAAGAACATCCAGAAGATGGCAAATCGATCCTAAGTATAATGCAAAAGAGAAGGTCGATGAATCCTTGATTCATAAGGTCCAATGCCCGGGTTTAACAGCAAGCAAGCAACTAAACTCCACGTCCGGGGATAACCTGATTACCTGAAAAGTGTACTAAGCATAGTCAACACAAGGTTGGTGAGTTCGTAGTAATGATCCATAAGGAACCATCATCAATAATCACAATGTACGAGTAGAGGCTAGACGTGACTTACAGCGAGCCTCTAAGTAACACAATAACGTCCAACAACAAGATTACACAAGGCAAGTAAGTGTGTAATATGAGTGCACAAATTATATAAGTATCAATACAAGTGCCGAATGCATAAATAAGCCAACATGCCTATCTTATGTGTGAACTCAAGTCACCTATGCAACGATACCCGCCTGTCATCACAATGAACAAGGTTGTATCTCAAAATCATCGAGATATATATGTCTATATACTCGGAGTCATATCACCAACATCTCATAGATTAAGTGTATACATCTATACACTTGGATGTTTGAGTCCTCAACCGAGGGGATTATGTAGCTACGCATGTATGCTTACAATCAATCATATATGCATCAATCACAAATCGTCTGTCATAAACCAACAATCAATATTCGTCAATCATAAACCAATAATCACAATTCAAACCAACTATACGTACATACACTTAAGAGGATGATCCATTCTTCGAGTCCCAGATGCTTATATATAGGGTCACCCGCAGCCTTCCCACCACATCTAAAACCCATTGAAAGCATAACCGACTTCCATGTATGTACGTCTATCCTAATATTAATGAAATACTTAACAAAACATAAACCAAGTCAATCAAACGCGATAAACCGTCTCATCAATCCACATTTAAACCAAATCAATCAATCAATCAACAACGTAAGTAAACACGCAAGTGTTACACTTTTCAGCCCGAATCTCAAAAGAGTAGGGAGCTACGGAACTCACCTTGTTCGGCAAAAGAAGCTAGTATTGATAATATAAGATTATAAGCAAGTATTGGGCTCCACGCGTCCACAACCTATCAATGTATATAATAATACCATAAATGTCACTTTACATCTTAAACAAGTTGGTTTAGGAAGTTTAAGTCGAGTCACAAACTCATGGACACTTCTACAACTTTACCGAGTAAGGAAACAAGTTACTTTGACTCAACATTTTTAGAAATGGGTAAAGTCTCATATAAAATGAATGTTACTACAAGAAACTAGGCTCTCTCACGATTCCAACGATAGGTCACATGACTTATTTGGACTTACGGATCAAAAGTTATAAGTGTTTGAAGTTAGGAAACGAAAACGAATCATCAGGACCAGAGATTATCCACTGCGCTGCAGTCAAGTGCAAGGCCTCGTTCCAGAGGTTATCCACTGCGCCGCAGTCAAGGCTATGCCTTGCCACTGCGCCGCAGTCAGGCCAAGGCTGCACCAGCAGCAGCAGTTTATGCAGAAAAAAAAACCCAAAAAAAAAAAAAAAAAAAAAAAAAAAAAAAAAAAATAGATTTTAAATATAAATTAATTTAAAAAAAAAAAAAAAAAAATCTAGAAAAAAGGAGAGAGTTAGATAATTAGGAGAGAGTTTTAGGCCTAAAAAAGGAGAGAGTTGAAGTAATTAGGAGAGAGTTTTAGGCCAAAAAGGACTCTTAATAGTGCCAAGTGTACCACTAACTTCCTCTTTTAGTTATAAGATAGATTAGAGTTAAATGCAAGAATGGTCCTTGTGGTTTGTCATTTTTGTAGCGACGGACCCCCTCTTGATTTTTTTAGCAGCAATGATCCTTGAAGATATGTTTGAGTTGCAAATCCAGTCCCTATCTAACTGATCCGTTACTTAGTGTCGTTGAGTGCCCCACATGCGTAACACGTGAAGAGTATTAATGTCTTTTCACCTACACACCTACCCATCACTTATATACTTCTTTCCCCAATTCAAATCACAAATATAATTTTGTATAATATGTTATAGTTATGGAATATTTTAGCTGTTTAAGACATAAAAACAATTCTATATGCACAACAAATTTTTAAATAATACTTTATTACATATTTTGTGAAAACTAACGACTCAATTTCTAAGAACTTTACGGGTATATAATGTTGTTATCGTTTAGATTTGAAATATGAGATTTACTTGTAATTTAATGGTATGTTTGTAACATTTATTTATTTTTCAGAAACTGTAATAAATTACTATTAGATATCTATAGAATACTATTAGATATTTATAGCCAAGACATGTGACATCTATAGAATACTATTAGATATCTATAGAATACTATTAGATATCTATAGAATACTATTAGATATCTATAGAATACTATTAGATATCTATAGAATACTATTAGATATCTATAGAATACTATTAGATATCTATAGAATACTATTAGATATCTATAGAATACTATTAGATATCTATAGAATACTATTAGATATCTATAGAATACTATTAGATATCTATAGAATACTATTAGATATCTATAGAATACTATTAGATATCTATAGAATACTATTAGATATCTATAGAATACTATTAGATATCTATAGAATACTATTAGATATCTATAGAATACTATTAGATATCTATAGAATACTATTAGATATCTATAGAATACTATTAGATATCTATAGAATACTATTAGATATCTATAGAATACTATTAGATATCTATAGAATACTATTAGATATCTATAGAATACTATTAGATATCTATAGAATACTATTAGATATCTATAGAATACTATTAGATATCTATAGAATACTATTAGATATCTATAGAATACTATTAGATATCTATAGAATACTATTAGATATCTATAGAATACTATTAGATATCTATAGAATACTATTAGATATCTATAGAATACTATTAGATATCTATAGAATACTATTAGATATCTATAGAATACTATTAGATATCTATAGAATACTATTAGATATCTATAGAATACTATTAGATATCTATAGAATACTATTAGATATCTATAGAATACTATTAGATATCTATAGAATACTATTAGATATCTATAGAATACTATTAGATATCTATAGAATACTATTAGATATCTATAGAATACTATTAGATATCTATAGAATACTATTAGATATCTATAGAATACTATTAGATATCTATAGAATACTATTAGATATCTATAGAATACTATTAGATATCTATAGAATACTATTAGATATCTATAGAATACTATTAGATATCTATAGAATACTATTAGATATCTATAGAATACTATTAGATATCTATAGAATACTATTAGATATCTATAGAATACTATTAGATATCTATTGAAATATGAGATTTACTTGTAATTTAATGGTATGTTTGTAACATTTATTTATTTTTCAGAAACTGTAATAAATTACTATTAGATATCTATAGAATACTATTAGATATTTATAGCCAAGACATGTGACCTTGAAAATCAAAAAAATCGATCACCTGGTTTTAGTTAAAAGTGGATCAATATTGGACTATGACAAGATAGCAGATACTTTAACACTCAAAATAAGTGTGTTGTTCGGTTATAAAGTTTAATGCAGGCATTTATAAATTGTCACGCCTTGAGCATAAAAAATTTCAGGACTGGCCATGTAGCTTAGCCTTAATAATCTTAGCGTTTTATTGATCTTAGTAGCTGTGTGTGTTTTTTGTTTTTAGGGTGGATATATTTGTGAGTTTAAATGGGTTAAAAGGTGTAAATAAGTGATGGGTAGGTTTGTGTAGGTGGAAGGACATTAATACCCTTCACGTGCTACTCACGTGGGGAACCTAACGATCTTAATTAACGATTCGTTAGAGAGTGATTGTTGTTGCAACTGAAACATGTCTTCAGGGATCATCATTGCTAAAATATCAAGAGAGGGACTGCCGTTGCAAAAAGTGACAAATCACAGGGATTATTCCTGCATTTAACTCTATTAATTATTTAAAGAGTAAATTACAATTTTGGTCCCTGTCGTGGGTTAAAAATTACGGTTTTCATCCCTAGGTTTCATAAATTACCATTTTAGTCCAAATAAGTTTGCTCCGTCCACGGTTTTGGTCCAAATTGCAAACGAGCGTTAACTTACCCGTCACGTGACCTGCACGTGATGGGTATTTTAGTCCTTTCAATAACACAAGGACCAAAATTGTAATTAACTCTAGATGCCCTTTTTGTGTATTATACATTTTTCTTAAAGGATTTTGGGTATTTATATATATAACACTTGCAGTTTCTCTTATTCTCTCTCTCTCTATCTCCCTTTTCTGATTCCGGCCGCTAGCACCGCCGCCGCGCCGCCCACCTCACCGGAGAACGAGGTTCACCTCAAAACGCTACAAAAAATAACCTCCATCACCATCTAAGAAACAAACGAGAACCATCCAACCCCCGACGCCACCTCTGCCGCTACCCCACGTCGCGTTGTCACCTCCGCACCACCTGAAGGTCACCTCCTCGCTGCCACAGCCTCTCAACACCACTCCTTCTTGGTTAATTTCGGTTTCCAGCAAAACCCAGCAACAACAAATCTCGTTTTTAGCGGATTTCGATTCGTCGCCTTCTTTCTTAGATATGGTAACCGTTTTTTTCTGATTCATTATACAAATTTGTAACTTTTCTTTGCAAGATGATTCTGATCATGTTCACGGTTTCAGTTTTCTGATTCGTTGATTTTTGGTGGCTAATGTTTTTTCCGGCGAACTTTCCGGCAAGTTCTTCTTGAAAAAAGTTCTCCTCTCCGCCATCACCTCCATCAAAGATCCTATTTTTAGATCTATTTTGGTTTACTTCCATATGGATATCCTTGATCTTTGTAAGTTTATGAATGGTGTGTATATATATAGCTTGCAACTTCCAGCAATTCACCGGCCACCATCACCATTTCTTGATTTTTATATAGGTTTTGTCCAATCAGACTTTATATGCTCTGGATTTTATATGATGAATTGTGTATTTGAGGATTAGAACTTAAAAGAAACATACATATGTAGATGTATGTATAATAGATGCAGGGAACAATCATTAATTTAAATTTTATTTTGTATTATTTAAATCATGAGTATATGTGTTTGATTTGTATTATTGAATCATGATTTTTAATCTATATAGATATAGTCCAGATAGATGTTGAAGATGATGATAGATGTAAGAAGTTTGGAATTAATTACGCTTTTGGTCCATGTGATAAGTAGAAGACTAAAATACCCATTATGTGCAGGTGATATGATCTCATAGTTAACGTTCGTTAGTGATTTGGACCAAAAGCGTTGATGGGGCAAACTTATTTGGACTAAAACAGTAATTTATGAAACCTAGGGATGAAAACCGTAATTTTTAACCCACGACAGGGACCAAAATTGTAATTTACTCTTATTTAAAAATAGATACGTATCGATTAAAAAAACTACCACCAACCAAACACATAATGTAACATCCCGAATCTTTTTATATCACCCTTTGACTTCATTGTTAGTCAATGTCCTTTCCGTTAAGTTATGTGTATTAGATATATTATAAGTGGCTAACGTGGAGTATATATATTATGTGATTAAATGCGTATATGTTTAATATGTCTATGATAATATGCTTAAAGAATATGAATATGTGAAGATTAAAGTAACGTTATAGCTTAGCAGTTGCTTGATAAGACGTTATGTGCCATTGCTAATGAATTAAGCCTTTAGTGTAAAGTGGGCAAGTTGAGGGACTAAAGTTGGGGTCATGTCTAAACCCTTAATGGCTTGGATTAGTGAAGAGTTAAGCCATTTTTCAATTTTTAATCTGTCTCATAACTCTCCTCTCAAGAACCCTAGCCCCCATTGGGGTTAGTTTGATTGAAATTTGTTATCGATCAATGACGTTTTTCAGGTGATTATATGTCTTCATATTGCTTGAAATAATTCATGGGTCAAAGGATGGTCTCATATTTTCAAACAGGATTGAATTGTGTCATTTTTGTGTATAAAGGTCGTATTTAGGGTTAGGATGATTGTAGTACACGTTTAGGAATGAAAGCAAATGTTTTCCTCGTCTTGTCAGAGGGTGTGGTGCACCCAAGGGAGGGGTTCGACATGTTGTTTGCAAGAATGGGGGCGGGGTGAGGTGTTGAGTTAAGGTGTGACACACCTAAGTGTGTCTGATGAGGGTGCGACATACCAAGGCCCTAGGTGCGGCACACCTAGCTACTTTTTGAGCTGATTTTGTTTGTATGACGCTTAGTTCGTATATGTTTCGTTTCTAGGTTTGGTGGGTGTACGTATCAAGCACGGTAGGCTTATTGTAAGTTGTTGTGAGCCCGACTAAGGTAAAATAACATATTTCATCACATGAGGGACACGACAAAGGATCGTTTTCACATGATAATCTATTGAGTGATATTCTTGAATGTATGTTTCGGGAATTCATGGGAGGTTAATAACTCGACCCATAAACACCCCTACCTCACCCGCCAGCATACCAAACTAGTGATGGACCACACTAGGAATCCTAGCGTGGTAGGATTTCCGGTGTGGTATGTAAATGTCGCTAGTCATTTATGCCTTAAACCATGATAAGTAAATAAGGATTAAAAATAATAAAATAACTAATATCATTTGACCCAATTGCATAGTTAGTGTTATGTAATCTACGAGGATTGCATACCAAACAAGTAGTGGACCATGTCAGGAATCCTAGCGTGATAAAGCTTGTTTCATAACCACGTTGTAAAGCCAAATCCTCGCGTTCTAGAATCCTTATCTCACTCACATTCTAGACGTTCTCACCTCACGTTCTCAGAACCTTAGTGACATTGTGTCATTCTCACCTCAAATTCTCGTAGCCGTCCTCTTCAAGATTTGAGAATTTGGGTTTTTGTGGGACCCGTTTGTTTCTTTTTTTCTTTTTTGAGAATTTAGGTTTGAGAATGTGAAAATTTTGAAAATTTGGTGAGAATTGGAATATTTATTGTTAGGGTGAAATTCTGATAGTGGAAAATAATGCGACACTGATATAGTAGTCTAGAACGTGAGAATTTGGGTTTCTTAGTGACTCAAGATCACTCCAGTAATATGTATACCATTCCGGACGCATTGAGCATAAAAGGTAAGAATCAATAAACAAATTGAATAAACAAATTGATTTATCTGATAAAAGTAGTAATTTAACTTGACGATGCCAAAAGAAGATGAGAATCTAACAATATTATAAGGAACTAAGAGTGGTCATCGGGAGGGATCACATGATTTAAGGAGTGTGGGGACCAAGAGAGAGAGAGAGAGAGTAGAAAAGAGAGTGTGAGGATAAGACAGAAAGTGTTTATGATTAGATAATATTAGGGAGGGTTAAAAATTTAATGGGCGTCAAGTAAAAATGATTGAGAGAGTTGGTTAAGAGGGTTGAAAAATTGAAATGAATTGAATGAATATTATTGGGTAAATTTGAAAGGGTTGATAAAATATCTTTTACCACTCCTAGTCCCTTACCTCACTCACTACCAACCTTACCTCTTCCTCATCTCTTCCTCACAAAAAAAAAGTAATATTTAAATCAAAAAGGTTTTTTTTTTAGTTTACATCAAGGCCGGGACCACCACTACCTCTTCCTCACCCGGCGATGGGGAAGAGGCAAACTAGGAAGAGCCAATGCCG
>CM067175.1:93100839-93123339 GCA_034093135.1 Erigeron breviscapus | reverse complement strand
AATACATATTTAATTTTACATCTAAGTTGCAAGTTGCGTATACAGATATTTGTTAGATATTTTTTAATTCCTCATATTTTTAGATTAATATTGGCCGCTATTGCAGCTACGTCCATCGTATGTTATTGTTTATTTTTATTTGGTAATCACGACATGAGAAGCCTGTGCCATGGTATCCCGCCGCAACGTGCGGGTACCATGCTAGTTTATTACTCCCTCCATCCCATTAGAAGTGTCATGTTTTGAATTTTCAAAGTCTAACATATCCAACTTTGACCGTAAATAATTTTGTTTGTGTAAGATAATACTTGATGAAACTTATATGAATTGATTGTGTTTTTGAAGTGTTTTCAATGGTATAAATTTTCATCAAGTTTTATATAACACAAAAAAATATATATAAGGTCAAAGTTTATAAATAAAGACTTTGATTATTCAAAATAAGACACTTGACGGAGGGAGTAATATTTTTATTAATACTATTATTCACTATTGTTTATCTACCAATCTCCGCTCTTTACAAGTATCACCGTTTTAGTTAAGAGTAATTTTAGGCTTACAAACCCAAATTTTTATAAACAGAACTTCCATTAATTAAATTATTCTTATATATTTTCTTTTTTATTGTTTAAATGGATCACCTCACATGTTACATTGTCATCTATATATCATGTATGTTAAAATTAATTTTGTAACATCTGTGATTTTGACCCGTTTGACCTTGCATGTAATTTGACTAACTATTTCAATAAATGAAATAGTTGTGTATATTTATCTATATATTGGGCCAATTATAGTGTAATAATGAATTTCAGGTGTCATATTTGGATTTCTAGAATTAAGCTCATATTATGAGGCCATGATATTGGCCCATACGTGTTATGAAGGTTATATTATAGTTGATGTTTAAGTGACTGTGGTAACACGAAGAATGTAAATACAAAGCATTACTATAATGTACGGTTTCAACAGTGTCGGTGGCTATCCAATAATTCCATTAATGGGACAAAAGCCGACATAACTTTATGTAAAAGAGAAATACGCGTGATATCTCTTGTTGTTTATTGATCATGAACCTAATCCCTTAGCTGGATAACTACCTCTATATATATATACCTATTATATTATATCACTCAATATGTCCAAAACTAAATATAACTTTAAATGTGTAAAAAGTGTATATATATATAACGTTGTAGAAGTTATTTATATATATATATGTAAATTAAACAAATGTCATGATAACAATCTAATTTGGGTGATGAAGATTACAAAAACAAACTTCCTTTTATCTATATTCTAACAAGAACATATTAACTAAAACAAATATTATTTTCATTGAAGAGGTTCCACGAAGCACAACATAGTCTACTTACTCTCTTCTTTCTTCATCCCACGATTCACTTCAATTAAGGTGAGTTTCGTAGCTCCCTACTCAATTGAGATTCGGGCTGAAAAGTGTACACATACGTGCTTGTTTGATTGTTTGAATGACTTATTGATGGTTGATTGGTTTGTTTGATTTATTATGCATTCGTTTATGATTATATATTGTGAATAGGATAGTTGTACATACATGAAAGACGATAATACCATTAAAGGGTTATAGATGTGGTGGGAAGGCTGCGGGTGACCCTATATATAAGCATCTATGATTCCTTAATTGTAAAGGCGTACGAAGTGTATGTACTCGCTGCATTTGGTTGATTGGTTTGTTTGATTTATTATGCATTCGTTTATGATTATATATTGTGAATAGGATAGTTGTACATACATGAAAGACGATAATACCATTAAAGGGTTATAGATGTGGTGGGAAGGCTGCGGGTGACCCTATATATAAGCATCTATGATTCCTTAATTGTAAAGGCATACGAAGTGTATGTACTCGCTGCATTTGGTTGATTTGGTTTGTTTGATTTATTATGCATTCGTTTATGATTATATATTGTGAATAGGATAGTTGTACATACATGAAAGACGATAATACCATTAAAGGGTTATAGATGTGGTGGGAAGGCTGCGGGTGACCCTATATATAAGCATCTATGATTCCTTAATTGTAAAGGCGTACGAAGTGTATGTACTCGCTGCATTTGGTTGATTGGTTTGTTTGATTTATTATGCATTCGTTTATGATTATATATTGTGAATAGGATAGTTGTACATACATGAAAGACGATAATACCATTAAAGGGTTATAGATGTGGTGGGAAGGCTGCGGGTGACCCTATATATAAGCATCTATGATTCCTTAATTGTAAAGGCATACGAAGTGTATGTACTCGCTGCATTTGGTTGATTTGTTGGACATATGGACTTGTTTATTGATGATTTGATATGATTTACACCACGATGTGGACCGAGTACTTTCAAGTACTTGATGCCAAGTATTGGCCATACTTGATGATATGATATGATTTACACCACGATGTGGACCGAGTACTTTCAAGTACTTGATGCCAAGTATTGGCCATACTTGATGATATGATATGATTTACACCACGATGTGGACCGAGTACTTTCAAGTACTTGATGCCAAGTATTGGCCATACTTGATGATATGATATGATTTACACCACGATGTGGACCGAGTACTTTCAAGTACTTGATGCCAAGTATTGGCCATACTTGATGATATGATATGATTTACACCACGATGTGGACCGAGTACTTTCAAGTACTTGATGCCAAGTATTGGCCATACTTGATGATATGATATGATTTACACCACGATGTGGACCGAGTACTTTCAAGTACTTGATGCCAAGTATTGGCCATACTTGATGATATGATATGATTTACACCACGATGTGGACCGAGTACTTTCAAGTACTTGATGCCAAGTATTGGCCATACTTGATGATATGATATGATTTACACCACGATGTGGACCGAGTACTTTCAAGTACTTGATGCCAAGTATTGGCCATACTTGATGATATGATATGATTTACACCACGATGTGGACCGAGTACTTTCAAGTACTTGATGCCAAGTATTGGCCATACTTGATGATATGATATGATTTACACCACGATGTGGACCGAGTACTTTCAAGTACTTGATGCCAAGTATTGGCCATACTTGATGATATGATATGATTTATACCACGATGTGGACCGAGTACTTTCAAGTACTTGATGCCAAGTATTGGCCATACTTGATGATATGATATGATATGATTTACACCACGATGTGGACCGAGTACTTTCAAGTACTTGATGCCAAGTATTGGCCATACTTGATGATATGATATGATATGATTTACACCACGATGTGGACCGAGTACTTTCAAGTACTTGATGCCAAGTATTAGCCATACTTGATGATTTTGAGGTACATTGCATGACATTGACATGTATACGATACATTTATTGGTAAATGATACCATTTGTACTTGATGTATACGAACATTTATTGGTAATGATACATTTGACATTGACATGTATACGATACATTTATTGGTAATGATACCATTTGTACTTGACTGTATACGAACTATTTGTATCATTTGTTGTTTGGTTACTTATTTGACAAGGTTGAACGATATGTTAACCTCAATTGTCTAAAGGTGACTATAACGCCTAAAAGACATGATGTTAATGGATAAAATCGGATTGTCTTGTGTTTGTTAATAGACGATTAGGGCGTTTTTATGGTTGTTTAAGTGTTTCAGGTTCTAAGCATTTATTTGGACTAATTGGGTCGAAAAGGAAGTCAAATGAAATGCAAAGTCAAAGAAAGTCAAATCTGGAAATTCTGGAATTTTGGTGTTACAACTGGCGTAACTTACGCTTCCCACGACCGTAGGTTACGCCAGGCAAAAGTTAGTAGGCGTATCTTACGCCCAGATCCACCGTAGCTTACGCCTTTAGAAGATCCAGTTTACAACAAGCGTACCTTACGCCCAGTTCAGGCGTAGGTTACGCTGGACAGAATTACAAGGGGCGTAGCTTACGCCTTGTTGGGGCGTACCTTACGCCTAGTGCTGAACAGAATCCTGGTTTTGTGGATTTCCTAACTTTTGATTAGGGAATTAATCACACACGAAAAAACACTTACACAAGCCCTAATTTCAGAGAACAAGAGCAGCAACATACCATTCCCAAGCCCCAAAATCATCATCAATTCACATTTCAAAGGAGATGACAATCCAAAGTGAAGAATCATTGATGAACATGGAAGGCTAATCTCTCTTTAGATCATTCTTATGTGAACAATTATGTAAGACAATTGTATTCAACCTTTCTTATGTTTATGTTGGATTAGATGTTTAATTCTTAATTGTGTTTTGCATCTAATGTTGTGTGGATTTGAATGAATGATTACATGTTTTAACATTGAATGATTTCCATCTATCTTTTGATTTCAATTTATTGTTAATCATTAATTATTGGAATAATCTCTTATTAATTGTAATCTGATTTTTGAATAGAGAATTTAGTTGTGTCAATTACTTGGTTTCATTATCATTAATCATCACAACCCAATCAATCGGTTCTTGAAATTCATTCATTCCATACATTATAACGAATCATGTCTATGTGATTTCCAACGGATATAAGTTAGGTTATACTTTTGAAATCATAATTGGGATCATAAGAATGGTCTTACCTTTTTATTAATTAAAGTCTATTGTTAAGTTTACAATCATTTCTAGTTTTAATCAAATTAATCAAAAACTCAATTTTAAGTTTATGCCTAGTTTAAATCATTTCGTAACTTGTTCAACACTTTCCCATGATTCCTTGTGGATACGATACTCTACTTACACTAGCTAATTAGTGGTAATTAGTTTTATTTTTGATCGGCTCAACGACATCGATAGGTGACGTACATGGGTTTGTTGTAAGTACCTTATGTGACGTTGTTATTACATATGATAATGTTATTAATGATGGTTTCTTGTAAAACATTAATACGAACTCACCAACTTAGTGTTGACCTTGTTTAGTACACTTTTCAGGTAACCAGATTAAATCCAGGATGTGAAGTATGATTGTTGCTTGCTTTGAACCCGGGCATTGGACTTATATGGATCAAGGATTCATTTGCCTACTTTTGCATTTATGTATTTTGTACTTGAATTATCTTATTTGATGGATTCACCGAATCCCTTTTTATTCATATAGTTCATGTTCTACGATAATTCCACTGTGTGCTATATAATTTCCGTAATATTCCGGGCCCAGCTCGGGGTGTTACAAATTTATAAAATGTTTGGCAATGTAGCATGGCTACTTTGTTTTAAGAGAATTTTTTTCATTAAATGCTTTACCATTTTCTTTTTTCCCAATCAAATTTAAATACATTCAAATAACTTTTGTACCTATAATTTGGACTCGTAGGTGATATGTTTATAACTCAAATCATAAGCAATATAGAAATTAGAAAATTCTTTTTTAAGTGTTCGATATTCGCTACCAAGAACACCACCTAACTATGACATCCGTAAATGGCTATAAAATTGACACGTCCCACTTGCAGACTGAATTTCTTCATTATTCATATTTCTTAAATCTACCACACTATAGAAATCAAATCACTTTCATTTCTTTTTCCCTTTCATTCTTCCTACCAAACACTTCATTAAGAATACAACTTGCCAAATGTAATTGGACACACGCCTAATATTGGCGTGCCACTAGTTTCTTTTCGGTGTTGAAATTACAATGTTTGATTTACGAAGTGTTTTACTACCAACCTAAATGTATTTTGTCAAACGAAAAAATATAGTCTTTTTGCTAAACAAAAACAAAAAGTACAAATACATCTTTGACTAAATATAACAAAAAAATACAATGTAAATCTGAAGGCAATAAACATAGATTTAATTAACCTTTTATTATGATTTAAGTCATATTAATCCTATAACTTGAATAACGAACAATGTTTTTATTTTCCCGAAACATGATTGATGCCTGTAGCTTCAAAACGAAGACTCAAAAGTCAAAATTGCTTGGGGTTGAAAAAGCAACTTGGTCTAACTTAAGTGAGATGCAAGTCTTATACTAATGATGTTTACTTTAATTTAATACGAGCATGGTACCCGCGCGTTGCAGCAGATACCATTGACAAGGCGTTTGTTGTCATTTTTACCGAAAACAGTATATGTGGGCAATCAATTAATCAAGATACTACAATGGAAAACGGAGTCACTTATTCTTCTAAAACAGATACTACAATGCCATCCAGAATCATCAAAGACACTGTCTATATAAATAAATAAAAACAACTAACACATATAATAAAATCTCATTAACTTGCTTATGGCACTTCCAAACAACTGAAAATGTCCTCCCTGAAGCGCACTCTGCATATTTAGAAGTATAATAATCCCATTCTTTTCTTCTGAACAGCAGTGCGCCTTTGCCTTCAATTTGGTCTGTAAAGCATCAGTCCAATACTAAAATAGCATAAACTAAAAAGAAATAAGAATAGAAAACACGATTAGAGAATTTAGGAAGCTAAAAAGTTAAGAGCAGCGAAGGAAAGGAATGTTGTTTGTCAAATTTTACACAATCAATAGACTAACCAATTATGGTTGAAGCTTAGAGTTATCAAATAAGATGGCCATGTCCATACCGCATTGTATACGCGTTGCAGCGGAATATATTCGTACATGACAAAAGTTTGAATACAAACATGATAACATTACTAAAAAAGTATTAACTTGTAAATTCTGGATGGTTCAAGGAACTCCCTCGACACTTGTAAGATGCACCTTTTCAAATAGACTTTGGATAACAAATTAACCACCCACTACATTTCTTATAAGGCTTGAGCCAATGAAGATTCGCGGTTTATACCTGACCATGGATGCAAGCTCTCCATGACAAACACAAACACCAGGAGGTTGCAATGGCAGCAGTGACTTCCTTTGTGAATCCACTTGCTTGACAGGCACACTCAATGCATTTACCCTGCGAGATTCAATAAATTCTGTTAACAAACTATAAACTTAAGTGAGGTCGTGAGGGTTCTTGAAAAATTTAACTTCAAAGTATTACTAAAAAGATTATAGAGCAATATTTTAAGAAAAGGGTATCTAGACGCAAGTCTCCCTTCTGAAAACGAATCAGTCTCTATGCAAGGATAGCTTATGAAACCATATTGATAAAGCTTTTCTGCAATCTACATAAAAGCCACAGCTTAAGTTTTCTTACAAAGAAATTGATGAGATTTTTGAAAACTTTTGTTCTAAAAAACCTTCATGGTTTGTTCAGAAGCCATTCTGATTGTGATGCTCGTTTTTGTAGCTCAAGTGTTTAATGAGCAGGGAGGGCCTTTTTTCTCCTCTTTTTATTGAACTTTTTTCTTACCTGAAAGCGAATAAAACTATCAATGTCATTGGTCATTTGGCCTTAGTTGTATATAGGAACACTTTATAGATTCAAGGACATGACAGCTTTGACACTTACGGTGGCAATGGGTTCTTAAACACACATCTCATAAATTGGAGTATCCCATCTACATTCCATAGCAAGTGACATACAAAAAACTACAAAGCATTTAGAAAAGGATATAAACATAAATCTAGAGAAACTGGATTCTTGGGTCTGCATCCTTCTCAACTAAGAGGTCACGCAAATGTTTAATGTCTTCATATTCGCCATGGAGGGTGGCACCCCAAAATAGAAAAAGACATTAACAAATCTCCACATAGTAGAAAGAACCAGGGCGATGGCAATCCTTATATGAACTTAAATATATATCTTCAGAAACAGAAAATATACACTCTGAAAACTCACCTAAAGATGTTTGACAGATCTCCATTGACAGGTGTCTTGATGCTTCTGAAGCTGTAAATAAAATACATTATTGTTTCAACATGATAACAACTTTGTACATATATCCGTATTTCAAATTATTGCATAAGTTGGTCTAAAATCTATAAACCTGGGACCAAATCCTTGCATTTACAACATGAATTATAAAATAGCCTAGCTTTTTGTAGATGACTATAAAATTCATCAAAGTATTAAACATAATTTTTGGTCCATCTTCGTAACTTAGCTATATATAACCATCTATGAACTATAAACTATAAAGTGAAAATGAATACAATATACTCTGACGAAGGCAAGAAATATGTTCGCTTGTTTTGATTCAAAAATTTCCCATCAAACATAAGAAGATTAATAAGAATGCGAAAACATGAATTAAATTTAATAACCACTTGAGATTATAAAATTCAAACCTGTAATCTTCAAAATCAAAAACCTTTTATCTCATATGACACAAATAGTACTAAAAATTAAATTACTCAATGAGGCATTTCTGTAACAACCCTCCTTTTTAAATATTATATACGTGCTAGTTATGTTGCCTATGGTCTCGCAAGCCATAGTTATATTAGAAACTAGTAGATGATGCCCTAGATTAGCAATCTAAAGCTATTATTTAGTCCTAAATTGAATCCAATACAATGCCATTTAACAAAAACTCTAATGTTGATCCATCAAATTATATAAATAATAATGTAAGTCTCACAAGTTGAGATAATCATCAAAATCCTTATAAAGGTCCAACAATTTAATCACCAAGCCAATATGAGTAAATATGACATGAAAAGAAGATGACTACCTTAAAAATGTGATTATAAATCCTTATGTACATAAAAGTGCTTGAATAATAATAACACGCATATGTATATGTCTAATATAAATACAAAATGTACATAAAATGACTTAAGTAGCTAAATTAAGACACAAAAATATATACACACATATATATATATACACGACACATATATAGATATACTTGGACACAACTAGTTAGCTTATATGATCAAATAAACACACATTACACTTACAAAACAAATACTTATTCTATAATACATATACATATAATTACATACACTAATTTTATACAACAAAAAAAATTAGACCCTTCCCCCCTTAGATGGCCGGCCCCAAACCCCCATACAACCAACACCATTTTGAATCTTTTCATTTACTCTTTTCCTTGTAACTCACAAATCAAACACACATTTCACATTCACTTTTCACACACATCTATTCTCTCCAAAAACAACTTCTTCTCCCATCATTTTCTCTCAAAAATTCGGCCAAGAGAAACAAGAAGAAACAAGAACAAAAACTCTAGTATAATCAACAATAATAATAAGGTACTCTTAGGTTTAAACAAGGGTTAATACAAGGATAGATTAAGGGTTGTTTAGGGCTTGAAAGAAGGGTTATTTGAAGCTTAAAGGGGTCCAAAAATTCTGCCATAATCTCATCCCAAAACCGAGTCCAACAAGGGTATAAATCTTCATCCTTTTTACTAGATTTAATCTTGTTCTTGTTTATATTCAAAGGTTTTATCAAAAGTTTATGTTTTCTTCTTGTTTTCTTAGTAATACACACTTGATGAGGGCAAAGTTGATAGGATCTTTCTCCTCATGCACATGCATGTCGAAATCCATGAGAAAGATCCAAGGATTCAACAAGTTTAAGACCCAAAAGTGTTGTTATAGATTAAGTAGCTTTTGAAGTGATTTCCTTTTGATAGATCTATATGTTTTTGTATATTTTGAAAAATATATTTCTGAGATTTTTCATTAAAAAAGATGTTTTTATGTTGTTGAATGTTAGATCTATAAAAGTTGGTATTAAAAAGTGTTGATTTGAATGCATATATATATATTATAATATAGTTATATATTATGTCTATATATATATATATATATATATATATATATATATATATATAAACATAAAACAACATATATATATATATATATATATATATATATATATATATATATATATATATATATATATATATATATATATATATATATATATATATATATATATATATATATATATATATATATATATATATATATATATATATATATATATATATATATATATATATATATATATATATATATATATATATATATATATATATATATATATATATATATATATATATATATATATATATATATATATATATATATATATATATATATATATATATATATATATATATATATATATATATATATATATATATATATATATATATATATATATATATATATATATATATATATATATATATATATATATATATATATATATATATATATATATATATATATATATATATATATATATATATATATATATATATATATATATATATATATATATATATATATATATATATATATATATATATATATATATATATATATATATATATATATATATATATATATATATATATATATATATATATATATATATATATATATATATATATATATATATATATATATATATATATATATATATATATATATATATATATATATATATATATATATATATATATATATATATATATATATATATATATATATATATATATATATATATATATATATATATATATATATATATATATATATATATATATATATATATATATATATATATATATATATATATATATATATATATATATATATATATATATATATATATATATATATATATATATATATATATATATATATATATATATATATATATATATATATATATATATATATATATATATATATATATATATATATATATATATATATATATATATATATATATATATATATATATATATATATATATATATATATATATATATATATATATATATATATATATATATATATATATATATATATATATATATATATATATATATATATATATATATATATATATATATATATATATATATATATATATATATATATATATATATATATATATATATATATATATATATATATATATATATATATATATATATATATATATATATATATATATATATATATATATATATATATATATATATATATATATATATATATATATATATATATATATATATATATATATATATATATATATATATATATATATATATATATATATATATATATATATATATATATATATATATATATATATAGTTTTGTATTGATTTGATTAAACTAAAAAAATATAAAACATTAACAATAGACAATAATAAAAAGGTAAGACCATTCTTATGATCCCAATTATGTTTTCAAAAGTATAACCTAACTTATATCCGTTGGAAATCACATAGACATGATTCGTTATAATTTGGAATGAATGAATTTCAGGAACCGATTAATTAGGTTGTGATGATTAATGATAATGAAACCAAGTGATTGACACAACTAAATTCTCTATTCAAAAATCAGATTACAATTAATAAGAGATTATTCCAATAATTAATGATTAACAATAAATTGAAACCAAAAGATAGATTAAGGGTTGTTTAGGGCTTGAAAGAAGGGTTATTTGAAGCTTAAAGGGGTCCAAAAATTCTGCCATAATCTCATCCCAAAACCGAGTCCAACAAGGGTATAAATCTTCATCCTTTTTACTAGATTTAATCTTGTTCTTGTTTATATTCAAAGGTTTTATCAAAAGTTTATGTTTTCTTCTTGTTTTCTTAGTAATACACACTTGATGAGGGCAAAGTTGATAGGATCTTTCTCCTCATGCACATGCATGTCGAAATCCATGAGAAAGATCCAAGGATTCAACAAGTTTAAGACCCAAAAGTGTTGTTATAGATTAAGTAGCTTTTGAAGTGATTTCCTTTTGATAGATCTATATGTTTTTGTATATTTTGAAAAATATATTTCTGAGATTTTTCATTAAAAAAGATGTTTTTATGTTGTTGAATGTTAGATCTATAAAAGTTGGTATTAAAAAGTGTTGATTTGAATGCATACATGCTAGATTTAAAAAGATTACATTAATAAGAGATTATTCCAATATATAATGATTAACAATAAATTGAAACCAAAAGATAGATGGAAATCATTCAAGGTTAAAAAACATGTAATCATTCATTCAAATCCAAACAACATTAGATGCAAAACACAATTAAGAATTAAACATCTAATCCAACATAAATATAAGAAAGGTTGAATACAATTGTCTTACATAATTGTTCACATAAGAATGATCTAAAGAGGATTAGCCTTCCATGTTCATCAATGAATCTTCAATTTGGATTGTCATCTCCTTGGAATTGTGATTGAATGATGATTTGATGATGATTTTGGGGCTTGGGAATAGTGTATTGCTGCTCTAAAACTCAGAGATTAGGGCTTGTGTGTGTGTTAATTCGTCTATGATTAGTTACCCCAAGTTACAATTAAAACCCTTAAAATTCGACTTCTGATCAGTGGCTGGCGTAACCTACGCCCAATCTGGGCGTAAGGTACGCCCCTTGTAAATCTGCCCAGCGTAACCTACGCCAATCCTGGGCGTAAGGTACGCTTGTTGTATCTTTGATCTTCACCTGGCGTAAGCTACGCTTGATTCCAGCGTAAGCTACGCCTACTTCAATTTTGCCTGGCGTAAGGTACGGCCAAGACTGGCGTAACCTACGCCCTTTATAACTTCAGTTTTCCAGAATTCCAAAATTTGACTTTCTTTGACTTTGAGTTTCATTCGACTCCTTTTCGACCCAATTAGTCCAACTAAGCACTTAGAACCTGAAACACTTAAACAAACATAAAAACGCCCTAATCGTCTATTAACATGCACAAGACAATCCGATTTTATCCATTAAGATCATGTCTTTTAGGCGTTTATCAAATTCCCCAACTTAATCCTTTTTCGTCCCGAAAAAGACATTCATTATGTGACAAGCTAATTTACAATCCTATAATACTTCCTATCACCAAAGACACACCATATAGGAGTTATATCCATTATACATGCATGTAAAACTCAACCCTCAAGTAATCTTCAAAGTACACTTGGGCGAAACTAAGCAATGCAAACCAAATCACATAACACAATCAACTCATAAGACTTACAACTATCAAAAGATTTACGACTAGCAAATAGAAATATATAAAGGTGCAATTAAACCTAATAAACCTCAAGTTTGCCACAACACTTGTACCACACTTCTCACAATTTGCACTCCCCTCGGTTCATATTTTGAGTGATTTAGCAAAAGATGTGCTAATATGTATATTTGAAGCTCACAACCTATTATTGCAACACTAAAAGTCATAGGCTAGTACACAAATCGAACCAAGACCTCATAACTCAAACTATCACTTCGGTATTCATACAAAATTGATGAAAATATGGAATGAAACACGGTAATGATTCTCATTTGGGCGATTTACTAGAATGATTTTGGAACATTTCACTTTTGATTCTCTTTTTGATCAACTTTACATGGATAATTGAATTGGTTTTCGTTTATGACCATATACTTTGACTTTTCAACCGGATTTTGCAATTTTGACTTTGACTTTGTTCTTTCTTTCGATTCTTCATAAACAACACAACTTTGAACAATTAACGAATTTCATGACAAGGTGAAGTGGAATATGGATTGAATTGTATGATTGTTTTGTGATTTTAAGCACATAATCCAAGCTAGAGGTCTCGACACGATAAGTGCACTAGTTCTAACCTAGTGTACAATAATGGTTCACACAATATGATCATCATGAGAATTTAAGCTACGCTAACAATCTAACCAATCATTGACGAGGCTTTTTCTCTCATTAAATTGAAGGATATAACGGATATATAAAGTGTGATACATGCATTGGAGCTCACAATTGGCATATTACCCATATTTGCACATTTGTATGTTTTTACTTGCTAGCAACTCTATCAAGATGCTCATAAGTCAACCATGTCATGCAATCTAATCTACACTACCTAGCCCCACTTACATGTACAAATCCAATCACCAGAAAATCTCATTTTACAAACATGTATAGCTAATATAACTCGAATATTTTGTCTCTTTGATTCAATTCCGCATCACAAGAAGGTAAATCAACATCTAAACTAAAAACATAAATGAAATCAACAAGAAAATGAAATCTACCTATGAAATTGAAAATGCAAAAACACAAAATAAACACATAATCACATAGTCACACAAGAAAAACAGAAAGATAAATGGAAGGTACCAATCACCGCCGTCCAAAGATCGACTCCATTAGGCCCTGATATAGAGATTGGGCCTCAAATGGATCAGAAGCTGCTGGTGGTGGATCATTCGAGCTCCCCTCAACCCGTCCAACACAAGAATGTCTCGGGAACCACTCAGAATCGTGGCTTTGAGGATAATATGGATGAGCAGTGGAAACATAAGGCTGCCTGTAATCATATGCAGGAGGAGTCTCCACATAATCAAGACCTGCAATGTGGTCCTGATGGTGGCGCACTTGCTCGAAATAATCAAACTGTTGTCTTCTATCTTGTTCATGAGCATAAGCCATCCCTAACTCATAACTCCTCCGCTGTAGCCCCTGCTGAGCAGTCATATCCCACATGCTCCTCTCATACGATGTCCACTGACTATAATCACTTGGCTGCTCATAACCAAAGCTCGGTCCAGTACCCCCAAATTCAGAACCCAACAAACCATCTCTTCTCCCTTCAAAACTCCCTCTAGCACTACTCGCTTCACCCCTCTGATTAACACCCATTTGCTCCATTTGTTCTATCGCCTCCTCCCTAGTAATCCCAGCCTTTGGAGCTATCAGATAACCACCACTTTTCAAATCCTTGAGTAGTTTAAACTGCGGGTGATCCTGAAACTCCCACTCATTCCCTTTTAACAACCTCTTCATAGTGTAAGGGGTATTACTCAAATACTCCATATTGGTCTCCTTTGGGACTACCTTATGGATTTGGAGGAGACGGGCGATGAGTTTCGGGTGTGGGATAACAAGTTTGTTTCTTTTGTTCCTTGCATCCCAAATGTTAGACATCACAATCTGTCTAAACGACAAGGCTAAATTTCCAGTGACCAAAGCGTATAAAACAATAACATCATGGTGCCTAATCATGCTCTTATCACTAGTGCGAGGACAAACATTCCAACTCAAAATTGACATTATCAACCGGGGTAATGGCTTCAACAAAGAACGTTCCATCCTAAAAGTTGTACTTATAGTGTCTCGTGGAACAACAAAAACCTCAGCCAACATATCAAGCCAATTATTCGGTGTTTCTACCCCTGTTAAGTACTTCTCATCAACATAATCAAAAGCCCTCCCCGAAGTAGCACCCGTGTCAAATTTAGCTATCTTATCTAAGGTAGCAAAAGACATTGTTACCTTTTTCCCATTGACCGTGCCTACTAACTTAGAAGTCACCGGGGGGTTATTTCCGGGAGTCAACTCTAAAGTACCCATCCAATTAATAATGCCATCTAAATAAATCTCCGCGTGATCACCATTACTCCAAGTTAACACTTGTTTCCAACCCATTTGTTCAAACGCTTCAACCATCCCAAACCCTCTAAATTCGGACAAGACAAGTGTTTTCTCACCCAACAATTGATCCATCAAATTCTTAGCCTCAGCCATTTTTTCTTTAAATAAAATCAAATGCCATTCATCAGGTAAATTACATAAGGGCATACCTTGTCTCCATTCGGGTTTTTCATTCTCAACCTCCATCTCATCACTCGCTTGTGGTGAGTTTCTTTCTTCTTCTTCTGATGCTGATGATTCATCTTGAACCATTGGCCTTTTCTTCTTGCTTGGTTGGTGACTCGATGAAGAATCACCTTTCTTGCTTATGCTCTTGATGAATTTCCCTGCTGCTTTCTTCATCCTATTGTCAACAAAATTAACCAAAAGCAACAACCCTTATCAATGGTTAGTAAATTAAAGCAAAATTAAGAAAAATAAAAATTAAATTCGAAATTAATCTTACAAACGAATCTGAAATTGAACAAATAACGATAGGGGTTTTGTAGCTCTCGAAAAGTTATGCACTTTTGACCCAAAAATTGTTGAAATTGATGGAAGATTGAAGAAGATATGATGACTTGAAGATTTAGGGTTCTTGGAAGAAAATTGGGGATGGAGAAGAAATAGAGGGAGAGAGAATCGACTGATATGTGGGTAAAGTGAGAATCAATTCAGTTTGTGGTTGTAACTAAAAGAGTTTTCAAATTTTAGGATTTTATAAAAATAAAAAAAAATTCGACCTGGAGGTGACCGTAACTTACGCCGAAGACCGGCGTAACCTACGCCTGCTTATTTTACAACTGCCGTAACTTACGCTTACCTGGAGCGTACCTTACGCTAAACCAAAACCTTACCTTGTTCTTTTTGTACAGCCGTAACCTACGCCTTGAATCGCCGTAACCTACGCTCGGTCTGATTTGTGCTGCCGTAACTTACGCCAAAAGGTGGCGTACCTTACGCCTATCTAGAAAATGCATTTCTGGCGTAAGGTGAGCGTAAAGTGGGCCGTAGACAGTGAGTTTTTGGCGTAAGGTCCATTTCAACATTCCAGGGGACCGTAACCTACGCCCCAAGGGCCGTAGCTTACCCCCCTGTTGACTTTTATTGACTTTTTTTTTTTTTTTTACAGCCACAAACAACTTTTAAGAAATTGCAATTATATCAAAATTAAACTCCCTTCCCCAACTTAAAGGTACATTGTCCCCAATGTATACCCGAAATTAGAAATGAGTTCATCGGCTCGAAAAATTGCAAAACGATTTACTTTTTCACCCAACCGACCTTCCCCAACTTAATTCTCAAACATCGGTGCTGAGAATTAAGTTTCTTGTGTGATTATGCAACAAAAATACCACAACAACTAAACAAAATTGAAACGAAAATGAAAACGTACCGAATTTGAAGCTATAAACAATCAAACAAACAACGGGTTGCCTCCCGTTTAGCGCTAAGTTTATTGTCCTCAGCCCGACATTACCTCAAATGATGTTCAAACAACCTCATAGGATGGTGGACTTGAGATGAAGTTCACCATTTCCTTTGTAGCTCCATTGATGTCGGTTGCATCCAAATACGGCTTCAAACGATGTCCATTGACCATTTGCTTCACTCCATCTTTCGGATCTTCAATTTCAATTTCTCCAAACTTTCCGACTCTTGTGATGATATAAGGACCCATCCACTTGCTCTTGAGTTTTCCCGGAAAGAATTTGAGCCTTGAATTGTAAAGCCAAACCTTTTTGCCAACTTCGAACACCTTCTTCTTCAATTTGGCATCATGAACCGCCTTCATCTTGTCTTTATAGTTGATGCACATTCATAAGCCTCATTTCTTAATTCTTCCAATTCGCATAATTGCAACTTCCTTTCTTTGCCTGCATTCTCAAATCCATGTTAACGGTCTTAACGGCCCATAAAGCCTATGTGCTAGTTCCATTGGAAGATGACAACCCTTCCCATAAACCAACCGGTAAGGAGTAGTGCCAATAGGTGTCTTAAAAGCGGTTCGGTAAGCCCATAAAGCATCATTGAGTTTGGTTGACCAATCTTTTCTATCGGGTCTTACCGTCTTTTGCAAAATTTCTTTAATTTGCCTATTAGACACTTCTACTTGCCCACTTGTTTGTGGGTGATATGGAGTGGCAATCCGGTGGTTTATGCCATACCGTTTGAGAAGTTTTCCAAACTGAAAATTTTTGAAATGAGATCCCCCATCGCTTATGATCACACGAGGGATTCCAAATCTTGAGAAAATGTTACTTTGGACAAACTTGCACACAACGGTATGGTCATTGGTCTTGGTGGCTATGGCTTCTACCCATTTTGACACATAATCTACCGCTACCAAAATATAGTAATTACCAAAAGAATTAGGGAAAGGACCCATAAAATCAATGCCCCACACATCAAATATATTAACAACTAAAATGGGTTGCATGGGCATCTCATTCCTCTTAGTAATACTACCTAATTGTTGACACCTAACACATTTTTTAACAAATTCAGCGGCATCCTTAAAAATGCTAGGCCAAAACAAACCACACATAAGAACCTTATAACCTGTCTTTTGGCCGCTGAAATGACCTCCACATGCAAATGAGTGTGCATGAGTCAACACCTCTTGAATCTCTTCATCCGGAACACACCTTCTCACCAATTGATCCGGGCCAACTTTGAACAAATCCGGCTCATCCCAAATGTATTGCTTGGCTTGCAAGGAATTGTTGCTTCTTTCTCTTGGCCCAATGCTCCGGTATCTTACCTGCAGACAAAAAGTTAACAATATTTGCATACCAAGGAACAACAGAAACGGTTAGTAAATATTCATCCGAAAATGTCTCGTTGATCTCCTTGGTTGAATCATCATCCATAACTTGAATTCTTGACAAGTGATCCGCCACCACATTCTCACTCCCTTCTTATCTCGGATCTCCAAATCAAACTCTTGTAGTAGCAAGACCCATCTAATTAGCCTTGGCTTTGCATCCTTCTTTTCCATCAAATGCTTAACCGCGCTATGATCTGTGTACACTATAACTTTGCTACCACAAATATAAGAACGAAACTTGTCAAGGGCATAGACAACCGCAAGCAATTCCTTTTCAGTGGTGGTATAATTCAATTGGGCATCCGATAAAGTCTTGCTTGCATAATAAATCACAACGGGTTTCTTGTCCACCCGTTGTCCCAAAACAGCCCCAATGGCAAAGTCACTTGCATCACACATGATTTCAAATGGCATGGACCAATTAGGTGATTGCAAAATGGGGGCTTCAACCAATTTCTCTTTTCAAGGTTTCAAAAGCTTTTACACATTCATTATCAAACACAAATGGCACATCTTTCAACAACAAATTACACAATGGCTTGGTAATGACACTAAATCCTTTTATAAACCTTCTATAAAATCCGGCATGTCCAAGAAAAGAACGGACACCCTTGACATTGGTTGGAGGGGGTAAAGTAGAAATGACTTTGATTTTGGCCCGGTCAACTTCCATGCCTTCTTTGAAATCACATGACCCAAAACCGTCCCCTCTTGAACCATAAAGTGGCTCTTTTCCCAACTTAAGACCAAGTTCGTTTCAACACATCTTTTCAAAACTTTGGTTAGCTCATTAAGACAATTATCAAAGGTTTGACCAAAAATTGAAAAGTCATCCATAAAAATCTCTAAGGATTCACCGACCATATCTGAAAAGATACTCATCATGCACCTTTGGAAGGTGGCAGGAGCATTACATAACCCGAATGGCATTCGCCTAAAGGCAAAAGTTCCATAGGGACATGTAAATGTGGTCTTATGTTGGTCATCGGGATGAATAGCAATTTGGTTGTAACCTGAATAGCCATATAGAAAACAATAAAATTGCTGACCTGCAAGCTTTTCGATGATTTGATCAATGAATGGCAATGGGAAATGATCCTTGGAAGTAGCGGTGTTCAACTTTCGGTAGTCAATGCAAACCCTCCACCCGGTGATGGGTCGGGTTGCAATTTGTTCACCACTATCTCCTTTCACCACTTGAATTCCAGCTTTCTTAGGTACTGTTTGTGTTGGACTTACCCATGTACTATCCGAAATTGGGTAAATAATTCCAGCATCCAACCACTTTAGCACCTCTTTCTTCACCACTTCACGCATATGAGGATTCAATCTCCTTTGAGCATCACGTGAAGGCTTTTCTTCAGAATCGGTGATTATCTTATGCATCACAATTGATGGACTAATGCCTTTCAAATCGGCAATTGTCCATCCAATGGCCGCCTTATATTCCTTGAGCACCTTAAGTAATGCTCTTTCTTGCATTTCTTCCAAATTTGATGCAATGATCACCGGCAAAGTCTTTTCATCTCCCAAAAATGCATACTTCAAATGAGATGGGAGCTCTTTCAACTCAACTTGTGGTGGACTTTCAATGGATGGCTTGAGATGGGTGTCAATATGGTCCGGTAAACTCTCCACCAAATGAGTCCATGGTGGTCTACCTTATTGAATTGCCATAATCTCCCAATCCTTTTCCTCCTTCTTTAATGTTTCACTATGCTCCAAGATCAACCTGTCAACCAAAGCACAATTCTCCCGTGTGTCTTCCTCATTTTCATGAGGAATGCACTCATCAATGACGTCCGCCATAAAGCATTCGTCACTAACTACGGGGTTAGGAACACTAGCAAAAACATTCAATCTTATCTTACGGTTGCCAAAAGTTCATTTCAACCGTACCCCTTCTACAATCAATTAATGCATTAGCGGTGGCCAAAAAGGGTCTACCCATGATGACATTGGGTTTCCTAACATTACCGCTTGGTGCAAAATCAAGTACCAAAAAGTCTACGGGGTAATAGAAGTCCTCCACCTTAACAATCACATCTCGGACAATTCCTCTAGGAAGTTTAAGGGACAAATCAGCCATCACCAAAGTGGTGTCGACTTTTTCTAAAGGTCCAAAGTCATATTGGTCATACAAACCTCCCGGAAGAATGCTCACACCCGCCCCCATATCCAAAAGTGCCTTATTCATTTTAAAATCACCAACTTGAATTGTAATTAAAGGCGCTCCCGGATCTTGGAGTTTAGGTGGGAGTATACCCATCACAACGGCACTAACTTCCTCATTTAAAACAACTTTCTTTGGAAGCTTATGATGCCGTTTTTGGGTACACAAATCCTTAAGATACTTAGCATAAGCCGGAACTTGCTTGATTATGTCAATAAGAGGTATATTGATTTTCACTTGTTTAAAAATTTCCCACATTTCTTCCTCATGGGGACTCTTTTCTTAAGTGTAGGCCTAAGTTTTGGATCAATCAAAGCCAAAGGAAAAGGAATGGTATTACCCTCCATATCCTTTCCTTGTTTTCAGAAAATTTACCACTAGACCTATTGTTTTCTACCTCTTTAAAAGACACCTTTTTACTTGATTTAGGTAAAACAAGTTCCGGTTCATGCTCACTATCTTCATTTTCATCAACATCCTCCACCACACCATCAACAAATGGTGGTGGAGGGACAACATGATTATCATAAATCTTACCACTACGAAGAGTACTTACATTGTTGATTTCCACATTTTTGACATTCTTGGAACCGCCACTTTGATGTTGTGGGTTGATCTTCGTATCACTTGGTAGCTTCCCCGCTCTTCCTCATTGATACATCCTCCGCCAATTGCCCAACTTGCTTTTGCAAACTCTCAACCGTTTTATCCCGAATCTCATTCTTCCTATCCATTTCTTTTAAGTAATCCATAATTTCCCGAGTTGACACATCGCTACCTCCCGAAGACCCACCTTGGTTATTACCTTGAAAGTTCCTTGGGTAGCCTCTATTGAATCCCCTTTGATTTTGACCACCTTGGTAATTCCCTTGGTTGTAATTTTGGCCTTGAAATGGTTGAGATGGTGCCCCACCGTTTTGGTTATTTCCTTGAAAGTTCGGGTTGAGTTGGTTTGAAGAATTGCCATATCTAAAGTTTGGATGATTTCTCATCCCCGGATGATAAGTGTTGGAGTTCATGTCATATTGCTTCTTCTCTCATACACTTGATTCACTTCTTCAATTTGATCCAAGTCTAATAGGCATTCCATAGCCAAATGTCCCAACTCATCACATCTTTCACAAATCGGATAGTCTTGAGATACTTGATAAACACCCCTATTTTCAGCCTTCCCCAACTTAGCAAACTTTTGCTCCAAGGCTTCAAGTCTATCTTTTGTAGCTTGATCACTAGTTGATGAAGAGGCTATTGGACATCTTACTCTCCTATTCGATTGAGCTTGCCTTTTTGAGTTCACACTCATCTTCTCCAAGAATTCCCAATCAACATCTTTGGGATTCGTCATCTATTAGCGTGGGTCATAAAAAGCGGGTCAAGGATAGCCCTGTTTGTAGTAGTGTATTCTTTTCCCTCCTAGAATGTATCCACTGTTGCTGGATAATAAGTTTTCATTAATTTTTGCCCCCAAGGGTCTGGTATTTTTGCAAAAAATAATGCCAAATAACTACTCATATCTGGTACTTGATTATATATGTGATAATAATAATCTTGAAAAACACAAATATATCTTTCTATTTCACACATATTGCATAATTGTAGTCTTATTAAGGCTGTTGAGTATTTTTCTATGGTTGCCGAGTCTTTTATTATACTTCCTTCACCACAAAACTCTAATCTAAATGCTTCTACAGTTCTAGTTATTATGTTATTCATTTCACATCAATTCTGTAACACCCCAAGCCGAGGCTCGGAAATCACGGAAATCATATAAGCACAAGGTGGGATTACAATAGAACAACTAAATGCAATTAAAGATTCAGTGAATCCAAGACAAACGGAAACAAATGCCAAAATACAACAGGAGCAAATAGCCATCAAAGTTAACCAAAAATAACATCCAAAGATGGCAAACGATCCTAAGTATAATGCAAAAGGAAGGCCAATGAATCCTTGATCCATAAAGTCCAAAGCCCGGGTTAACAGCAAGCAAGCAACTAAACTCCACGTCCGGGGAGAACCTGATTACCTGAAAGATGTACTAAGCATAGTCAACACAAGGTTGGTGAGTTCGTAATAATGGTCCATGAAGAACCACGTCAATAATCACAATATACGAATAGAGGCTAGGCATGACTTACAGCGAGCCTCTAAGTAAAACAATAACGTCCAACAACAGATTAC
>CM067175.1:93075767-93099839 GCA_034093135.1 Erigeron breviscapus | reverse complement strand
AAAATACTTTTCATTTCAAATGGAGTTCGGTGATTAGTTTGCACATGAGCGATAGGTATTTCTCAAAATTTACTCCATGAATTTCATCATCGCCGATGAGTTCTAACCCCGGAGTATTCACTTCTTTCATTAGATAGTGAGGGTATTTTGAGTGATGTTGATTTCGTGCAACTAGAATGGAGGGAGTAAAGTCGAAAAGTGAGAGGTTACGGTGATTTGCTATGAGAAAAGGGATAAAAGAAATGATACCCTTCCCAAAATTCTCAAAAGCCGGGTAAAACACGCACCTATCAGATTTCATTTGTTGATTTCTTGATATTGAAGAAGTCTTCATGGACCCAGTGAAGCAATGCACATCTTTACCTAACCACTCAAGTTTTTCTTAACAAATACTTGTTTTATTCTCACGGAGATTTTCACACTTCTATTGACTCTTCTTTTGGAAGATGTTGATATTGAAAAAGGGCGACATTCTGCTCCAGTCCCCGACTTCATTTGTTCACTGTGTCTAGAGCTATATTGCTTGGTCATTATTTTGATCATTATTCATTGTCTATATAGGACACATTCGAGTCATATCTTTGTGATATAATTGCTTATCTTTGTGATATAGCCGGAACATTCGTAGTGATATCTTAATTGATATTCCACGATGATCGAATGTAAATCCTACCAATGCTAACATCTTTTCCAACGTTGAACGTAGGTCTCATAATTACATTTATGTGATTATTGAGCTAACGAGAAGTCTAAGTGACCTCGGTTTTTCCTAAAAGTCTTTAAGGATAAAATTGTGGTTATCAAATGCTTCGGTAGTGTTAACCATGCTTTATATTCTTTAAAGCAATCTAGTGGTTGAAAAGCCGCAGACCGAACTATGTTAGAGACTTGTTTTGTGCATATCTCAATGATACATAGGAAATCCGAAAAATGTTATACATTTCTATCGGTCATTTCATTAATCCTTTTGATTTTTGAACATGCAAACGGATCATTCTTATCCGGTTTCATTTCTCTTCACACAAACACAGAAACCACCAACACCATGATATAACGTTTGTACCAACAACTTCGATCCTACATTTTAGTCACCCATAGGATTTCTTGGGTTGGGCTACTAGGTTGGGTTGATGTTTTGATGGTTGACATTTCTCCATGTCTTCTTATTCCTTGTGACATTTAATCAATCAAATGTGTACATAATGACATTGATTCACCATTTTGTCATTATGAGGGGGAGAAAATATTATGATTGATTGATTCATAGTCTTTGTCAACTGAGCTTTTGCTTCGGAGATGAATTTGGTATGATACCTTCTCTCTATCCTTTCCAAGGCATAGTTGGTGATAGAAATGGAATGAGAGTCTATGTTGAGAAATTTATGAATGTGGTTGTTTCAAATGGGAAAAGGCTTATCAAAGTTTGTGTATAGGAGGAGAAAATTGTTCATGATGAGTCAATAGTTTCAGATTGTCACTAGACTTTAGTTGATTAAGATTTTGATTTTAAAGGGAATCTGAATTGACTTTAGAGATAAGAATGAAACCGAAGATGAAAAGATTTTCACTCAAGACACTTCAACAATTCAAAGATGCTCCAAAAGGTGTATACTCATGGATTGAGGGGGAGCATGATTACTTCATAAGAATTTCATCTAAACTTCATTCAATTGCTAACTCTCCAAAGTGTTCGAGTTGATGTGACAAAGATCATAGCTTCAAAAAAGATTGAAAGATTTGGTAGAAGATTCAAGTCAAAGAAATATAGCCTCACAAGAGTCTTCATCAAACACACTTTCAAGATCTTCAAGTCATACAACAACATTTTATCAAGAAACTCCAATGCATAAATCAAGGGGGAGAGTTCATATTCATGAACACACACACACACACACACACACACACACACACACACACACACACACACACACACACACACACACACACACACACACACACACACACACACACACACACACACACACACACACACACACACACACACACACACACACACACACACACACACACACACACACACACACACACACACACACACACACACACACACACACACACACACACACACACACACACACACACACACACACACACACACACACACACACACACACACACACACACACACACACACACACACACACACACACACACACACACACACACACACACACACACACACACACACACACACACACACACACACACACACACACACACACACACACACACACACACACACACACACACACACACACACACACACACACACACACACACACACACACACACACACACACACACACACACACACACACACACACACACACACACACACACACACACACACACACACACACACACACACACACACACACACACACACACACACACACACACACACACACACACACACACACACACACACACACACACACACACACACACACACACACACACACACACACACACACACACACACACACACACACACACACACACACACACACACACACACACACACACACACACACACACACACACACACACACACACACACACACACACACACACACACACACACACACACACACACACACACACACACACACACACACACACACACACACACACACACACACACACACACACACACACACACACACACACACACACACACACACACACACACACACACACACACACACACACACACACACACACACACACACACACACACACACACACACACACACACACACACACACACACACACACACACACACACACACACACACACACACACACACACACACACACACACACACACACACACACACACACACACACACACACACACACACACACACACACACACACACACACACACACACACACACACACACACACACACACACACACACACACACACACACACACACACACACACACACACACACACACACACACACACACACACACACACACACACACACACACACACACACACACACACACACACACACACACACACACACACACACACACACACACACACACACACACACACACACACACACACACACACACACACACACACACACACACACACACACACACACACACACACACACACACACACACACACACACACACACACACACACACACACACACACACACACACACACACACACACACACACACACACACACACACACACACACACACACACACACACACACACACACACACACACACACACACACACACACACACACACACACACACACACACACACACACACACACACACACACACACACACACACACACACACACACACACACACACACACACACACACACACACACACACACACACACACACACACACACACACACACACACACACACACACACACACACACACACACACACACACACACACACACACACACACACACACACACACACACACACACACACACACACACACACACACACACACACACACACACACACACACACACACACACACACACACACACACACACACACACACCCACACACACACACACACACACACACACACACACACACACACACACACACACACACACACACACACACACACACACACACACCAAGAACACACACTATCAAACCGCCATTGTTAGATTGAATTCAGAGCTAAAATCATATTATAACAGGAAGGCTGAAAATCGGGGTGTTTATCAAGTATCTCAAGACTATCCGGTTTGTGAAAGGTGTGATGAGTTGGGACATTCAGCTTTGCAATGCCCATTAGACTTGGATCAAATTGAAGAAGTGAATCAAGTGTATGGAGAGAAGAAGCAATATGACATGAACTCCAACACTTATCATCCGAGGATGAGAAATCATCCAAACTTTAGATATGGCAATTCTTCAAACCAACTCAACCCGAACTTTCAAGGAAATAACCAAAACAGTGGGGCACCATCTCAACCATTTCAGGGCCAAAATTACAACCAAGGGAATTACCAAGGTGGTCAAAATCAGGGAGGGTTCAATAGAGGCTACCTAAGGAACTATCAACAAGGTAATAATCAAGGTGGGCCTTCGGGAGGAAATGATGTGTCAACTCGGGAGATTATGGATTAGTTGAAAGAAATGGATAGAAAGAATGAGATTCAGGATAAAACGGTTGAGAGTTTGCAAAAGCAAGTTGGTCAATTGGTGGAGGATGTGGCATCAATGAGGAAAGAGCCGGGAAAGCTACCAAGTGATACGAAGATCAATCCACAACATCAAAGTGGCGGTTCCAGAAATGTCAAAAATGTGGAGATCAACAATGTAAGTATTCTTCGTAGTGGTAAGACTTATGATAATCATGTTGTCCCTCCACCACCATTTGATGATGGTGTGGTGGAGGATGTTGATGAAAATGAAGATAGTGAGCATGAACCGGAATTTGTTTTACCAAAATCAAATAAAAAAGTATCTTTTAAAGAGGTAGAAAACAATAGGTCTAGTGATAAATTTTCTGAAAAACAAGGAAAGGATATGGAGGGTAATACCATTCCTTTTCCTTTGGCTTTGATTGATCCAAAACTTAGGCCCACACTTAAGAAAAGAGGTCCCCATGAGGAAGAAATGTGGGAAATTTTTAAACAAGTGAAAATCAATATACCTCTTATTGACATAATCAAGCAAGTTCCGACTTATGCTAAGTATCTTAAGGATTTGTGTACCCAAAAACGGCACCATAAGCTTCCAAAGAAAATTGTTTTAAATGAGGAAGTAGTGCCGTTGTGATGGGTATACTCCCACCTAAACTCCAAGATCCGGAGCGCCTTTAATTACTATTCAAGTTGGTGATTTCAAAATGAACAAGGCACTTTTGGATATGGGGGCGGGTGTGAGCATTCTTCCGGGAAGTTTGTATGACCAATATGACTTTGGGCCGTTGGAAAAAGTCGACACCACCTTGGTGATGGCTGATTTGTCCCTTAAACTTCCTAGAGGAATTGTCAAAGATGTGATTGTTAAGGTTGAAGACTGTTATTACCCCGTAGACTTTTTGGTTCTTGATTTTGCACCAAGCGGTAATGTTAGGCAACCCAATGTCATCATGGGTAGACCCTTTTTGGCCACCGCTAATGCATTAATTGATTATAGAAGGGGTACGGTTGAAATGACTTTTGGCAACCGTAAGATAAGATTGAATGTTTTAGCTAGTGTTCCGAACCCCGTAGTTAGTGACGAATGCTTTATGGCAGACGTCATTGATGAGTGCATTTCTCATGTAAATGAGAAAGACACACGGGAGAATTGTGCTTTGGTTGACAGGTTAATCATGGAGCATAGTGAAGCATTAAAGAAGGAGGAGAAAGAATGGGAGATTATGGCCAGGGTGTGCATTGACTACCGGAAGTTGAAAAAGAAGTTGTTCAAAGTTGGCCAAAAGGTTTGGCTTTATAGTTCAAGACTCAAATTCTTTCCCAAAAAGCTCAAGCGCAAATGGATGGGTTCATATATCATCACAAGAATTGGAAAGTTTGGAGAGATTGAGATTGAAGATCCAAAAGATGGTGTGAAGCAAATGGTCAATGGACACCGATTGAAGCCATATTTGGACGCAACCGACATTAATGGAGCTACAAAGGAAATGGTGAACTTTATCTCAAGTCCACCATCCTATGAGGTTGCTTGAACATCATTTGAGGTAATGTCGGGCTGAGGACAATAAACTTAGCGCTAAACGGGAGGCAACCCGTTGTTTATTTGTTTTATAGCTTCAATTCCGGTATGTTTTCTTTTTCGTTACTTGTGTTTTATGTGTTTATTTTGTGTTTTGGCATTTTCAATTTCATAGGTAGATTTAATTTGTGTGTTAATTTCAATAATGTTTCTAGTTTAGATGTTGATTTACTTTCTTGTGATGCAGAATTGAATCAAAGAGACAAAATATTCGAGTTATATTAGCTATACATGGTTGTAAAATGAGATTTTCTTGATTCTTCACCCACACATATCTCATCCATCTGCATCCAATCTCTATATCGGGGTCTAATGGAGTCGATCTTTGGACGGCGGTGATTGGTACCTTCCATTTATCTTTCTGTTCTTATTGTGTGACTATGTGACTATGTGTTTATTTTGTGTTTTGGCATTTTCAATTTCATAGGTAGATTTAATTTGTGTGTTAATTTCAATAATGTTTCTAGTTTAGATGTTGATTTACTTTCTTGTGATGCAGAATTGAATCAAAGAGACAAAATATTCGAGTTATATTAGCTATACATGGTTGTAAAATGAGATTTTCTTGATTCTTCACCCACACATATCTCATCCATCTGCATCCAATCTCTATATCGGGGTCTAATGGAGTCGATCTTTGGACGGCGGTGATTGGTACCTTCCATTTATCTTTCTGTTCTTATTGTGTGACTATGTGACTATGTGTTTATTTTGTGTTTTGGCATTTTCAATTTCATAGGTAGATTTAATTTGTGTGTTAATTTCAATAATGTTTCTAGTTTAGATGTTGATTTACTTTCTTGTGATGCAGAATTGAATCAAAGAGACAAAATATTCGAGTTATATTAGCTATACATGGTTGTAAAATGAGATTTTCTTGATTCTTCACCCACACATATCTCATCCATCTGCATCCAATCTCTATATCGGGGTCTAATGGAGTCGATCTTTGGACGGCGGTGATTGGTACCTTCCATTTATCTTTCTGTTCTTATTGTGTGACTATGTGACTATGTGTTTATTTTGTGTTTTGGCATTTTCAATTTCATAGGTAGATTTAATTTGTGTGTTAATTTCAATAATGTTTCTAGTTTAGATGTTGATTTACTTTCTTGTGATGCAGAATTGAATCAAAGAGACAAAATATTCGAGTTATATTAGCTATACATGGTTGTAAAATGAGATTTTCTTGATTCTTCACCCACACATATCTCATCCATCTGCATCCAATCTCTATATCGGGGTCTAATGGAGTCGATCTTTGGACGGCGGTGATTGGTACCTTCCATTTATCTTTCTGTTCTTATTGTGTGACTATGTGACTATGTGTTTATTTTGTGTTTTGGCATTTTCAATTTCATAGGTAGATTTAATTTGTGTGTTAATTTCAATAATGTTTCTAGTTTAGATGTTGATTTACTTTCTTGTGATGCAGAATTGAATCAAAGAGACAAAATATTCGAGTTATATTAGCTATACATGGTTGTAAAATGAGATTTTCTTGATTCTTCACCCACACATATCTCATCCATCTGCATCCAATCTCTATATCGGGGTCTAATGGAGTCGATCTTTGGACGGCGGTGATTGGTACCTTCCATTTATCTTTCTGTTCTTATTGTGTGACTATGTGACTATGTGTTTATTTTGTGTTTTGGCATTTTCAATTTCATAGGTAGATTTAATTTGTGTGTTAATTTCAATAATGTTTCTAGTTTAGATGTTGATTTACTTTCTTGTGATGCAGAATTGAATCAAAGAGACAAAATATTCGAGTTATATTAGCTATACATGGTTGTAAAATGAGATTTTCTTGTGATTGGATTTGTACATGTAAGTGGGGCTAGGTAGTGTAGATTAGATTGCATGATATGGTTGACTTATGAGCGTCTTGATAGAGTTGTTAGCAAGTAAAAACATACAAACGTGCAAATAAGGGTAATATGCCAATTGTGAGTTATCATGCATGTATCACACTTTATATATCCGTTATATCCTTCAATTTAATGAGAGAAAAAGCCTTGTCAATGATTGGTTAGATTGTTAGCGTAGCTTGAATTCTCGTGATGATCATATTGTGTGAACCATTATTGTGCATTAGGTTAGAACTAGTGCACTTACCGTGTCGAGACCTTTAACCCGGATTATGTGCTTAAAATGATGAAAACAATCATACAATTCACTCTATATTCCACCTCACTTCACCATGAAATCCAATAATTGTTCAAAGTTGTGTTGTTTATAATGAATTGAAAGAAAGAACAAAGTCAAAGTCAAAATTGCAATATCCGGTTGAAAAGTCAAAGTATATGGTCACAAATGAAAATCAATTCAATTATCCATGTAAGTTGATCAAAAAGAGCCAAAGTGAAATGTTCCAAAAATCATTCTAGTAAATCGCCCAAAAGAGAATCATTACCGTGTTTCATTTCATATTTCCATCAATCTTGTATGAATGCCGAAGTGATAATTTGGTGTTATGAGGTTTTGGTTCGATTTGTGCACTAGCCTATGACTTTTAGTGTTGCAATAATAGGTTGTGAGCTTCAAATATACATATTAGCACATCTTTTGCTAAATCACTCAAAATATGAACCGAGGGGAGTGCAAATTGTGAGAAGTGTGATACAAGTGTTGTGGCAAACTTGAGGTTTATTAGGTTTAATTGCACATTTATATATTTCTATTTGCTAGTCGTAAATCTTTTGATAGTTGTAAGTCTTATGAGTTGATTGTGTTATGTGGTTGGGTTTGCATTGCTTAGTTTCACCCAAGTGTACTTTGAAGATTACTTGAGGGTTGAGTTTTACAAACATGTATAATTGATATAACTCCTATATAGTGTTTCTTTGGTGATAGAAGTATTATAGGATTGTAAATTAGCTTGTCACATAATGAATGTCTTTTTCGGGACGAAAAAGGATTAAGTTGGGGAATGTGATAAACGCCTAAAAGACATGATCTTAATGGATAAAATTGGACCACTTTGTGCTTGTTAATAGACGAGTAGGGCGTTTTTATGTTTGTTTAAGTGTTTCAGGTGTTTAGTGATAACTTGACGTTAAATGGAACATAAACGGGTCAAGCAAAGTCAAGAAACAAGTCAAGTGATTCAAGAACCAAAATCTGGAAATTCGAAGTTACAAAGGGCGTACCTTACGCCCAGATGGGGCGTAGGTTACGCTGGGCAGATTTACAAAGGGCGTACCTTACGCCCAGATGGGGCGTAGGTTACGCCAGCCACTGATCAGAAGTCGAATTTTAAGGGTTTTAATTGTAACTTGGGGTATATAAGGACATACGAATTAAGACTTACACACACCCTAATTCCTGAGATCTAGAGCAGCAACCCACCATTCCCAAGCCCCAAAATCATCATCAAATCATCATTCAATCACAAGATCATGGAGATGACAATCCAAATTGAAGATTCATTGATGAACATGGAAGGCTAATCTCTCTTTAGATCATTCTTATGTGAACAATTATGTAAGACAATTGTATTCAACCTTTCTTATATTTATGTTGGATTAGATGTTTAATTCTTAATTGTGTTTTGCATCTAATGTTGTTTGGATTTGAATGAATGATTACATGTTTTTAACCTTGAATGATTTCCATCTATCTTTTGGTTTCAATTTATTGTTAATCATTAATTATTGGAAGAATCTCTTATCACTTGTAATCTGATTTTTGAATAGATAATTTAGTTGTGTCAATTACTCGGTTTAATTATCGTGAATCATCACAACCTAATCAATTAGTCCTTAATGTTCATTCATTCCAAGCATTAAAACGAATCATGTCTATGTGATTTCCAACGGATATAAGTTAGGTTATACTTTTGAAAACATAATTGGGATCATAAGAATGGTCTTACCTTTTTATTATTAAATTCTATTGTTAAGTTTACAATCATTTTTAGTTTAATCAAATCAATACAAAACTCGATTTTAAGTTTATGTCTAGTTTAAACAACTTTTGTGACTTGTTCAACACTTTCCCATGATTCCTTGTGGATACGATACTCTACTTACCCTAGCTAATTATTGGTAATTAGTTTATATTTTTGATCGGTCCAACGACAACGATCAAATTTTGGCGCCGCTGCCGGGGAATCGGTGTGCAAAGTGTTGAAATTTTGTTTTTAATTTAGTTTCGTAAAATTTTCAGAAAAATCCAAAAATATTTAGCTTAGTTTTGTTTTGTTTCAGTGCTTGTTTGTTTCATTTCTCATTCTTGTATTTCAGAATTACGCTAGGTGTATTGATTGTGTGCAGGTTATAGGTCGTATATGCATACGAGGTATTCCAAGAATACATCACCTTTGTTGTTTGATCCGGAAATTGAGAAAGCAGCTAGAAGGAATCGGATACTTCATCGTGTAAACATGAATGATCAACCAGATCCACAACCAACCATCCAACCCACCATAACTCCACCAGAAACCAACCCTGAACCAAATAACCAAAATCGAACTCCACCACGAAACTCACACCCATCAATAAGGAGTGCTTACACAACTCCAAGCCGACCTAGAACACCAACTCATATTGGAGATGCATCACGGGATGCGGATGGGTCGCTTTATGATAGGCTTCATGATAGGGTGAATCATTGGGATGACGGGAGGTTTGATAATAATTCGGATGGGTATTATTGGAACCATGGGGGAGATTATGAGCAACCACAAAACCTTCGATATCCTCAACCTCAATACAACCAACCCCAATATAACCAACCTCAATACATAAACCACGGACCAAGAGTTCTTCCTCAAGGTCCACCACCTCGCTTTAACCATCGTGTAGCCCAACCAAATTACCAACCACATAACCGGGCCATGCCAAATATGAACTATCAACCTCCACCACAAGGAGTTGATAGTCATTTTCGACCCGCCATAGCCGTTAATGCTTCACCTATAGTTCCACCGGTTTTGAGAGGTAGAGCATTTGAGGTTAGACCTCAATGTTTGAGTATTTTGCCAAGTTTTCATGGGATGGCGGCGGAAGAGCCTTACTTGCACTTGTCGGAGTTTGAGGCGATTTGTGGTACTATAGGAGGCCAAGGATTTTCACCGGATGAGGTTAAGCTAGTTCTTTTTCAGTTTACTTTGAAGGATAAAGCAAAGCAATGGTTCTTGACATTGCCATCGGGTAGTATCTTTTCATGGGCTGAAATGCAACAACAATTTTTGGATGAGTATTACACCATGCAAAAGACTAGTGATGCAAGGAATTCGATAAGAACTTTTCAGCAACAATCGGGTGAAACATTTTATGAAGCTTTTAAGAGGTTTAATGAGTTGTTGAGAGTATGTCCCCATCATGGAATTGCTAAATGGGAATTGATCACGGCTTTCTATGATGGTTTGTTATCGGAAGAGAAAAGAGATGTGAATTCCATTAGCAATGGTACTTTCTTGACAAATCCCGAAGATGTTGATTGGGAATTCTTGGAGAAAATGAGTGTGAACTCAAAAAGGCAAGCTCAATCGAATAGGAGAGCAAGACGTCCAATAGCCTCTTCATCAACTAGTGATCAAGCTACAAAAGATAGACTTGAAGCCTTGGAGCAAAAGTTTGCTAAGTTGGGGAAGGCTGAAAATCGGGGTGTTTATCAAGTATCTCAAGACTATCCGGTTTGTGAAAGGTGTGATGAGTTGGGACATTCGGCTTTGCAATGCCCATTAGACTTGGATCAAATTGAAGAAGTGAATCAAGTGTATGGAGAGAAGAAGCAATATGACATGAACTCCAACACTTATCATCCGGGGATGAGAAATCATCCAAACTTTAGATATGGCAATTCTTCAAACCAACTCAACCCGAACTTTCAAGGAAATAACCAAAACAGTGGGGCACCATCTCAACCATTTCAGGGCCAAAATTACAACCAAGGGAATTACCAAGGTGGTCAAAATCAGGGAGGGTTCAATAGAGGCTACCTAAGGAACTATCAACAAGGTAATAATCAAGGTGGGCCTTCGGGAGGCAATGATGTGTCAACTCGGGAGATTATGGATTACTTGAAAGAAATGGATAGAAAGAATGAGATTCGGGATAAAACGGTTGAGAGTTTGCAAAAGCAAGTTGGTCAATTGGCGGAGGATGTGGCATCAATGAGGAAAGAGCCGGGAAAGCTACCAAGTGATACGAAGATCAATCCACAACATCAAAGTGGCGGTTCCAGAAATGTCAAAAATGTGGAGATCAACAATGTAAGTATTCTTCGTAGTGGTAAGACTTATGATAATCATGTTGTCCCTCCACCACCATTTGTTGATGGTGTGGTGGAGGATGTTGATGAAAATGAAGATAGTGAGCATGAACCGGAACTTGTTTTACCAAAATCAAATAAAAAAGTATCTTTTAAAGAGGTAGAAAACAATAGGTCTAGTGATAAATTTTCTGAAAAACAAGGAAAGGATATGGAGGGTAATACCATTCCTTTTCCTTTGGCTTTGATTGATCCAAAACTTAGGCCTACACTTAAGAAAAGAGGTCCCCATGAGGAAGAAATGTGGGAAATTTTTAAACAAGTGAAAATCAATATACCTCTTATTGACATAATCAAGCAAGTTCCGACTTATGCTAAGTATCTTAAGGATTTGTGTACCCAAAAACGGCATCATAAGCTTCCAAAGAAAATTGTTTTAAATGAGGAAGTTAGTGCCGTTGTGATGGGTATACTCCCACCTAAACTCCAAGATCCGGGAGCGCCTTTAATTACTATTCAAGTTGGTGATTTCAAAATGAACAAGGCACTTTTGGATATGGGGGCGGGTGTGAGCATTCTTCCGGGAAGTTTGTATGACCAATATGACTTTGGGCCGTTGGAAAAAGTCGACACCACCTTGGTGATGGCTGATTTGTCCCTTAAACTTCCTAGAGGAATTGTCAAAGATGTGATTGTTAAGGTTGAAGACTGTTATTACCCCGTAGACTTTTTGGTTCTTGATTTTGCACCAAGCGGTAATGTTAGGCAACCCAATGTCATCATGGGTAGACCCTTTTTGGCCACCGCTAATGCATTAATTGATTGTAGAAGGGGTACGGTTGAAATGACTTTTGGCAACCGTAAGATAAGATTGAATGTTTTAGCTAGTGTTCCGAACCCCGTAGTTAGTGACGAATGCTTTATGGCAGACGTCATTGATGAGTGCATTTCTCATGTAAATGAGGAAGACACACGGGAGAATTGTGCTTTGGTTGACAGGTTAATCATGGAGCATAGTGAAGCATTGAAGAAGGAGGAGAAAGAATGGGAGATTATGGCCAGGGTGTGCATTGACTACCGGAAGTTGAAAAAGAAGTTGTTCGAAGTTGGCCAAAAGGTTTGGCTTTATAGTTCAAGACTCAAATTCTTTCCCAGAAAGCTCAAGCGCAAATGGATGGGTTCATATATCATCACAAGAATTGGAAAGTTTGGAGAGATTGAGATTGAAGATCCAAAAGATGGTGTGAAGCAAATGGTCAATGGACACCGATTGAAGCCATATTTGGACGCAACCGACATTAATGGAGCTACAAAGGAAATGGTGAACTTCATCTCAAGTCCACCATCCTATGAGGTTGCTTGAACATCATTTGAGGTAATGTCGGGCTGAGGACAATAAACTTAGCGCTAAACGGGAGGCAACCCGTTGTTTATTTGTTTTATAGCTTCAATTCCGGTATGTTTTCTTTTTCGTTACTTGTGTTTTATTTGTTTAGTTGTTTTTGTTGCATAATCACACAAGGAACTTAATTCTCAGCACCTATGCTTGAGAATTAAGTTGGGGAAGGTCGGTTCAATGGGGCGTAGGTTACGCCAGTTGTTTTTGAGCCAGCGTAAGGTACGGTCCAATGGGGCGTAGGTTACGCCAGTTGTTTTTGAGCCAGCGTAAGGTACGGTCCAATGGGGCGTAGGTTACGCCAGTTGTTTTTGAGCCAGCGTAAGGTACGGTCCAATGGGGCGTAGGTTACGCCAGTTGTTTTTGAGCCAGCGTAAGGTACGGTCCAATGGGGCGTAGGTTACGCCAGTTGTTTTTGAGCCAGCGTAAGGTACGGTCCAATGGGGCGTAGGTTACGCCAGTTGTTTTTGAGCCAGCGTAAGGTACGGTCCAATGGGGCGTAGGTTACGCCAGTTGTTTTTGAGCCAGCGTAAGGTACGGTCCAATGGGGCGTAGGTTACGCCAGTTGTTTTTGAGCCAGCGTAAGGTACGGTCCAATGGGGCGTAGGTTACGCCAGTTGTTTTTGAGCCAGCGTAAGGTACGGTCCAATGGGGCGTAGGTTACGCCAGTTGTTTTTGAGCCAGCGTAAGGTACGGTCCAATGGGGCGTAGGTTACGCCAGTTGTTTTTGAGCCAGCGTAAGGTACGGTCCAATGGGGCGTAGGTTACGCCAGTTGTTTTTGAGCCAGCGTAAGGTACGGTCCAATGGGGCGTAGGTTACGCCAGTTGTTTTTGAGCCAGCGTAAGGTACGGTCCAATGGGGCGTAGGTTACGCCAGTTGTTTTTGAGCCAGCGTAAGGTACGGTCCAATGGGGCGTAGGTTACGCCAGTTGTTTTTGAGCCAGCGTAAGGTACGGTCCAATGGGGCGTAGGTTACGCCAGTTGTTTTTGAGCCAGCGTAAGGTACGGTCCAATGGGGCGTAGGTTACGCCAGTTGTTTTTGAGCCAGCGTAAGGTACGGTCCAATGGGGCGTAGGTTACGCCAGTTGTTTTTGAGCCAGCGTAAGGTACGGTCCAATGGGGCGTAGGTTACGCCAGTTGTTTTTGAGCCAGCGTAAGGTACGGTCCAATGGGGCGTAGGTTACGCCAGTTGTTTTTGAGCCAGCGTAAGGTACGGTCCAATGGGGCGTAGGTTACGCCAGTTGTTTTTGAGCCAGCGTAAGGTACGGTCCAATGGGGCGTAGGTTACGCCAGTTGTTTTTGAGCCAGCGTAAGGTACGGTCCAATGGGGCGTAGGTTACGCCAGTTGTTTTTGAGCCAGCGTAAGGTACGGTCCAATGGGGCGTAGGTTACGCCAGTTGTTTTTGAGCCAGCGTAAGGTACGGTCCAATGGGGCGTAGGTTACGCCAGTTGTTTTTGAGCCAGCGTAAGGTACGGTCCAATGGGGCGTAGGTTACGCCAGTTGTTTTTGAGCCAGCGTAAGGTACGGTCCAATGGGGCGTAGGTTACGCCAGTTGTTTTTGAGCCAGCGTAAGGTACGGTCCAATGGGGCGTAGGTTACGCCAGTTGTTTTTGAGCCAGCGTAAGGTACGGTCCAATGGGGCGTAGGTTACGCCAGTTGTTTTTGAGCCAGCGTAAGGTACGGTCCAATGGGGCGTAGGTTACGCCAGTTGTTTTTGAGCCAGCGTAAGGTACGGTCCAATGGGGCGTAGGTTACGCTCAGTATTAGCGTAATTTACGCCAGGCCAGGTTCGAAAAATTTTTAATTATTTTTTTTAAAATCCGAAAAAGCTTTTTAATTTATAGCCACATATAACCGATTTTCTTGATTCTTCACCCACACATATCTCATCCATCTGCATCCAATCTCTATATCGGGGTCTAATGGAGTCGATCTTTGGACGGCGGTGATTGGTACCTTCCATTTATCTTTCTGTTCTTATTGTGTGACTATGTGACTATGTGTTTATTTTGTGTTTTGGCATTTTCAATTTCATAGGTAGATTTAATTTGTGTGTTAATTTCAATAATGTTTCTAGTTTAGATGTTGATTTACTTTCTTGTGATGCGGAATTGAATCAAAGAGACAAAATATTCGAGTTATATTAGCTATACATGGTTGTAAAATGAGATTTTCTTGTGATTGGATTTGTACATGTAAGTGGGGCTAGGTAGTGTAGATTAGATTGCATGATATGGTTGACTTATGAGCGTCTTGATAGAGTTGTTAGCAAGTAAAAACATACAAACGTGCAAATAAGGGTAATATGCCAATTGTGAGTTATCATGCATGTATCACACTTTATATATCCGTTATATCCTTCAATTTAATGAGAGAAAAAGCCTCGTCAATGATTGGTTAGATTGTTAGCGTAGCTTGAATTCTCGTGATGATCATATTGTGTGAACCATTATTGTGCATTAGGTTAGAACTAGTGCACTTACCGTGTCGAGACCTTTAACCCGGATTATGTGCTTAAAATGATGAAAACAATCATACAATTCACTCTATATTCCACCTCACTTCACCATGAAATCCGATAATTGTTCAAAGTTGTGTTGTTTATAATGAATTGAAAGAAAGAACAAAGTCAAAGTCAAAATTGCAATATCCGGTTGAAAAGTCAAAGTATATGGTCACAAATGAAAATCAATTCAATTATCCATGTAAGTTGATCAAAAAGAGCCAAAGTGAAATGTTCCAAAAATCATTCTAGTAAATCGCCCAAAAGAGAATCATTACCGTGTTTCATTTCATATTTCCATCAATCTTGTATGAATGCCGAAGTGATAATTTGGTGTTATGAGGTTTTGGTTCGATTTGTGCACTAGCCTATGACTTTTAGTGTTGCAATAATAGGTTGTGAGCTTCAAATATACATATTAGCACATCTTTTGCTAAATCATCAAAATATACATATTAGCACATCTTTTGCTAAATCACTCAAAATATGAACCGAGGGGAGTGCAAATTGTGAGAAGTGTGATACAAGTGTTGTGGCAAACTTGAGGTTTATTAGGTTTAATTGCACATTTATATATTTCTATTTGCTAGTCGTAAATCTTTTGATAGTTGTAAGTCTTATGAGTTGATTGTGTTATGTGATTTGGTTTGCATTGCTTAGTTTCACCCAAGTGTACTTTGAAGATTACTTGAGGGTTGAGTTTTACAAACATGTATAATTGATATAACTCCTATATAGTGTTTCTTTGGTGATAGGAAGTATTATAGGATTGTAAATTAGCTTGTCACATAATGAATGTCTTTTTCGGGACGAAAAAGGATTAAGTTGGGGAATGTGATAAACGCCTAAAAGACATGATCTTAATGGATAAAATTGGACCACTTTGTGCTTGTTAATAGACGAGTAGGGCGTTTTTATGTTTGTTTAAGTGTTTCAGGTGTTTAGTGATAACTTGACGTTAAATGGAACATAAACGGGTCAAGCAAAGTCAAGAAACAAGTCAAGTGATTCAAGAACCAAAATCTGGAAATCTGGAAATTCGAAGTTACAAAGGGCGTAACTTACGCCCAGATCGAGCGTAGCTTACGCCAGTGAAACCCAGAAGCAACAACAGGCGTACCTTACGCCCAGATCGAGCGTAGCTTACGCCAGTGAAACCCAGAAGCAACAATAGGCGTAGCTTACGCCCAGATCGAGCGTAGCTTACGCCAGTGAAACCCAGAAGCAACAACAGGCGTACCTTACGCCCAGATGGGGCGTAGGTTACGCCAGCCACTGATCAGAAGTCGAATTTTAAGGGTTTTAATTGTAACTTGGGGTATATAAGGACATACGAATTAAGACTTACACACACCCTAATTCCTGAGATCTAGAGCAGCAACCCACCATTCCCAAGCCCCAAAATCATCATCAAATCATCATTCAATCACAAGATCATGGAGATGACAATCCAAATTGAAGATTCATTGATGAACATGGAAGGCTAATCTCTCCTTAGATCATTCTTATGTGAACAATTATGTAAGACAATTGTATTCAACCTTTCTTATATTTATGTTGGATTAGATGTTTAATTCTTAATTGTGTTTTGCATCTAATGTTGTTTGGATTTGAATGAATGATTACATGTTTTTAACCTTGAATGATTTCCATCTATCTTTTGGTTTCAATTTATTGTTAATCATTAATTATTGGAAGAATCTCTTATCACTTGTAATCTGATTTTTGAATAGATAATTTAGTTGTGTCAATTACTCGGTTTAATTATCGTGAATCATCACAACCTAATCAATTAGTCCTTAATGTTCATTCATTCCAAGCATTAAAACGAATCATGTCTATGTGATTTCCAACGGATATAAGTTAGGTTATACTTTTGAAAACATAATTGGGATCATAAGAATGGTCTTACCTTTTTATTATTAAATTCTATTGTTAAGTTTACAATCATTTTTAGTTTAATCAAATCAATACAAAACTCGATTTTAAGTTTATGTCTAGTTTAAACAACTTTTGTGACTTGTTCAACACTTTCCCATGATTCCTTGTGGATACGATACTCTACTTACCCTAGCTAATTATTGGTAATTAGTTTATATTTTTTATCGGTCCAACGACAACGATCAGATTTACTCTTTGTTTGTCTCCAAAAACATGTTCAACTATCAATTGCGTATTCTCAACACATTCACGATGAGGTTTCGCAACTCTCAGTCGAGTTTTGTAAAGACAATTTTCACTTCGCGGAACTTTCATAAGCAATCTTCCACTTTTATCTCGCATGGTTAAGAAATCATCTCGAATTCGTATATCACAACATATCATAGCTTGTCCTAGACTGATCACATTACTTTTGAGAGACATAATATAGTAAACATCTTTTACCAAGTTTCATTCTCCACTCTTTCCTTCAAACAAGATAGAGCCTTTCCCTTTTATGTCCACATATGACCCATGCATCTCTAAATTTTACCCTTCCAGTTATAAGTTCATTCAATTCAGAAAAGTAAGAACGATTACCGGGCATGTGGTTACTCGCGCCGTTGTCAAAGTACCATATGTGTCAAAGTAACATATATCATCATCATCGGTTCTAGCTTCGATATTTGGAGGAATGAACTTATCTTCCTTCAAGTAAATCTTTTCATGAACCCGATTCATCATGAACAAAGTTCCTTCCTCATAATCCGTATCTCCTTCTTATGTCACATTTAGATTTGCTTCATGGTTTTGGAGTCGATCTAGGCATTTAGAGACAAAGTGTCCATACTTGTCACAACGATAACATTTGATATTTGAGAGGTCACATTGTCCATGAACACGACCAGGATCACGAGTGTTCGAACCACAACCTTTACCCTTGTTTGAGTCTCGATTCTTGTTGGAATTTTGAGCTTTAGAAAAGAACAACTTTCCTTGAGTCTCGTTTTCATTGTCATCCTCTTCGATTCTTTCTTCATAAGCTTTCAATCTTCCAACCACATCTTCATACCCAGTCTATTTAAGATCTAGAACTTGCTGGAGTGACGCCACAGTTTGTAGAAAGCGTTTGGGAAGACTTGTGAGAAATTTCTTCACCAACCTATGTTCGGGTATTACTTCACCAAGTGAGGCGGATTTGGAAGCTATACCAGACAACTTTGCTGCAAAATCATCTATCGTGTTGTTGTCTTGCATCTTCAATTTTTCAAATTCGGTAGATAAAGTTTGAAGCCTCGGTAAAACTTAGCCAAAACACGCTAAAACTTATATTGAAGAAAACTAACTCAAAACTCCAATATTCGGTATACATAATCCTTAACCCTAACTCGGTTTATATAGACTAATCAAGACATGTTAGACTATAACTAGAATTCTACTAATTATCTAAACACATAATTAGCAAACACAAATAAGGAAATCATTACTCGATCCACGCATCTAGCCATAACCGAGATAATTCGCTAGGAACATCCACTGTCCTAGTACCAGATAAATGCGTTGAGAATTCCCTCGAGACTAGTAGATGTAGAGTGAGCTGGTTCACTCTTTTCTTTTCTCAGCTTGGTCATGTCATCAAGGAGCTTTTTAGTGGCATCTTTGGCCATTAAGCACTTCTCCTTAGTTTCTTGACACTCACCTGCTTGTTCTTTAACCATGAAACATTGAACCTCTTCATATCTTTCATCTTCAGAGGAAGTGTCAGTCTCAGCCCAATCTTTGGCCACGGGATTCTTTTCACTCAGCTTAGTCACTTGTGTGTTGAGTTTCTTGTATTTCAGCTTGAGTTTAGAGTACTCCTCATCTTTGGCAGCACCTTTTGGTTTTGAGGATTCAGCTTGAGGAGTGGAATTAGACCTACAGTCATTAGTCTTATGACCAGTCTTTCCACATTTGTAGCAAGTGAACTTAGACATATACCGATGGCTTTTTGGATTTCATTTTTAAGGCCTTTTGCTTTTCCTTTAAATTTAGAAAAACTTCTCCTTATTAGTCTTTCAGCCAACATGACAACCTCATTAGCTAGACTCTCAGTTCCATCACTTGAATAATATTCAGACCCAAATTCATTGCTTTTTCAGTTTCAATAACATCATACTGAGAGTGACTTGGTACAGGTTCATTACTCATCGGGCTCAGATGCTCGGTAAAAGATGTAACGAGTAGAGAGCTAGAGCTTCCCTTGGCATCTCCCATGGCAATTAACTTTAGCGCATTCATGGTTTTGAAGCAACCCATAAGGACCTGGCAAGTCAAGTTCTTTGTATATTGTACTCGGCTTGACAGTGGCAACATAATTGTTTCATTTTAAAGGTAGTGAAACTAAAAATTTACTTTTAAGAACATCATCTTCTTTATTTATGTCAATAGAAATTAAGTCATTCACTAGTGTAATAAATCTGTATGAAAGCCTGTGAGGGATTAATTCTTAATTGCAAAGAATCTTTCATACCCTCTAGTCAGGATAGTCTTGGTAGACTCCATAGAAGTCGCACAATCCTCAAACATAACAATCAATGTTTCCCACATTTTCTTAGCACTAGGAGAGTGTCTAATGTCTTTATATATGTCTCTAGGCACAACTTGAATGATAAAGTTCCTGGCCTTTACATCCAAGTTGGCTATTCTTTTGTCTCCATCAACCCAATCATCTTTGGGCTTGATAACAACTATAACATCTGGTGTACAAGGGTCAAAACCATCAGTGGTGGCTGGCCTTGGTGTCACAACAATATCCTTTTAAACATAAGTTCCATCAACTAGTATATCAGACATGTCATTATCAATATATTCAAGAAATAAGGACATTCTACCTTTCCAACCACTGCAATCGTTTTTATCAAACATTGGTGGTCTGGTTGAAGAGCCATTATCAGTATACATAGATCGAGACATTTTTAAACCAAAGTTAAAGAAAAACAGGATCAAGTTATGTGTATTACAAAACCCCTGCTCTGATACTACCTGATAGGTACCAAAGGAAATAACAAGATTGATTTAATGTATCTCAAAGATTTGTAGAAGGGGGGGGGGTGAATACAACTCTTACCACTTAACAGATTTTAAACAATCTTTAACAATACTCAGTCCAAGTTATCATCGATATAACAGTAAGGAATTAATAGCATAATATTAAAGAGAATAAAGTAAACTACCACCATGTAAACAAAGTTATAATTTTTAACTAATTCTTTTATTGATGAATAAAAAGAATTAAAAGTAGTTGTGAAATAGAAACGCCTATGGAATCTAACTACTTTGTGAAACAACGAGTTACAACTCTGATTACTAATTCTACTAGCCTAAGTTGAGTAATAAGAACACAACAAAGATCTAAGCTGATAGCTCTAATCTTTGTGAGAATTAGTAAGTAATGGATGCACACATCTTTGAGACACTAAGGCAGGTTTATATAGGCAACAACCATGCCTTAAATGTCGTCCATTGTTGTTCACACGTTTTGATCCAATGGCTTCTGCAAGATCACTACCAGATGATAGTGACATTGTCTTTCTTGTTCCCCAGATGGTTTTCAAAGTGATCGTGCAGCCACATGATAATGGACACCTCATAGAATGTTTACAATCACCAACTGGAAGTGACTATATACCTTCTGATCCTTTTCTAGTGAAGTGATAGTTATGCAGAGTTGTTTTATACAACATTAGCGCACCTGTAAAACTTGGGCTTCTATCCTTGATCTTCATCTTTGACTTCAGACCAAGAGCATATCTTCTTTGTTAATGCAGCTTGAAAAGAACCATCTTTCAAAATATACAATTGAAGATGTTCAAGCCGACTCAGCTTGGATAAGCCCAAGTTGACTCAGCTCTATAACCAAAGACTTAAGTAATTCTAAAAGTTGTTTGCCATCTTCAAATCCAACATGTATCAGCTTGACTCTAACAGTATGGGTGTTTGGAGTTATGATATGTTTGAAAGTAAGAATGAGTGTACGTTGTTGGTTTTGAAAAATATACATGAAGATGAATTTGTATATACAGATACAATGGGTGTATAGACATAAATATTGATTGAATTTGGGGAAAAAGATAAAAGGCTAAAAGGATCAATACACCCTCATGCAATACCACATTAGACGTAAGCTCTTTTAATGACGTGGCATCGTGACATGACAGTTAACGGTTGATCAACGACGAAAAGTAAATTACAACCTATACAAATTACGGTAATTAAATTACAATCACCCTACAATCACGGTAAATTAAATTACAACATATACAAATTAAAAAAACTATCCTTATATAATATAAAAGTTGAGTCATGAATCAACTATAAAACCAAAATAATTTCTCCTCATAATTGTTGTTATAGTTCTAATTGTATGGTTTATAAATGGATGTAGCATGGGTAGTAAATTCTTGATTTGTTATGTGATTTATTAGTGGGTATGTGCATAATTGGAAGAGTTGATAATTGATTATTCATGTAAGTGTGATTTAATGAGAAGTTTTGAAATTCCATAGGCTTACTATTCAGGATGATTCGGAAGCTGAAAGATTGGAATGTGAAAGAGACTAACTAATTCACAATTGCTATGGTTACTTTATTTTCCTATGATTCTTATAGATGTATATGTAACGTATATATGTTTTTATGATTATATTGGTATGACTGTTCGTATATATATGTATGAACTTCAAACACTGTCAAATACTAATAATATTTGGTTGCAAATGTAAAATTGCATTACCAAATTTGTTTACCTTGACATGTTTATCATTATTTGACTTTTTAAAAAATATAATAACATGGATACGAAGTTCAACACTGTGACATACTAATATATTATAGTACGTACTTGACAATATAAAAGGCGTCAAATATTCTTGGAGTCATGCAACTAAATGTTACAATACCTAATTTCTAATATTATAATACATGTGTTAATAAATACAGTGTTTCTCCCGACCCTCTGTTACAAAAAAATTAATTTTGTAAATGGATACCCCAACTAACGTATTACATACTTTTTTAAAACAAAATAAGTTTAATTATAATCATTGAAATTACATGTTTAGAGTAACACATAATAAAGACTAATTAACTTAAATTAATTATTAGTAACAATATATTGTACATATCATGAAAGTAAAAAACATTATATAAAGAAAAATGATTTATCCCCTATAAATTAACCTAAAAATCATCTTAAAATTATTAGATGGTGAGTTGGTGACATGTGAAAAATAAGTAAATAAACTCATCATATACAACATCAACTCAAGGATGCGTAACTTTTTATCCTACATACAATGATTTTAAAAAAATTATTACTAAGCTTAATTATAGTGATATAGATGTATTCGTACACATTTTTTAATCAACGTTCAACAACATGTAATTTTTAACCAACATAACTATATATTATATTGTCGATTACTTCTTTACATTTTATCTTCACAATTCTGTCCATGTTATAACTATTGTATACTCTTACACACAACTTAACATCGTTCTATTATACATCATTTTTAAACCACACGTCAACAATGAATTAATATAATACCTTTTAAATACAACTACTACGCGGAAACAAATATAATTCATCTCGGACGTGCAACGCACGGGTCTTAAAACCTCGTATAAATGATGATTGATGATAATCACAAAAATGTCATTCATGAATCGTGTTAAATGACAGGAACCCACGTCAAAACGACGCCATTTTTTATGAGTGTTGCGTTTTAGAGTATATGAAATAAGACACTTGTCATTACATCATCAACACACGATATATAGGATGAGGATTCCCTAAAGTTGGGGAACTTGACTAGTCAATTTAAGAGAATCATGGCCCTTGGATTAAAATCAAGGGCCAAGATTCAAATATCTTCTTTGAATCTTGGCTCTTGATTTTAATCCAAGGGCCATGATTCTCTTAACTTTACCCCTCTAAGTTGTTTTTAACTTTAGCGGATCTCCATCCCGATATATATACTATGGAAAACCATAATAGACTGCCACGTCCTTACACCCTAGCTTCCGATACACCTGGCCTTTCATTTCCCAACATCCTCAACGTAAACATGACTCTTCAAATTAATGTTAACTTACTATATATCCTTTCCAACATGCATGCCTTCCAAATTTGAACAGTATCATTTGTACAGTAGTGTGTAGTTAGAATTTAGAAAGCGTGTACTGTTGATCCCTCATGTGTTATCAAACTCTTCATCGACATCA
>CM067175.1:93045767-93070767 GCA_034093135.1 Erigeron breviscapus | reverse complement strand
TTTTTTTTTTTTTTTTTTTTTTTTTTTTTTTTTTTTTTTTTTTTTTTTTTTTTTTTTTTTTTTTTTTTTTTTTTTTTTTTTTTTTTTTTTTTTTTTTTTTTTTTTTTTTTTTTTTTTTTTTTTTTTTTTTTTTTTTTTTTTTTTTTTTTTTTTTTTTTTTTTTTTTTTTTTTTTTTTTTTTTTTTTTTTTTTTTTTTTTTTTTTTTTTTTTTTTTTTTTTTTTTTTTTTTTTTTTTTTTTTTTTTTTTTTTTTTTTTTTTTTTTTTTTTTTTTTTTTTTTTTTTTTTTTTTTTTTTTTTTTTTTTTTTTTTTTTTTTTTTTTTTTTTTTTTTTTTTTTTTTTTTTTTTTTTTTTTTTTTTTTTTTTTTTTTTTTTTTTTTTTTTTTTTTTTTTTTTTTTTTTTTTTTTTTTTTTTTTTTTTTTTTTTTTTTTTTTTTTTTTTTTTTTTTTTTTTTTTTTTTTTTTTTTTTTTTTTTTTTTTTTTTTTTTTTTTTTTTTTTTTTTTTTTTTTTTTTTTTTTTTTTTTTTTTTTTTTTTTTTTTTTTTTTTTTTTTTTTTTTTTTTTTTTTTTTTTTTTTTTTTTTTTTTTTTTTTTTTTTTTTTTTTTTTTTTTTTTTTTTTTTTTTTTTTTTTTTTTTTTTTTTTTTTTTTTTTTTTTTTTTTTTTTTTTTTTTTTTTTTTTTTTTTTTTTTTTTTTTTTTTTTTTTTTTTTTTTTTTTTTTTTTTTTTTTTTTTTTTTTTTTTTTTTTTTTTTTTTTTTTTTTTTTTTTTTTTTTTTTTTTTTTTTTTTTTTTTTTTTTTTTTTTTTTTTTTTTTTTTTTTTTTTTTTTTTTTTTTTTTTTTTTTTTTTTTTTTTTTTTTTTTTTTTTTTTTTTTTTTTTTTTTTTTTTTTTTTTTTTTTTTTTTTTTTTTTTTTTTTTTTTTTTTTTTTTTTTTTTTTTTTTTTTTTTTTTTTTTTTTTTTTTTTTTTTTTTTTTTTTTTTTTTTTTTTTTTTTTTTTTTTTTTTTTTTTTTTTTTTTTTTTTTTTTTTTTTTTTTTTTTTTTTTTTTTTTTTTTTTTTTTTTTTTTTTTTTTTTTTTTTTTAAAAAAAAAAAAAAAAAAAAAAAAAAAAAAAAAAAAAAAAAAAAAAAAAAAAAAAAAAAAAAAAAAAAAAAAAAAAAAAAAAAAAAAAAAAAAAAAAAAAAAAAAAAAAAAAAAAAAGGGTAAAATTTTAAAAAGTTTAAATCAAAAAAATATAAACCAAAAAAAAAAACCCTCCCAACGTTCACATGCATGGGCTCCAATAGGCCGATTTGCCTTGCCGATGCCCCTTGACAAAATGTCATGAACTTGATTCGTGACGCTAGATCCCAAGCCACCCAATGGATCTTTCTTTTCTCCTCGTTACCTCCCCACAAAAATCTTCTAATAAGAGCCTCTAGTTTCTCGATTACTTTATCCGGGACTTTGAGCAAAGAAAAATAATATGTGGTGCTTTCTAGAACTGCTTTGGTAAGAATGACCCTACCTCCAATGAACAAACAATTCAATTTCCACCTAGATAGTATCGTCTCAAAGATTTCAACAAGAAAATCCCAACTAGCAATTCGGTTCATATTATCTCCAATGGATATACCAAGATGACTAAAAGGAAACACACTCTCCTTACAATCTAACATACCAGCCTGCAGCCATAGTTTGGATATTACATATAACTCCACCCCAACCCCGAATAAATTTGACTTGTTCAAATTAATCTTTACACAAGAGCACAAGTGAAAGGACCTCAAGATTCTTGCAATCGTTCTAGTATTTGCACTCGCCTATATTCCCCCATTGCTCAATTTTCTATTATTAACTAAGCCAAAAAAAAGTGAGTTTTCGTCCCCGTCCACCGCTCACTTGCATCTAGACATTTAACTAAATATATTTTGTCATTTATTATATTGTTTCATACGATAATGCTTGAAATATAAAACAAAAAGAGGCTAAAGGATTTCGATCCTGCATCTCTCGCATTGAAACAAGAACGTTAAACCAATTCAACCAAATGAAATGTTAGACATATATTCTTTCTTTTGATATTTATTACTACATTTATGATATCTGAAACTTTTAATATCTATGCAAAATGTTAAATACAACCTTAAGGAATATAGTTAATATGTATAAAAAAATTATATCTAAAGCCGACATTTAAATTTTATGATAAATATACAATTATTTTATATATTTTTACTGCAGTCCCCGAGCTATATATAGCAAAAGCCTTGCTATATTATGGTTTGCAATGATTTCTTACTATAAATGTTTCCAAACCAATAATTTGTTACTATTAATTGCAACGATTTATGAGAATTGCTAACTAATGTCTCCGGTCATCAATTAATGGTTATTTAATAAACTTCTAGTTACTTATAATATGAGTAAGTGTAATTAATCAGTTCTGTCGCGTTCTCTTAGCCAGAAACTTAGGTGTTTATGAATATCTATAAAAAAAAAATTAAAATCGATAGGAACTCCTTGATCTCAAGTACCATATTGGTTACTTCGAAACCCCCATACCGAGTTATTTGCATCAATGACTAGCTATTAATATCAAACTTGCCTTTGGCAAGAAACATACGTCCTTCAAGCCACATGCCTCCAATGATGTCATGATGGTCAACCAAAGCACTTAAACGAGTTGATTGGCATATATAAGTATTTATAGATATACATAGGGGTTTAATCGAGCCAAGCCGAGCCGGTATAGTGTCAAGCTCAAGCTCGAGCTCGAGCTCGATTATAAAACTCAAAGCTCGAAACTGGACTCGAGCTTGACCGAGCCTTTATTTTCAAGCTCGATCCCGAGCTCGCTTTATTGATCAACACTTTCAAGCTCGGCTCAACTCGACTCGATTAAGTATTATACTAAAGTTTTAAATCAAACTATAAGCTCGATAATTTCAAGATCGGCTGGATACTTTTGACTCCGACTCGATTAAGCTCGCTCGGTAAGATAATAAATATGTAAAAATAAATACTCCCTTCGTCCCATTAGAAGTGTCTTGTTTTGAATATTCAAAGTCTTTATCTATCAACTTTGACCTGAATTCTTTTTGTTTGTGTTATATAATAGTTGATGAAAGTTATATGAATTGATTGAGTTTTAGATATATTTTCATTAGGTATAAATTTCATCAATAATTATATAACACAAAAAAAAATATTTAAGGTCAAAGTTATATAACAAAGACTTTGAATATTCAAAATGTGACACTTCTAGTGGGACGGACGGAGTAGTTTCCAAGGGTAAATTTGTAAAATAGCTCGACTCGACTACACTCAGGCCAATTCTATTTTGAGTAATTTTTTAGTCGATCTCGGGTATCTCGCGAACTTTCTGGTCTCGTTTACACCCCTCATGTACCTATGGCATCTTCTTGACCATCCATAATCTCCACACGTACGTACATACGAATGTTTGCATGTTTCATTAATTAATTTAGGGATAACAAAGGCCACCTAAAAGTCTAATTGTTTTCCTTTACGCCACCAATTTATTATAAAGGACTTATAGGCCGTTTAAAATATTATTTTATTTCATTTATAAAAATTCTAGTTAAAACTAATTGTTATGACAATAATACCCTTATAAATATAACAAGACTAATATACCCTCAAATAAATTTACGCTTTAAATGTGATAAAATAGTTACTAAAAATGCTAGGGTTTTCTTATGTTTATGTGTTTACTAGATGATAAGGATTTAAAATTATTCTCTTGTGTGTTCATCTTCATCGACATCTCCACATTCGTTATTAGAGGCACAATGCAACGGTAAGGATGAATATATTTTCTCCTTATATTGTTGTTTTATTGTTTACTTGTTTCCTGCTTTTATACTATACATGATAGTGTGCATTTTTATTATACATGTTCTTTTGTGCATGGACTAGCTTGTTGATGCAATATTAACTAAGCATGCTTACAGCACATGGTTGTTGTCTCAATCGTGTTTTATAACCATATTTTTACGGTATGCATATAATTCATTTTCATGGGATTTCTATATATATATTATTTGTTATGTGTAGCGTTTTACTTAATAAGTTCATATATATAATGGGTAAAGAAAAATAAAGAATCGGGTGTTGATGATGATTAGTACAAAGACCTATTAAAGAGATAATATTCAGGTGCATAATGAAGTGGCATAATTGGTATTTCAGTGTATACTTATTATGTATAATGAAGGGGCATAGTTGTCAATTTCAATTTTTTCTTTTGTAGTTTTAGCATAAATTGATGTAAATGAAAAAAATTACAAATTTAAATGGCCTATAAGTCTCATATAATAAATTGGTAGCCTAAAAGAAAACAATAAAATAATTGGGTGGCCTTAGTGGACATTATCTCATTAATTAATTTCGAAAGATTTTCTCATGTTGTACCTTTAAATTAATACCTTGTACGTTGCATGATTTAAAAGATGATGATAATTACTTTGCATGATGTACCTTTAAATTAATACGTACGTACGTTGTACGTTGCATGATTAGTTATTAAAAGATGACGATATTTAATTACTTAATTTGCAGGATCAATCGAATATATAAGACATGATAATTAACAGACACACATACAAATATAAAATTTTTTGTGTGATACCTTTTGCAAACTACTTCAGTTTTTGCCATATATTGAGCACCATCGACCATCCCCTTTTGTTATGCAGCGCGCGTACCTTATCTTGATATCTGCAAAATTAAGAATTAATCAAGAATATAGCACAAATCGATATATTTGATCGAGCGACTGAGCGTGAATGAAAGATATATTATACCATGGTGTGTGACGTACAAATAAATATGAAGGAAATGAGTTTTCCTCCAAGTTTATGAGGTTTCCGCTAAGTCAGGTTTTCTAAAAAGAGTAGAGATGGAATGATATTTATAGCATGGTGTGTGTGAACGGAAATAAGTTTCCACCACATGAGGTTTCTTAAGGGGGAGGAAAAAGATTGTGTTGATGTGTCATTATATTAAGGGGTTATTCGCTGCCACGTTCATTACAATTGTTGTATGTTTACTATATATATATAAAAACTCGTATGTAAAAATATAGTATTTGATAGTTCGTAGTTTATGATATTGTTTAAAATTGATAGATTACGATGAAAATAATATGATTATAATTGAGTATATATATAAGTCTAATATACTAATGAAACATAATATTTATAAATCATGAAAATTTTCTTTACGATCTATATTTATTAAATATAATATAGTAAACAATCTCATTTGAAAAATAATAATTATCATTAAATTAATAAAATACATGATTTAAAATATATAAACATTTTTGTGCTCAAATAATACATGAATAATAAAAATAGTTAAATATTAAACAACTCAATGAGACTTGGATGGATAATATTTTACAAAACGTTTATTCCATAACAAAGTAATTATAGGATGCATTGAAAGATAGTTTAGTTAATAATGTAGTTGTACAATTAGCTAGTATACATGTAAAATTGGCTACTTAAGATAGGCTGAAAGAGACAAAATAACATGTAAAACCAGCTACTTAAGATAGGCTGAAAGAGATAAAATAACATATAGTCTTCATAAATTAAACAATAATGTATTAGAACAAATATTTTACCATTCGATACTTTAGGTTAATAAAATGAGAACTTATTTGAAAAAGGAGAGAAAGAGAGATGAACTCATATACCATTGAAAGTTTTTATGATCAAAGACTAGTTCAAGTTAAAGTAATGCAAAAAGAGAAGATTCGATCTAAAACTGTTTATGAAAATAGAAAAAAACATGAAGATATCTCAAATTCTAAAACTTATTTGAAATGAAGATTACAAATGATAATTGATAAAAAAAAATATATTATCATAAAGCCGAACTAAAAACGATAATTGATAAAGAAGATTATCATAAAGCCGAATTAAGAATCAACATATATATCGCCGAAGTGGAATTAAGTTAATTGAAAACAATTTTGCACCTTCAAAACAACTTTGCCTATAATTTTTATTTTAGCTAAGTGTTTTATATTATTCAAAATCATGGACCAAATATCTTTTATAAAATACTTAAAAAATAATTTAATGATAAAAAATGAGCCATAAAATTAAGTTAATTTCAAGCTGTATCATCTTAATTATTAGAGAGTTTCAATAAGGTTAAATTAAATAGTTATAATATTAATAATAATAATAATAATAATAATAATACATAAAGAAAATAAAAAATAAGTACACATTAAGTATAAAAAAGTTTTGCCAACTAAGATTGCCATGTAAAATTAAATAATTTTGAGTATATATATATAAATAGCATTCAATTAAAATGTAAATAAAATCTATTTATTTAACAATTTGACAAATAAGCAAAATTTCAACATGTCATTTAAATGAAGACGACACATAAGTTTTTTCATATCCTCTCTTAGCTATAGATATACATGACAAAATATTTTTTACAAAGAATGATATTTATGGAAATAAAATTTTTAAGAAACCAAATTTAAAGTAATGTTTTTTGTCTTTTGGAGATCCAAAAGAGGAAAAGAATGCAAATCCATCCGATCCAAAAGCTCACGGGGAATAAAGATTCATCAAATAAAAGAATGTTTACATTGTAATGGAATGAAAACCTTTCAACTTTTGAAAACCAACCATATTAAAAAATGAAATTCGGTTTTAATGACATTAAATTATATTGAAATCTGTGAACCAAACACGACTTATCATATTATGAGATAGATTAAACTCGTTCGTGAGATGGTTGGAAAAACTAAATGATATAGATAAAATTGTTTGAAATTAGAATAAAATAATTTTTAAATTATATTTTAATAGTTCGTTTAGTCAAATTTTCTTCTTATACAGTTACATTTTTAATTATTGATGTGTGAAATCGAGTCTTAAAATTTATAAACACGAATCACCTAGCGACTGACCACAACACACTCACAGGCAGTGAACCCGTTCATATGCAGTATAGTTAACTTGGTAAATCCGAGGTCGATCACAAGGACTAAAGTAAAGTAATTGTTCAAATTAAGCAATTCAAGTAAAAATGGGGGTTTTGTGACCGAATAGTCACGTTGCAAAAAGTTAGTATGCAAGAAAGTAAACAAGTTAGTAATCCCGCGGGATTAATCGCAAAGAGAGTTTCTAAATGAAAACAATAATTTAAAAGGCATCCATCTCGAATCCGCTCAACAACATGCTTAGATTGCACATAAATGAAGTTCAAATCCAAATTGAGTTGATTAAATAACCGAGACTCAAACAAAACACCAACCCCGTACCCGTCAAGTTAATGACATTATTTGACTCTCTTGTTTAACTAGTTTCATTACAAAGACCGGTACCCCAATACATCTTTTATAACTTCCCTAATCAAATAATTGTTTTGTCTATTAAAATAATAATTATATCTATCGATTGTACCCAACCGTTAACACATTTCTCCTTATTATCATGAACGATTATCTACCGTACCCGTCATAGACCCAATTGTTTGTACCCAAACAATCAAAATGACATATATGAAATCAATAATTACCATTAAAGACACACATATACCACCAATCAATTCAAGATAAATTACAAGGAAGAAATACGCTAAGATCACGATATAACGTTAAATGAAATCAACATTGAATTATTAAAATTGTGCAATCCTTACATATTGTCTCACTTCATCAAGATGGATGATAAAGTGATTAGCCACTCATGATAACTAAAAACGCACAATCAATATTAAAAGAAATCATATTGTACCGACAAACGTGATGAATTCAGAAAGCAATAATGAATCGTTGAACAAATATTGATAATCTTGAATGATGGATGATTGGAATTCGACCTCCAAAAGCCTCAAATCCGTTTTTGGTGTTTCTAGGGTTTAAAGGTGCTAAAAAGTGAACAAGAGTCGTCCATAAGCAATTAAAGATAGTATATATATTAAATCAGTGACTAACAGCCGTTAGTGAAGTGTAACGGCTGTTACACGAGTTATCTGACTTTGTTTGCAAATTTCGTCCTTCAGATACTAACTCCCGTTAAAGAAAATGTAACTGCCGTTAAGGATTGTAACTCCCGTTATGATTTTTGTAACTGCCATTACAGATGCATCGTAATCCCTTTGATCTTCGTAACGGCCATTAACAATTTGTAACGGCAGTTAGTGAAGTGTAACGGCTGTTACACGAGTTATCTGACTTTGTTTGCAAATTTCGTCCTTCAGATACTAACTCCCGTTAAACAAAATGTAACTGCCGTTAAGGATTGTAACTCCCGTTATGATTTTTGTAACTGCCATTACAGATGCATCGTAATCCCTTTGATCTTCGTAACGGCCATTAACAATTTGTAACGGCAGTTAGACATTGACACTCTTATTTTCTTCATTTAAACATCCACTAAACTCATTCGTAAGCTAGTGTAAACCCTCTTAAGCCGTTGTTTAGCCATTTTCTTCCATAAACCTGTTATTGACCTGAAACCACTCGTACATACCATAAAGCATCGAAATATACGTACGAATGACTATAAAACATAACATAAATGACATAAAACGCATAAAACCATGCGGAAAATATGTATATAGTTGGACACATCAATTATCATTGAATTTACTATAACTTTATTCTATAATTTTAATTATGAAAAATATTAATAAACTTTTTTACTTCATCGTAACATTATTTTTATACTTTGTGCGGGTATTATGTTATTGTTTTCTTATAGGTTAAAAATTAACGTCGTTACGACAACTTGTATGTTGTGTGTGTATTGTCGCCGCATCGCTCGATGGTCATCTAGTTATAATATAGATAAGGTGAAAATGAGGTACGGGTAAAACAAAAACGTTAAAAAAACAAAAATTGTTACACATGTTATAATAAATGTTACAAAATATATGTTACGAAAAACAAAATGTTATAAAGTTTATAAGAAATAAAAATGATAAACTACACACGAAAATTAAAAGATACTAAATTAAAAACAAAAACTCACATAACATGTAATTTCTCTAAAATATAAAACTTGAGGGTTTTAAAGAAAAATGCAAAATACACTTTTTCGAGTGGAGTTCTTTTTTTTTTCTTTTTTTTTTGTTTGTCCCTTTTTCTGCCCCTTTGTTGGTATACCGTTCCATGGGCAATTTTGGTAAAAAAAAAATTTAATGAAGACTTTAGGGCTTCATTTAACGTGCATATAAAAACTGTACATTTTTATATCAAAAGATCATCTCCTGAATTTTATGGTAAGTGTACAACTATTTAATGCATCTTCACTAATGCTCTTAGGGCTTCGTTTAACAAAATTCCCAAAAAAAAACAGTTGCCCCGATTATACTAGATGCCCGCTTGTTTTTTGATTTCCATAAAAACCATTCGTTCAATATAAATATATATATATATATATATATATATATTTATATAACACATATTTATACAACAAAAAGTAAAGCGACGGTTTAGACAAAATCGCAATAAATAAGTTCAGCCAAAGTTTGGCTCGATGTGACGGAAGTCCCAATGTGCGGTAAGTTTTAATCAAAATATAAGTATTTGTTAAATATATAAACAATAAAACCACTAAAACGTGTTTGATATTTTGAATACATTTCATTGTCTACAAAAACTATTCGTACTTTTAGTGGTTTTAATATTTATTCCATTAACAATCATTTCTTTTTGATAAAATTTCTAGCACATTGCCGTTTAAAAAAAAAAAAATTACCAAGGAGAAAAAAATGTTTTGGACGAAAATAACCAATGTGTACCTCGATCTCAAAAACCAACCGGCCAATGTCAAGACGAAGACATTATTTCGGCTAAAATGCGGTAACATGCACGCATCAATTCACTCCTTCAACCAAATTTTCACTCGTATAAACAACCATTGTAGCGGTACAAACGACACAAGAATCCAAAATGCTTTAGTCGAGTATACAGAAACGTGTATTCGGCCTTTTCATTATTTAGCGGAGTGAGAATTGCTAAGAAAGAGTTTGAACTACTTTACAGTGACTGGGAGTTTGAGCCGAGGGCGTTGAAGTTTTTAGTTATAAGTTTGATTTCGTGTGTTATTTAATTGTTAGTTATGTATTAGTTATATTTTACTTATGTGTAATGTTATATATATATATAATATATATATATATAATATATATATATAATATATATATATAATATATATATATAATATATATATATAATATATATATATATAATATATATATATCTCATTTGTTCTATCTCCTATATATATAATTCTCCTTATTTTATAAAATTTAACCCCTATAAATTCCGTATTTTATCACATTTAACCCATTCTCTCCTATCTTTCCCTCCATATTTTATAAAATCTCACCTTTTTTATATAACACATATTTATACAACAAAAAGTAAAGCGACGGTTTAGACAAAATCGCAATAAATAAGTTCAGCCAAAGTTTGGCTCGATGTGACGGAAGTCCCAATGTGCGGTAAGTTTTAATCAAAATATAAGTATTTGTTAAATATATAAACAATAAAACCACTAAAACGTGTTTGATATTTTGAATACATTTCATTGTCTACAAAAACTATTCGTACTTTTAGTGGTTTTAATATTTATTCCATTAACAATCATTTCTTTTTGATAAAATTTCTAGCACATTGCCGTTTAAAAAAAAAAAAATTACCAAGGAGAAAAAAATGTTTTGGACGAAAATAACCAATGTGTACCTCGATCTCAAAAACCAACCGGCCAATGTCAAGACGAAGACATTATTTCGGCTAAAATGCGGTAACATGCACGCATCAATTCACTCCTTCAACCAAATTTTCACTCGTATAAACAACCATTGTAGCGGTACAAACGACACAAGAATCCAAAATGCTTTAGTCGAGTATACAGAAACGTGTATTCGGCCTTTTCATTATTTAGCGGAGTGAGAATTGCTAAGAAAGAGTTTGAACTACTTTACAGTGACTGGGAGTTTGAGCCGAGGGCGTTGAAGTTTTTAGTTATAAGTTTGATTTCGTGTGTTATTTAATTGTTAGTTATGTATTAGTTATATTTTACTTATGTATGTTATATATATATATATAGGGTTGGTTATTGTAAAACAAGTATTAAGTAAAACAAATAAGACAAGATCTTGACCTTTATATCATGGTAAAATCGATGCACGAAGATTCACGAAGCATAAATATATATTGATGCACGTTGATTTTCATGATACACGGTTATTTTCAATGAAGAGAAACTTAGTGTTTTAATTGTTTTACTTTAATACTTATTTTATTTTTCATGAAAACTATGTATATAATGTATTTTTATTTTTATATATATTATAATAAATATATATATATTATATATATATATATATATATATATATTATATATATATATATTATATATATATATATATATATATATATATATATATATATATATTATATATATAGAATGTGTATTATACACTTCTCAATACAATTCAAAAATGTGTTCAAGTATCTATATATATATGTACATTAAGTATATATATATGTGTGTGAAAGTGACACTAATATATTCAGAGAACTCGACCCGAAAAGAGTAAAAGATTTTTTTTAATAGAAATCGTGGGGCGAATGGCCACTCTCGTGACGCGAGAAGTGACAACCTTCGCTGCGTGAATTTTTCTTCTAACCAAAATTTTGACACAAAATGCAACTCTTACGGCGCGAGAATTGCCCAGACTGCACAAAACTCCATTTTAACAATACTAAAACTATTTGTGACAATTCGTAGCTCATTTCCATACATTCCAAAGCAAAATACTGACTTAAACATGACAATTTCATGAAACCAAACATTTCCAAAGCTTCCATCAAGGGCCAAGATTTAATAATCATCTTTGAATCTTGGCCCTTGATTTTCATTCAAGGGTTAAGATTTCCCCAACTTGACTCAAGTTGGGGAAATAACTTGAGGGGCTTCTCGTTTGGGTCATAGAACAAAATGGATAGTGAACCCATTTTATATTAACTCGTACTTTCTATTATATGAGAAGAGATTCCCTCAAGTTATTTCCCCAACTTGAGTCAAGTTGGGGAAATCTTAACCCTTGAATGAAAATCAAGGGCCAAGATTCAAAGATGATTATTAAATCGTGGCCCTTGATTTTTATCTAAGGGTCAAGATTACCCTAATATGACTAGTCATGTTAGGGTAACTTGAGGGAATCCCCTCCCAACCCAAACCACCTTTTGACATTTAACTTACAAGACCAAGTTACCAAACATGAAGATTTACACAATTTACAACCAACAAAATTCAAAATACAATTTTTGTACCAAAAGCCTTCATAAGGTGGGATTCGCTAGGTTTGTACCAAAAATGAAATTTTTCCACAAATGGCCTAATATACCTTCAAGTTCAAGTCAACGCCTTCAAATCAACAAAGCATTAATTCTCTCTTCCGGGACCACCTATAAAAAGGGTAAACAACTAAAACATAAGTGAATGCTTTGTGAATATACTTGCATACATTTATACACACGAAGAAGGGCAACGCACAAAGGACTATTACATGTAGCCTATGGTACCGTCATACTGTTGGGTTTTTATTAATCGCACAACTACTTTGTGTCTAAAATGAATGTTCATCTTCCGCAAGGTTATCGGAGTCATTATTAAAACATGAGGTTTTAACCGGAAATATTAAAACTGTTAATTATTTGAAAATAATTTTGAATTAATTAAAACATGTTATTTGATAAAATCATTAACATTCCTAATTAATATTCATTAGTCTAACATAAACGAATTAATATAATTAATTCGTTTAAATAATTAATCTAGTTTAATTATTAAAGACTAACTCTATTAGTTATATAAGCGGAATAATTAATAAAACAATTAAACTAACTTTAATTCCCTAATTGAGCCAAGATCTAACATGCATGCAAATATAGCAAACTAAAATAGATAAACAATAAATAAATAGAAGAGAAAGAATACTAACCACCTTAGTAGAATAACCCTAAATCGACCTCCTTGAAGTCGAACACCAACCGAAGCTCGAACACCTCTATATATATATATATATATATATATATATATATATATATATATATATATATATATATATATATATATATATATATATATATATATATATATATATATATATATATATATATATATATATATATATATATATATATATATATATATATATATATATATATATATATATATATATATATATATATATATATATATATATATATATATATATATATATATATATATATATATATATATATATATATATATATATATATATATATATATATATATATATATATATATATATATATATATATATATATATATATATATATATATATATATATATATATATATATATATATATATATATATATATATATATATATATATATATATATATATATATATATATATATATATATATATATATATATATATATATATATATATATATATATATATATATATATATATATATATATATATATATATATATATATATATATATATATATATATATATATATATATATATATATATATATATATATATATATATATATATATATATATATATATATATATATATATATATATATATATATATATATATATATATATATATATATATATATATATATATATATATATATATATATATATATATATATATATATATATATATATATATATATATATATATATATATATATATATATATATATATATATATATATATATATATATATATATATATATATATATATATATATATATATATATATATATATATATATATATATATATATATATATATATATATATATATATATATATATATATATATATATATATATATATATATATATATATATATATATATATATATATATATATATATATATATATATATATATATATATATATATATATATATATATATATATATATATATATATATATATATATATATATATATATATATATATATATATATATATATATATATATATATATATATATATATATATATATATATATATATATATATATATATATATATATATATATATATATATATATATATATATATATATATATATATATATATATATATATATATATATATATATATATATATATATATATATATATATATATATATATATATATATATATATATATATATATATATATATATATATATATATATAGCCTTAACTTGTATATATATATATATATATATATATATATATATATTCAATATATATAAAATATAACTAGAAAGCTAATGCCAAAAACCCTAACCAATTTGGCGAGGGAGTTCGACCAAGCTCAAGAGAGGAGGAGAGAATTGTATGTTGAAAACCTTAGAAAAACCCTCTATTTATAAGGGTGAAAACCCTTTGGATTTTTAAGTTTCCTATGTGGGATGGGAAAAAGAGTTTCCAAAAATCCTTTTCCCCCCCCCTTGTGTTCGTCGCCGCCCTTGGGGCTGCCATGGGTCAATCTTGTTTGGCCCATGTCAAATGGATTGGCCCATGGTGCTTTGGTGCCCGATCCGATTTTTACCCGTTTTCGGTTTTCGATCTGAATTCATTTCCAAATCTATTTTTGGAATGTTCTTACATATATTTACAAATTCAACTAGTCTTTCAATGTTCTTCGTGTGCGACTAATGAGCGTCCATTTTGTGATAAAAATCCCTATCGAAAGGCCTCATTTCTATGTCTTAAATGAGTTAATATTCCGGAACTATCGTTACTTAATGAGTTGTATGTTTACGCAGGTTCACGGAAGATGCGAGTGAGGGTAAATGGCATCAAGTAACTCAAGATGAAGTCCTATGAAGTTACAAGACACAAGGAGGTGATTTGGGAGCCGAACGAAGAAGTACGAGAAGCAGCAGCAGCTGCCAGCGCCGCTGGCAGCCATGCCAGCGCCGCTAGAGCCCATCCCAGCGCCGCTGGGCGGCCCAGACCAGAAACCGACTTCAGCTCCTATTTAAGTCGAAGTAACCCTCAAAACCCTAAGAGAGAGCCGATTCAGCAGCCCTAGCCTTCCATATTCAACCCTAGGTCGACTTTGCAGATTCCAAGGTGGTTTTGGAGCTTCTAACACCTTCCGATCTTCATCCTCAACCTAGATCTACTATTTTACTTTACTTTTAGTTGGTAAACAATGTCTTTCATCTTTTCAGACTTTGTTATTCCTTTAATAATGTTAGGCTAGTAGGCTGAATACTTGTTTGGATCAATGTGATCATGTAGACGCTTATTGTTTTACTTTATTTGTTAGATCTGTTGGAGTGTGTTTTACTGTTTATCGTAGATCCATGTTTTACTAGTTCTTCATATTATTATCGGTTCTATATCTGCATGTATTAGTTTAATTCTGATGATCGGTCTATAATCATACACTAGGATTAATACATAAGGATGGAAAACACTAGTCGGTCTTTAACTAGTTGTAAAAGGTGATTCACTTGTAACCGAGGGATCCAGAACCAAAGTAATTAGGATGAATAGAACATGATGCTTAACAATGTCAGACGCGATTCTTTGACTTGGAAACGAGCACTGTGGTCACCGGAGATAATTACTATCTGGTCATGGCTTAAGAGCCAGGTAACTAAAAGATGAACTGGTAACATGAACTTTAGGTCATTAATGCTTAAACAATGAATCTAACGAGAATTTGTTTATAGGGTAGTGTGAGTCTAGCGACAACACTAGTTAATTAGGCAAAGTGAATCTAACGAGAATCTGAGCCGTGATTAAGTTTCCAACAGACTAGCAAATGGGTAGGATAGTATTTGGTCGTACCATGAGATCGGAGATGCTAAACAAGTATTTTAATTTAATTACTGTTATTTGCTTTTTCAAACTATTTTCAGACTAAGCCTCTCGCTGAATAAGCGGTTGCGGCTTCTATTTACTTTTCAGTATTTTAATTAGTTTAATAGGAAATCGTGACAACCCCACAACCGCTAGAATTACACATATTACTATATTAGGTAAAGCAACGCGTCCCTGCGAACGATCCTGTAACTTATCATTAAACTATACTACATCCGATCGGGTTCTCTGCCCGTAGGTGTGTGTGTTAGGATAATTACTTGTACAACATTTATAAATTTAAAAGCAGAAATAAAAACCACCATCAGCGACCCTTCTTGGATCATATATAAATGGCCGTATAAATTTCGTTGAGATATTTCCATAATTAAAACACTTACCACATCTACATGCTCACCTTTGTACTTTAACGCATTACATGGATCCATGTAAGCAAATGATCACAATCACAATCAAATTCAATAAAATATATCAAATGCCCATGCTTAGGCTGTCACCCATACTTAGGCTTATAATCATATAGAGCCCCTACTTAGGCTTAACGCCAAATCGATTACCACACACGGAATACACCATCATATGGTAATCGACCCGGTGTATATATAAAGGTATGCAAGAATACTCACTTTCTCCGCGACACAAAACAACAATTCAATATAACTGCAAGAGCACAAGTAAAAGCTTTCAACCTACCATAGTATCATAATACTCATATAAGATACTATTCACACTCTTGGCTAGCGAAACTTAGCCATACTAACCTTCGCTAGAATTCCTAACCCATAGTCACCCCATTAAGTCATTGAGTTGCTTTTTTTACAAAAGTTCCATTTGGTGTAAGAAAATCATCATCATCATTCTTGATAGTTTGAGTTTCACTACCATTATTCTCACTTTAACAAATTTCAAAATGCAACTCAATAACAAAACCATAATATACAAGAATTTGCGAAAAAATCATGCATAAACTCAATTCTAGCAAAAACCCCCAAATATCCCAATTCAAGAACCCTAATTTCCTATTTGAATCAAAAGTAGATTAGGGGAAACCTTTACCTTAAGAATTCAAGAACAAAGTCAAGGAATGAAGCTGCAAATCCTTCTCCCCCCCTATGTGTATCGACACACACACACACACCAAGCCACACAAAATTCTCCCAAATTTGATTTCTTCCCTTGAAGGTTAATGATATTGTTATTGTTATTCATTTGAAGGATTTTTGATTTAATTGAAGATGAGAATTGGTTAGAATGGAATTGAGGAGACGTTTGAGAATGTGGGAGAGTGGAAGAGTGGGGGAGGGATGGTTGGCTCTCTTCTTGATGCCACGCCATTTTTGAAAATAAGTGGGTAATTATATCCGCTATCCACTATGGTTCCAACTAAATTAACCCCATATCTAAAAACAAAATACTAGGAAATTATTTTAATGTCAAAACTACAAAAGGGGTTAACTTATTTTCCTTAAAATCTTGGAGTGTTACCACTCTCCCCCACTTGGAACGGATCACGACCTCGTGATCCAACCATATGCAAAGATGGATAGTACACAAAAACATCATTCTCGGATTCCCAAGTGCAATCCGACATTCTCTTATGCTTCCACAAAATCGTATACGATCTCACTGTTTGTTTTGAACCCTTTTAAGTTCTTCTTCAACTATAGCAATGGGTTCTTCAACATAGTTTAGTTTATCGTCCACCTTAATCTCTCCCAAAGGAACATATGAGGCATCGTCGGCAAGGCATTTCCTAAGATGAGAGACATGGAAAGTAGGATGATTTCTCGATAGCTCATTGAGCAACTCCAATCGGTAAGCAACCTTACCAACTCTAGCCAAAATTTTGAAAGGGCCAATGAAACAAGGACTCAACTTCCCACGTTTTCAAAATCGTAGAGCACCCATCCATGGGGAAACCTTCAACAAAACAACTACCCAAATTGTATCAAATTTATTTCGTGGTATCTTGGGCAATTTAGTGATGAAGTCCATGGTGATGTGTTCTCATTTCCACTTAGGGATTTATAATGGTTGCATCAATCCACATGGTTTTTGATGTTCGGCCTTTACTTGAGCACATGTCAAACACTTTTCAACATACTTCACCACATCCCGTTTCATTCCGGGCCACCAATACTCTTATTTCAAGTCATGATACATTTTGGTAGTACCAGGGTAGATGGAATATTTGGATTTGAGAGCCTCATCAAGTAGAACTTGTTTCAACTCACAAGAAAATGGAATCTAAATCCTTACATGGCGTAAGGTAAGGCCACGAGAATCCTCAGAAATATATTTGGTTTGACCTTGAATCCTCACTTTCTTAGGGTCTCATTGCAAGTCTTTCTCTTGAGACGTTTTTATTCTATAAAAGAAGTCGTTTGTAATTAGGACCCACATTGGTGAAACGATAATAGAATGATTAGAACTCTTCTGGCTCAAAGCATCCGCTACAGCATTAGCCTTCCCGAGATGATACAAGATTTCACAATCATAATATTTCAAGAGATCTAACCATCTTCGTTGGCGATTGTTGAGATCTCGTTGCTCAAAGAAGTACTTGAGACTTTTATAAAGGGAATAAAATGGTAAATTAAAAAAGAAATCTGTTTCAATTAAAAAAAAAGTTTGCGGGAGATCTCTAACAAATAAGAAATTATCTCCGTGGGAAAAACACGGAAAATCAACATGTGAAAATTTTGTGGGAAACTAATCCGTTAGAAATCAGTAGGAAAGAATCCAAAGAAATCCGTGGAAATGTATGAGAAAACATATGTTGAAAATTTGATGGAAAAAAATCCGTGGGAAATTTATGAGAAAAAATCAGTTGAAAATCAGTTGGAAGAAATATGTGGAAAATCTATGGGAAAAATCCGTTGAAAATATATGGGAAACAATCCAAAGAAATCCATGAGAAATCTATGGGAAACAACGTTCGTGGGAGATTATGGGAAATAAATCCGTGGAAAATCGGTGGAAATAATTAATCTGAGGGAAGAATACAAAAAATGTCGTTAAAATCTGTGGGAAATCGGTTTGTATTGCCTTGGGAAATTCCATGGGAATATCTCCCACGAATTTATGCTCATAGGAAATATTAAGTGGTAGTGGAAAATTCGAGGGAAAATATTTTCCACGCCCCTTTTAACGACGATCACAATCCGTAGAAAATCCCTGGGAAAACATCTATTTGTAACGCATTTGGCCATTTTCTCACGAATTGTGACTGTGAGAAATAGCTTATTCTGTATTAGTGTTCTTTAGAGCAATTGGCTCCCAAAAGAAAACGTATGGTTGCTTAGCGAGCAAAACAAGATCGAATGCCAACGGCTAATGCATTGGCTCTAAGAAACATCACTGTTGGGTCAGAATCGTATGTCCTTTGTGTGGAGATTATTCTCAAAACTGTTGTACATGTACTACATTTTTGTGTTTTCTCTCAAACGGTGTGGTATGTAGTGGCGGGAATGGTGCAAGTAGCCATCATTTTATATGTGTTCGGGTTGCAGGGTATTCTAGTCTTTCATAACTATGTCTGGGTTCAAATCAAGAAAGGGAAGAAACTTTTCAATGCGATAAACTTGTCCAATTTTAATATTTCAAAGTCAAGCATTACCAACTTTGACCATAAATATTTTTATTTGTATTACATAATAGTTGATGAAAGTTATACCAATGAAATACACATCTAAAACACAATAATTTCATATAACTTTCATCAAATATTAAATGACACAAACAAAAATATTTATGGTCAAAGTTCGTAAAATTTGACTTTGAAAATTTAAAAGTGAACAAGTTTAGTGAGACGGAAGGAGTAATATTTATGGTAACTTGGAGCACTTGGGGAGTCAAAGATAGGGAAGGCAATTTAACGCGTTATGGGTCTCTTGATAGCAAAATCTTGTACTCCCTCCGTCCCATATTAAGTGTCCTATTTTGACTTTTTGAGTATTTTTCTTTCAACTTTGACCGTAAATATTTTTATTTGTATTATATAACACTTGATATAACATATATGAATTGATTGAGTTTTAAATGTATTTTTCATTGATATAACTTTAACCAACTAATATATAACACAAACAAAAATATTTACGGTCAAAGTCGGAAGAAAAAGACTTGACCAGTCAAAATAAGACAATTAAAATGGGATGGAGGGAGTACTTTTTTGTGACTAAGCTGTAATAATAGTGTTATTTGGTGTTGTAATTGTTAGTTTCTTGTTAGACAAATCTTAGTGATTATTAAAATGAAGTTTTGTTTGATCGTTTAGAAGAAAAAACAAAAAAAATAATGGTTATAGCAGATCCTTCAATTAGCTTATTTAAAATCGATGTCGACCCTTTGGTTAATTTAATATAATACCGTAACTGAAAAATATATATGTGTTGCTAGTTGCTACGTGGACAACATTTTTCCTCTACCTATATCATATCGTAGCCTATAAATAACCCATAGATACAAGTTTAATTTATTCATTCACTTTTATCACTCACCGGCCACGTACGTACATACCATGGAGGCGTCTATGTATCTTTCCAACTATCCAAAAAAACCATTAGCAGGTATAAATCATAACCATATTACAAAATCACCGTCCTGTAAACTATTATTACCTACAAAAAATCCAACATTTAAATTACCTTTGCCAAAATTAACCACCACCGGAGATAAACTTCTTAATCCACTTCAAAAACTAGCAGCCTCGGCTCTAGACTTTCTAGAACAATCACTTGTAAAAATTGAAAAAAAACGTAAACTCCCCGGCACGATTGACCCGGAGATTCAGCTAATGGGAAACTTTGCCCCAGTTCCTGAATGTCCGGTTCAACATGCATTAGAAGTAATAGGTGAAATACCAATTGGCTTAACCGGGGTGTACCTTAGAAATGGGGCCAACCCGCTGCTTAAACCAACCGGTGGTCACCATTTATTTGACGGTGACGGCATGATACATGCCGTCACGTTGGGACCAAATAATAAAGCCAGTTATTGTGCCCGGTTCACTCGAACCAGCCGTTTAGTTCAAGAACAATCACTAGGCCGGGCTTGTTTTCCTAAACCAATAGGTGAGCTGCATGGCCACCTTGGTATAGCTCGGCTCGCGTTGTTTTACGCCAGAGGTTTAGCTGGTATCATAGATACGGCTCATGGGACCGGCGTATCGAATGCGGGTTTGATTTATTTTAACGGTAGATTGTTAGCAATGTCGGAAGATGATTTGCCTTATAGTATAAGGATAAAAAATGATGGTGAAATAGTGACATGTGAACGTTTTGATTATGACGGACAAGTTAAGTGTCCTTTAATTGCACATCCTAAAGTGGACCCTGTCACCGGTGAACTTTTTTCGTTAAGTTACGATGTTGTGAAAAAACCATACCTTAAATACTTTAGTTTTGATAAAAATGGTCATAAGTCACGTGAGGTTTCTATTTCACTAGACCAACCGACAATGATACATGACTTTGCTATCACGCAAGCTCACGTGATCATTCCGGATCTCCAAGTTGTATTCAAGCTATCTGAAATGGTTCGGGGCAAGTCACCCGTGGTCCATGACCTCAATAAGGTATCAAGATTTGGTATCTTACCTATATCCGCTGAAAATGAATCGGGTATCCAATGGATCGATGTACCCGATTGCTTTTGTTTCCATTTATGGAATGCATGGGAGGAAGACGACTTGGATAATGGTGATAAAATCATTGTTGTAATCGGGTCGTGCATGACTCCTCCTGATGCCATATTTAACGAAAACAACGTTGAGCCTCTTAGAAGTGAATTAACCAAAATTCGGTTAAACACGACAACAGGGAAGTCATCTAGACGTGTTATCGTGTCTGGAATGAACTTGGATGCAGGAAATGTAAACAAAAGACGTCTTGGACGTAAAACACGTTTTGCTTATTTCGCAATAGTAGAACCCTGGCCAAAATGTAGCGGCATGGCCAGGGTTGACGTGGAGACAGGACATGTCTCCAAATTATTCTATGGGAACCAAAGATTTGGAGGTGAAACATGTTTCGTTCCTATAGGGAATATTGGTGATCATAAGGAAGACGAAGGGTATATAATTAGTTATGTTAGGGATGAGGAAAAAGAGATGTCCGAATTAGTTATAGTTGATGTTTCAAGTATGAAGCAAGTAGGGATGGTAAGATTACCTACTAGAGTTCCATATGGTTTTCATGGCGTTTTTGTTACTACTCAAGATTTAGCTTATCAATTTTAATAAAACGTTTTTATAACAATGATTAAATACTTTCTTGTACATGTTGTATAGCCTTAGACGCGGAAAAAAAAATACGAATCAAAAATTAAAAAATTTGATAATCGAAGAAACCAATGGTTTTTAGTTTTGGTTTTTGAGAACGGTTAAGTTTTCAATTTCATACTAAAACCGATACATAAAAACTAAGGCGAACCAAAATATAGAATTAGTAAAGTAAATCAATTGTACTTTTTTAATATTCTCGATGATCATATATTTACTAGCTTAACAAATCAAATGAATGTGTTATTTTTTAATGTAATAATCCAAAATTGTTTTCTAAAATTAATTTAAGAATCGTTACTCTCTTGTGAAACAAACAACTCCCATCTCTCTTATAGTTTTTTTTTTTTCCCGTTGAATAACCTTTTTTTAAAATATTTTTATCACTATTTTATCATTTTCTTATAAATTCATATTATTTCTTATAGAAATCATGTCACAAATTATGTCCGAATCGTATGTAACTCTAGCATAAGCTTTCTAAAACTGACTGTATACCATATAATTAATACTGATTGAGTATTCTTTTCTTTGTTTTTTTTTTTTTTTGTTTTTTTTTTTGTTTTGAACGGCCACTGATTGATTATTCTGATATCACTTCTTGACAATTACTATTTAATCATATTAATAAACTTGAATAAAAGCCATAGAAATTATAAAGGAATACGTATTTTCACCTATAAAAAAAGAATTAAAAACGATCTGGTATATATGAGAATTGGTTTGGTCGGAAACATACTTTTTCTCTCTTTTTCTTCCTCTTCGTGCCTCCTGTTCGGGAACTTCTGCTCTATCTTTCTTTGCCTACCCTTTTTCGTTTTCTTCTAGTTTATTTTATTCGTGTCTTTGGTTTTAAAATGAAAGGCGGTTAGATATGTATGTACATGTACTCCGTATATATATTTATTATTAATAGTGTAATAATTATTTTTTCAAACATTCAGTCGGTATACGACATCATGATAACCTCAACGTATAATGGTGAAACTTGCACGTACCCTAGACAACGAGATATTGACAATGGACCGTTACAAGTATTCGGGGGGAAAACCCCCAAAGTTTATCATCCATAAAGATATAACTCAATACCTTGGGTAAAACCGGCAGTGCCTCTGACCAGTTAGGCTAGACATCATTGGCTAATAGGGTAATAAAAAACTTGCTTTGTTTCCTCTCCTTATTAAGGGCGATTAATGCCCTTTTCTATTCCTAACTAGCACAATCTGAAAAGACATTTATAGGATGTAGATAAATAATATATATATATATATTACATATAGGGGTTGGGTATTGTAAAACAAGTATTAAAGTAAAACAAATAAGACAAGATCTTGACCCTTAGATCATGGTTAAATTGATGCACGAAGATTCACGAAGTAATTGATGTACGATGATTTTCATGATGCACGGTGATTATCACTGAAGAAAAACCTATTGTTTTATTTGTTTTACTTTAATACTTGTTTTATTTTACCTAAAACTTATACATATATATATATATTAAGTTCTTATGAAAACTATAAATTTGTCAAGAATCATGAGAACCATAACACGTGAGGGTAGATTTGTACTTTTAATATATACAATTTAAATAAAAAATAATTAAATTAGAAATCCCCATAAATGTCTCGTTGACTAAGCGACTTAGCGTACAACCATATCATCATCAATCATAACTTTTTTTTCTTATTTTTAATTTTATTTCTTTTTTATGTTAAACTAGAAAATAAACCCGCGCGTTGCCGCGGGAGTTTTTCCAAAGCTAAAAACTGCAACGTATAAAAATATCTGTTAGACGTAAGCGAGTACTATTCATCCTTCCACTTATATTAATTAACTAATTAATAAGGCAAGTTAAATATACATGATTAGATGACTACAGGTGTTTAAGTAGAAACAAAATTTTACAGGTGTTAAGTAGAAACAAAATTTTACAAACATGATTAGTTTGTTACCATCTTAAAAGAAATATACATGAGTTAAAAGGAGCTGCAAAAGTATATTCAAAAGGTACATTATAACGACATGAGTAGCAATTTGATTATATTCAGCAACCTGCAATGCTTCTGGTAACCATGTATCGTTACAGCTGATGTTTCACTGGATCCAAGTCTGCTTTTTTAGGCTGCAGTAGAATTTGACTTGCGTATATTAGTTGTTTATATTCACTTCCAGTTTTATTGAGAGCGTTTTATAAATGGTCATAAGTGTTTTGTCGTATATAAAATGTATGAGAGATTGCAAGGCGTTTTCGTTGTGTTGGATTAGAAATTCTGCTGGGATCCTGATGAAGCGAGTGTTATGAGGGTCGTTTATATCAGGATTACCTACCAAACCATCGCCTATGTCTAACAGCCATGAAGCAAAGTGCGCTGCACTTTCTGTGGATTCGGTGCTGTTAGAGTCAGATCGAAGGCGCATGTTTTCAGTAAGTTTTAGTATCCGGAAGTGTTGCCACAAGTAGGATCTAGGTAATGTTGAGGCTATGATTTCAGAATGAGTGCATCTGGATTTTACCGGAAGTGTGTGGCGAAAGTCACCACCAAGAAGTATAGATTTTCCACCGAATGGTTCGACATTGTTTCCAGTGATATCTCTTAATGTTTTGTCTAAGCATTCAAAGCAGCGACGATCACTCATGGGGGCTTCATCCCAAATTATTAAGACAGCTTGGTTGATAAGTTCAGCTAGTTGGGTGTTCTTTTTAATGTGGCATGTTGAATGATTTGCTAAATAAATGGGTATCTTGAAACGTGAATGGGCAGTTCTACCTGATGGTAATAAAAGAGATGCGATTCCTGATGCAG
>CM067175.1:92977040-93044767 GCA_034093135.1 Erigeron breviscapus | reverse complement strand
TCACATGTTCTCAGAAATACGTTCCTGACAGATGGGCCGCAGGCAAAAACCCCGATAATATCAAACCGCGCGGAAAACCCAAGCCGAGTGTTGACATTGATGGGTCAGAAGATATATGAAGCACACACACAAGTTGATCATAACACGTCAAGATTGATCCCCCAAAGTCAAAACCGAGACGGACCAGTGCAAGCGTCTCAAGGTCAAGACCAAGGTGGGTCCGCGCCAGGGTCGCAAGGTCAAGACCGAGATGGACCAGTGCAAGCGTCGCAAGGTCAAGACCAAGGTGGGTCGGCGCCAGGGTCGCAAGGTCAAGACCAAGACGGACCAATGGGAACGTCCCAAGGTCGAGACCGAGACTGACCCGTGCCAACGCCATAAGATAAACATCGAGATAAACCTATACCGAGGTCATTGGTACCAGATCAAGGGAGACCTACGTTGCCATTACAAGGCCCAGATGAACCCATCCCTACAGTACCTTGCAGCAAAAACAAACATGGGCTGGATCGTATCCCCTTCAGCCCGGGAAGAGCCCAAGCTCATGAGGCTATCTTCCCGACAGACGGACCACAAACAAGGACATCAAGAATAGTTAATCGGACCAAAAATACGGACCAGGGGTCGATATTAATAGATAGAGAAATCACTGACGCATATGTGCAAGCAAACTATGATGTGCTATGTGTAATAATCAGGCGCCTAAGAGAGACAGGTCAGGTATATAAGCCGGAGCCAATAGGACAACACACCTGGGATGAACACCTCATGGGGGAAGGGTCGAGAAAGAGTACTCTCACCGGACCGTCAAATAACTCCCCAGATGCACGAAGCGGTCCCAGGAAAATATCTGATCCCCAGACAGGAACACCTGAAGACGGACCTGACCGAGGAAATCAGAACCAAAGTCAACATGGATCGAAAGCAAGACAAGGAGAAATAGGTGGAGACAACGCCCGGAGATATCCCCCGTACGGATGGGAATCCGTGGACACGTCACACCTAAGGAACATGAATAGCCCATTCACTAATAACATAAGAAACAACCCACTGCCGATAAATATGAAATACCCCCAGAGCTTAGGGTATTATGACGGAAAAGGAGATCCAGACAACTTTCTGAAAAAAATTATCGGAGCAGCAATGATCCAAAGGTGGAACATGCCAACCACCTCCCAGGCGTTCTCCTACTCCCTAGCAAACGACGCATGGGAATGGATTGATGGCCTACCGAAAAACTCGATAGATAGTTTCGAAGCCCTCAAAATCAAGTTCAGACTACAATTCAGTACGCAAAGAAAACATCGGAAAACACACGTATCGGTACACAGCATAAAACGACAAAGTGGAGAGACACTTAGGGATTTCGTTCGCAAGGTATACAAACGAAACCCAGGAGATAAACGGACTACCGGAAAGACAAAGGATATCAGGACTCATTCACGGGCTACGAGCGGTCGAGCTGGTCGAACACCTCATGACAAACTTGTCGGAAACATATGACGAGTTGACAATTAAAGCTCACATCTGGCTTGACGTCAAAGAAACGACTGGAGCGGACTACGCTCTAGGTTAACGGAAAAGGGATACGAATGACAGTGGAAGCGAGGGTCCAATAGAAACCCCAGAGGGGGAAGCAAAGCCAAAGAAGGCAGAAAAATAATACTATTGAAGTTAACAAAATCACCGAAGGACATTCTCGTAACAGAGCGGGTAGCGCAAACATTCCCAGCCCCACCCAGACTAACAACCCGAAAAAGGGATCGAGGAAAATATTGCGCGTTCCACAAAAACTATGGACACGAAACGGACCTGTGTCAAAATCTTCAGAAAGCCATAAAACAATCACGTCATAAGGCGACTGCCATAAGACAATCACGTCATAAGGCGACTGCCATAAGACAATCACGTCATAAGGCGACTGCCATAAGACAATCACGTCATAAGGCGACTGCCATAAGACAATCACGTCATAAGGCGACTGCCATAAGACAATCACGTCATAAGGCGACTGCCATAAGACAATCACGTCATAAGGCGACTGCCATAAGACAATCACGTCATAAGGCGACTGCCATAAGACAATCACGTCATAAGGCGACTGCCATAAGACAATCACGTCATAAGGCGACTGCCATAAGACAATCACGTCATAAGGCGACTGCCATAAGACAATCACGTCATAAGGCGACTGCCATAAGACAATCACGTCATAAGGCGACTGCCATAAGACAATCACGTCATAAGGCGACTGCCATAAGACAATCACGTCATAAGGCGACTGCCATAAGACAATCACGTCATAAGGCGACTGCCATAAGACAATCACGTCATAAGGCGACTGCCATAAGACAATCACGTCATAAGGCGACTGCCATAAGACAATCACGTCATAAGGCGACTGCCATAAGACAATCACGTCATAAGGCGACTGCCATAAGACAATCACGTCATAAGGCGACTGCCATAAGACAATCACGTCATAAGGCGACTGCCATAAGACAATCACGTCATAAGGCGACTGCCATAAGACAATCACGTCATAAGGCGACTGCCATAAGACAATCACGTCATAAGGCGACTGCCATAAGACAATCACGTCATAAGGCGACTGCCATAAGACAATCACGTCATAAGGCGACTGCCATAAGACAATCACGTCATAAGGCGACTGCCATAAGACAATCACGTCATAAGGCGACTGCCATAAGACAATCACGTCATAAGGCGACTGCCATAAGACAATCACGTCATAAGGCGACTGCCATAAGACAATCACGTCATAAGGCGACTGCCATAAGACAATCACGTCATAAGGCGACTGCCATAAGACAATCACGTCATAAGGCGACTGCCATAAGACAATCACGTCATAAGGCGACTGCCATAAGACAATCACGTCATAAGGCGACTGCCATAAGACACATACGAGAGACTTCATTATAACAAAATAAGAGACTGCTAAAAAATGAAGAATTTATAAGACCAATAAATAGCAGCGACATCCAGCAAAGCAACAAACCACAAATGTCAAGGGAAGCAGTAAGGGATTACATCAAACAAACAGAAAAACGATAAGCAAGTCCAAAATACAAAACAATCTATGAAGAGGGAATCTGCATCAATTGGGTAAGGGACGCGTCAGGGTCTGAATAAAGGGCACGGAGATACGAAGAATGCATATCCTCCAGATCACTCATAGCCTTATTCAGAGGACCTGCAGTATCTTCAACGAGCTCAGAACCGGTAAGGGTCAGATGACCTTCAGCAGCAAGGGAGCGTATCAACTCCGATTCAGCATCAACCCTATTAGCATTACACAAGTCTGAAACCCTCTTACCAACCTCAGCACCATTCAAAAAAGACTTGCAAACATGTGGAATCACGTCAACAATAAGTCGCTTATACCTTTCCTTCAGATCAACAAAGGCAGAACGATCTTGTCCCAGCAAAGCATTCTTGGCAGATAACTCTTCCTTCAGCACATTGATTTCATCCCTCTTAGCTCGAATCACCTCACGAACAGCCTTCAGCTCTGCAGTCAAACTACCCAAATTAACTTCCAACTCCGACACCTTGAACTCTAGAGATAGCTTCTCTGCTTTGAGTTTATCAATCTGCTCAGTTGTAGGACCACCATCCTCTGAAAGCTCGCGCAACCTCGAATCCAATACATTCCCAATTATAGAAGCACAGAAAGAAGACTGGTTAAACAATTCGGAAAGCCTCGCCAAATCCATACCCTTCAAGTCTGAAACCCACCCAGAAGGAGCAACAGACCCAATGCTTTGATGACAAGATCGACCATCTGGAGCCTGAAGGAAAGGGTTAAACCCTGCAAAAACACATATAGATAAGAAAACCAAAAATCTGAAGATCAGATACGCAAAGAAAAAACATACCAAGGTTTTCCCCCGCATCCTCGGATCGCTTCGCCCTCTTCCTGGACGAAGACACACCAGGCCTCTTCGCAGAAGTTTTCTTTCTGCTCCTGAGGCGGCCAGCAACGGTGCCCTGTTCATCAACAGATTGATCACAATTCTCCCCACTGGTAGGGCAGTCAGACACTTCAACAATGGGGCGACCAGCTGGGTCATTTTCATATAGAATGGTCTCGCCTGCCCGACAAATTGCCTCCAACCCAGCACGATCAGCGGTCTGGGCATCAGAGCCCCGGGCAGAGGACTCCGAACCTGAAGCCGCAGCAGATGGAGTAGCTTTTATAATAAGCTGAGCAAGAAATGACTACCTATTGATCATCTGTTTGAATGCCATACTACAAGGAAAAGAACAGGTGACAACAAGAATAAAAGAAAAGATATGGACGAGTCAACAACAAACGGCAGGCAAAACCCTAAACTCAGGCAACATCAATAACAGGAAGGGAGTCGATCAAATCAGAAATATCACTAAATGCCACCGTTACCCCGGGGAAAAAAAAAAGAAGAGAGAGAGAGAGAAACAGCAGGGTAGACAACAACCAGGGGCTACAAGATTCAAAGTGGATCGGCAAATTGGAATCACTGGATAATTAAAATAGGGTTGCGTACATAACAGAGAGACCTGGATCTAAAGACCTTCATCGGTCAAAGATAATACTAGGGTTTCAAGTTATCAAACTCAACACATATCCCTAATAAAAATGTGACATGGAAAGAAGATTGAAAGAAGAAATCCGGTTAGAACCACATACCTTTTCAACAGAACGATGCCGGAAGAAGAAGGAAAAATGGAAAATTGCTGAAGAAGATATCGCCTCTGAAAGGTAAAAAACTTTATATTTTGAACACAGTGTGAAAAGAAAAATATATATAGGGAGTATTTATAGCTAAGGTTGTTAGACAAATCCCAACCGTTCAAGAAAAATTTCGGGATAAGTATTCGACAATCTCACAATATTACCTTTGACTTAACACTTGATTGTTTCTGATGGACTCCGAAAAAATGATGTTGGAGGCGATCATTGTATTCTAAGATCTTAAGAACAGGATACTACTAACCTACAATGAAGCAAGATGCTGAAGAGTATGCGAAGAAATGTGATGCTTGTCAAAGGGATGGCATCATTCATCATCAGCCAGCAGAACCTATGTATCCAGTTTTATCACCATGGCCATTTATGAAATGGGGAATGGATATTGTTGGGCCAATGACGGAGTCTTCTACTGGAAAGAAATATTTTTTAGCCATGACAGATTATTTCTAAAAATGGATTGAGGCTGAAGCATACGCCAAAATTCATGAAACACATGTCATATCTTTCATTAAGAGGAACATATTGACAAGATTTGGAGTACCAGCAGAAATTATTTGTGATAATGGATCACAATTCATTGGAAAGAAGACTACAAACTTCTGTGAGAGATGGGGTATAAAGATGATTACTTCTACTCCAGTCCATCCACAAGCTAATGGTCAGGCGGAATCGAGCAATAAAATTATTATGAATAATCTAAAGAAGAGACTGGGACAAGCAAAGGGAAAATGGGCTGAAGAATTACCATTTGTCTTATGGGCTGATCGAACAACTTCAAAAAGTGCCACTGGACAAACCCCTTTTTCACTTGTGATTGGAGCAGAAGCAGTTGATGATATACCCTATACGGAGCTCTACCACTGTATTCGAAGAAGATACCTTCGAACAGGTTAAAATGTCCATACGGAGCACCGCCTCCGTAGACAGAAATAATCCCGGAGCACCTGAGTTAAATTACCTAGCTCCGGAGGAATATACATATTAAATCCTCTATAAGGGGAAACATACATTAAGGTCCGAATATCTCAGACACGGCGCATTACGAGATCATCGTGAATCTCCCTAAAAGATAAAAGATATTCTCAAAAGAGGAAGAGATTTACCCTAATTCCTTTGCCCTCCTCTCCAAGTCTCTACCCTCTATATAAAGAGAAGGATGCCATACGGCACAGAACCAACATATTCAACCTCTAAATCCCTAACTATCACATACACTCCTCATATAACGTAGCACCGATCCTCAAGGTTCGGTGACAAAACCATAAACATCAATCAGGCGTAAAGCGGCCTACGGCCCTTTGACCGGAAGGGAATCGCCTACAAAACACCCCCAAAATCCACACACCCCTCCGGTTGTGCCATAGTGCGATTATTTGATCAAACAGCAGTCTTACCTACTGAAATGGATTTTCCTACTGCTAGAGTTCATTTGTTAACTTATGAGAAGAACAAAGAATTACTACTTGAAGATCTTGAACCTTTAAGTGAAGTTAGAGATAGAACCAAAATAGGAATAGCAGCATACCAACAGCGAGTTGCTAAGTCTTTCAATAAAAATTTAAGGCTGAGACGATTCCAAGTTGGTGATTTGGTGCTCAAAAAGGTTTTGGCTAAACCAGATGGAAAATTTAATCCAAAATGGGAAGGTCCTTATTTGATCGAGGCTGAGGCTGGAAAAGGATCTTATTGGCTTCAAGATTTGCAAGGTACTTTAGTTCCAAGAGCTTGGAATGCCATACATCTCAAAACTTATCACGTGTAATTTATTTTTTCTTTAGACAAAATCAGGTATGGTTTCGTATTCTTTTATTTATTTATTTTATGTCTTTATTATTATTTTTCAAGAGTTTAATTTGTAGAATTGTGAAAGTGATCAACATCAACAAACACATGCATAACAACGTGGAACAAGGTCTTCACCTTTTGGCTTTCAAGTCAACTTTTGGTTGAAGGTTTTCACCTTCTCTTATGTTCGCCCGTGTCGCACGTTAATTAATTTCACGGTTGAAGGGTTAAATTCCAAGGTCGTCGAAATTAATTCTATTGGTTGTCGGTGTTACCATCGATCTCCCGAATTGGCTAACCACGCCACCTATTACACAAACACACGAAATGGCTAACCACGCCACCCATGCAAGTTTAAGATATGGAGACACCCTCTAGATCTTAAACACCAATCTCCCTAAGTGAATATTAAAATTAAGAATTCCCTTCTTAATTTTAATCCCCTCCAAAATTCAATCCAATCCCACACATATTATTTTTAATGCAGGGCTTTGATAATAATCAATTGAATTCTGACGATCATTAAAGATATTAAGAGCCAAAATGCACAAGTGGAATATTAATTACGCTAAAGGTGCATGTATCTTGCTCTTTATTTTACTTATTTGATTTGACTGCTCACTATTTGAAGGGTCAAGTAAGTCAAAGAGTAATTATTAACTGCTACGTGACATTATTACCCTATTAGTTATTTACCCGTTTTACCCTTAAATAACATTTTTTATATTCGTGTTTAAAACAATATGGATCAAAAGAAAGTTTTCATTCAAAAAGACATATATACATAAAAACTACTCGAAAGAAGTTTAACAACCATGATCGATCATACCAGATCGACCTCTCCCATCCTAAACATTGTTGTTCTACGATATACAACCCCTATCGATTCATCTTCCTAAAGAGTCTAAAAATTGGGCTCTGGCCTTGTCTATTTATCCTTCATCGCCCACAAAAACATTTTAAGAAAAAGAGTCAGGTTTCAACTTTTTAGCAATTCTTGTGTAAACCAAGTCCACTCTTGACACTTGGAGTTCTTCTTTGGTTTTAGCCAACTCCTCTTCCAGTTCCTTTATTCTTGCCCCCTGAGCCTTTCTCGATTCCAGAAGCCATTGAATATATTGATTTTGACTCATTATCTCTTCATCCTTAATCCTGGCCACCTCCATATGTGTGTACCGCTTTTGAGAAAAGCACTGTAGGAAAGAATAAAGATATTAGATTTTAAAGGATAAATAAATTTAAAATAATTTATTTTACCTAAAGCAATCAACTCTTGGAGGGTCGTGATTCTGAGATGAGATTCGCCACTAGTAACCTCAGACATAGTGATATTATGAGAATTGATCGAGATGGAAAATATTATTTGTAACTTCCTAAGCATAAGAAAACTATTTGTGATTTACAAGTGGTAAAACTGTTGGCTTATATAGGAGTATAAAAGGGTAGAAATTGAACCGTCAAGTGTTGCCTGTCAAATCGTAACTCTTGGTTATCCTATTTACATGCGTCTTATCTTTAAGATGGTTTAAATTTATTTGACTTCGGTCAAAGCTTTTTCTAGAAGCTTCAAAGTTATTTCAAAAAGAGTTTTATTAAAATAACTTTGGGGACAATTGTTATGGGTGAAATTTCTGGTACCAATATCTTGGAAGCTTAAGATCTTGACATACTAAGATCTTGACATCGATAGATATTTTAATGACCTACTGATATGTTACTAACATTGCGAAATACTTGTTTTTATTATTTCCACATGAGTTATATGTGCAGATTCCAGAATATTCGATATAAAGCTATGGAATATATCTCTAACGGTACAAAAAGGAAGTCACACATGGGATTATTCATCAACACGCAAAGAAGACTTGGTCTTGCAAGATAATCGGACTTCTAGTTGAATTCAACACGAGGAGAAAGACTTCAACGTTCATGTGACTAGTCAAGATACACTCCAACGTCTCAATAATGAAGACCCGGAAGATCCCTACAATTTCGCATAGTTAGTTAGATGATAGCTCTATATAAACGAACAAGTTTGATCGACACAGGACATTCTATTCTCTCTAGCAACATCTCTGATCACTTGTATTCACACACATTCTCTACACTCTCATCTTTATTCTCACACTTTGCATCGTTCGATCGACTTAGTTCCACCCTTGTAATTTCAACAATAATTAATAAGATAACTAAGGCAGGGACGATTGTTTCCTCCCGGGGTTTTTATGTCGGAGATCCACAAGGATTAAGGGCTTTTCCTCATCAACAAATATCGGTGTTCTTGTTCCTTAATCTTTACTTTTATCTTATCTTTACTAGATCTTTACTATAATTTGTATTATCTATTGTTCTTAGCATTATTTCGATCATCATTTACGATTATATTTGTCCTTTAATTCTTTGTTTAGTCGACATAAAATCTTTTGCAAATCTTTTATTTAATACGCATCTTTGAAACTCATTATTTACAAGCCCTTAACCACACGAACGAAAGTTTGGTTACATAATTGATCTAAGTCTTCAAGGTTGATTATCTTGGATAATTTTTGACCAAAACAGACGTCAACATACTTCTTTTGTCGTTCTCGTGCTACTCTAAGTCGCTCTTTAATCTGAATTATTTTCTCGACAGTCTCTTCAATAAGCTCAGGCCCAACCAACTGACTATCTCCAAAGTCGGCCCACGCGACAGGTGATCTACACTTTCGTCCGTACAATGCCTTGAAAGGAGACATATTAATACTCGTGTGGTAACTGTTGTTGTAAGAGAATTCTATCAAAGGTAGATGGTCATCCCAGTTACCTCCAAAGTCTAAGACACACGCTCTCAACATGTCTTCTAATGTTTGAATCGTACGCTCACTCGGACCATCGGTTTGAGGATGGTACGCCGTACTCATGTCTATCCTAGCTCCAAAAGCCTTCTGAAACCCTCGCCTAAAAGAAGAATTGAAATGAGTATCTCTGTCTGAAATAATCGAAACCGGTACACCATGCTTTGACACGATTTCCTTGACATACTTCTTCACCAATTTCTTTGTGGGGTCTTTCTCGCGAATGGCCAAGAAATGAGCAGACTTTGTCAATCTATCGACGATCACCCATATCATATCATGACCCTCCTTCGTTCTAGGTAGTTTTGTAATAAAATCCATAGTCACACACTCTCACTTCCATTCAGGAACTTGAGGAATTAACCTAGGGTTTTGTGTGTAAGAGTTTTCTAGGGTTTTGATCTGATTAAAGGGGCATTAGGTCGTGCATCATGCCCTATATATACTGAAACAACTTTCAAAACTTTACATCTAGGCCCTCGCACTTCCTTACAACTCGTTTCGTCACTTAATTGCTCGTTTAACGCATATAGGAACACTTAATGACTCCTAAATCCTATCGGGAACACTAAATGACTTTATTAATCATTATCAACTTTATTTTCATTACTTTAATCTCTTTAACACATATCCCACGTTAATCATTTAATTCACACAAACACACGTAAATCACATATTAACTAACGGTCACTAACGACAAGTTAACGGTCAACGTCAAAAAGTTTTGGGATGTTACAATTCTCCCCTCCTTAATAGGATTCTATCCTCAGAATCATCTCTCGATATCAACACCTCCATTTCTCTTCTCACTACCTCCCACACATGTATAAATCAACATTTTACCACATTTACCACTTAAAATTCAACCAAACTTCCAACCAATCCCTTTTCATCACCTTCATTTCATGTCTTACATTAATCAATATGAATACCGTCAAATGAACACGACCGCATCATGATACATTTACAATTATGTTCCAGACCATAATTGTAACTATATCATTCCTCATATCATTCCTCACACGTGTACCTTTAACTATACTCACACATCAAAATGTCCAACATTTTCGACACCATCCATCATAGCATGATTATACTAACTACGAAACACACACAATAGACACACAATCCACATACACATATAAACATCAGTATAATCGATTAAACTACTAGAGAACTACTTTGTTAAGTACCACATGTTAACTTTGTCTCAACTATTGACAAAATCACACATTTTTTCATCTTACCACATATTAGCATCACATTCAACAGTCAACACTACCCCTCAACATTACTACATTGCCTCCCGACTTGGTTAACTTTACTAACACATATAAGGTTCCAACTTGAACCACATCCACTTTTACACATAATCTCCCACTTTAGACTGCTCCGGCAAAAGAAAAGTAATTAATGCTACTTACATATGTTGTCCCGCCTAGAATTTAAACACTAATACACTATCATTATACCCTTAACTTGTTTCCACGTCAACATTATGCTCGGTCATGTCAACATATTTTATGTATTTTAGACGACTCCTTTTTTGTAACACATTTAGTTCACCTTTTCCACATTACAACATTTAATAATACTACTTAGCATATTCCACATAATTCTTTAATAACATATCGTCTACCATTAAGCATCAAAATTTAGCAACAAGTTCAACAAGAGGTAAAGAAATTAAGGCAAATCAACCTACTTTATGCATAATCCACAAGAAACTTATAATACCTTAACCTTATACTCTCACTCGACCCAACCCGTCCTAAAAATACTTCAACATAAGGCTAAAGCATTCACTACCTAAGCCTATCAAGTCCTTATCGGTTTAAGTCCAAAACCTATGGCTTTTGGTCGGTCTTTGGTTCACTTAAACCATTTCTCTGATACCACCATGTAACACCCATCATTTTAAAACCTGGATTTTCAAAAACTTTGCCTAACGGCATTTAAACTTTGCGGAAATGTACATATAAAAATTGCCTCATCCGTAACGGATGGTGCCTTTCATTAAAGTTTGGTGTTACTAATAGCATCATCATAATAGTCAAAGTAAAATCCATGTTAAGGCACCAACATAAATGCCAACTTTATTACATGCAACGTAAATAATAATAAGGTAGCCAAAACAATGGCTAAAGGTGAAGTCTAAGCATAGGAAAACTAATACTAATCTTCCTTTATTTTTCTACCCATCTCAAGAGCTAAACCTTTCTCTAGCTCAAACTTGCTTACCCTGAAGACACAACGATTTCATAAAAGCAAGTGTTAGCTAATAAATTAGCTAAGTAAGATACACACATTTTAACAAAACGTTCTTCATTTTACTTTCATAAAACTTCTTCGTATTTTATATATCAAAACATGATCACATTACATATCATCCACAAACATCGTAAGATAATCCCATATTTACTTATTCCCACATCCCAACACATTTCATATCATATCAACATATACATACAACTTAATCAACATGTCACGTCTTACATATCTCACATAAACATATCACACATATACGTATAGCACATGTAGAGTATTTACTCCTAATTGTGCCTATCCAACGATATATCATACTTATCAACATATCTTATTATTATCTTGATCAACTTATTCTCACGAATCACATCTTTACATCTTATCTTAATCAACTTATTCTCACGTCTTACATCTTTATAAACATATTCTTATAATCAACTTAATCAACTTATTCTTACAACTTACATATTACGCACTAGCTTTACAACTAGCACGATTTCCCACGTCTTAACTTTTAGGAAAGGTAATGCCATTTCCATAATATCCTGTTATGCTTTTAACACTGGTGGTTAGTCACTCCACCCAGAAATACTAATCCCACGTAACTATGCCGCAAGAAGCCACTCAAGCGACCACGTACGCACTAGCTTTACAACTAGCACGGGTTAAGCTTAACACTTCCCACGTCAATCTCACGTATTTAGCTATAGCATTTCCCATGTATTTATATCTTTCTTACTTTTAAACGTCATCATAACATAATCAACTACTTCAACATACATACATTCCCACATAACCTCCCGCATAACCCGGAAAACAAACACACATAAGATAATCCGATTAAGAGGTTAATTAAAGAAAACCACATTTTGTTGTGCCTCTAGCGTGAGAAAAGTCATGTATCTTACCTGATGACGAGCACAGCGGTCAATAAGAAACGTTAAGGTATCTTGTTTGTGATCCTGACTACCTATATCGAGTTCATAGTCATTAAACTTGTATAAACCCATCCTAATAAGGTTATAAAACCATCCATTAACTTAGGTACACTTATAGGACCCTTAAACGCTTGTTTCGGACCTCAAACGGACCTAATAAGGTTATAAAACCATCCTAATAAGGTTATAAAACCATCCTAATAAGGTTATAAAACCATCCTAATAAGGTTATAAAACCATCCTAATAAGGTTATAAAACCATCCTAATAAGGTTATAAAACCATCCTAATAAGGTTATAAAACCATCCTAATAAGGTTATAAAACCATCCTAATAAGCAATGTTAAAGCATTTGTGATCCCGACTACCTATATCGAGTTCATAGTCATTAAACTTGTATAAACCCATCCTAATAAGGTTATAAAACCATCCATTAACTTAGGTACACTTATAGGACCCTTAAACGCTTGTTTAGGACCTCAAACGGACTCACAGACCTTTTATGCGGCGCATGCTTTGAATATGTGTCGCATATTTGCTTTGAAAATCACCCAGAACCCTCCAAGGCCCCGATATGTTCCACACATAAGTTATATGCGCCGCATATGAGGTGCTGGTCGGAGGACTTTGCGTTTTTGCTTCGTTTTTTGACTCGTAAACGTATTCGTGACACCCCCAGGTCCTATAAACACCTTAACCCATTAAATTAACATTAAATAGGACTCAATTAAGCCTTTGAAAACATCAATTGATCCTTGAATCAATTGCAAACATGAATCCCCTTTTTTGATCATCAAAACAACTCGAAACCGCAACGTTTTGTACAAAAACACAATTGAACGCTTATGGATCTAATTAAACACCTGGGATTCACTCATAAACATATAAATAACATAATTCATCATTAAAGTTAGCATCTTGATGTAGTTAACCAACTCAATTAACGATTTTACTCACGAAAACGTCGTTTTTATCCGAAAACATCAACTTTAAACAGCCCCAACCCTCATGGTCGAATCTACAAGGACAAAACCTACTTTAAAAAACTAATCAACAATCAATCGATGATATTATACCTGTAAGGTTGATTAACGGATTGAAAAGCAAGCAAAATCCCTTCCGAAAACCCCCGAAATCGACTAGAACTTGAGGAATTGACCTAGGGTTTTGTGTGTAAGAGTTTTCTAGGGTTTTGATCTGATTAAAGGGGCATTAGGTCGTGCATCATGACCTATATATACTGAAACAACTTTCAAAACTTTACATCTAGGCCCTCGCACTTCCTTACAACTCATTTCGTCACTTAATTGCTCGTTTAACGCATACAGAAACACTTAACGACTCCCAAATCCTATCCGGAACACTAAATGACTTTATTAATCATTATTGACTTTATTTTCATTACTTTAATCTCTTTAACACATATCCCACGTTAATCAATTAATTCACACAAACACACGTAAATCACATATTAACTAACGGTCACTAACGACAAGTTAACGGTCAACGTCAAAAAGTTTTGGGATGTTACAAATACACTTAGGATGGAAAACACTAATCGGTCTTTAATTAGTTGTAAAAGATGATTCAGTTCTAGCGGACGGATCCAGAACCATAGTAATTAGAACAAGTTGAACATGAAGCTTAACAATTTCAGACGCGATCTAGTGACATGGAAACGTGCACTATGACCACCGGAGAGAATTAATACACAGTCATGTCATAAGAGCTGAGTATAGTTAAAGATGAATCAGTAACACAAACTTAGATAATAATGCTTAGACAGTGAATCTAGCGAGAATTTGTTTAAAGGGTAGTGTAAGTCTAGCGACAGAACTACTAAATAGGCGAAGTGAATCTAGAGAGAATCTGAATGGTGAATAAGTTTTCCAACAGACAAGCAATAGATAGGATAGTAATTGTCATATTACATGTGATCGGAGATGCCAAACAAGTATTTGTTTTAAATTACTATTTCTGCTTTCATTTTTAGTTTCTAGACTAAAAGAGGCTTCTCGCTAGACCAAGCGGTTGCGGCCTTCTATTTACTTTTAATTGTTTTTAGTAGTTTAAATAGGAAATCGTGACAACCCACAACCGCTAGAATTACACATATTATTAGACTAGGTTGTGCAAGTGTCCCTGCGAATGATCCTGTACTTATCACTTAGTATACTAAACTTGATCGGGTTCTCTGCTTGTTATTGTGTTTTAGTTTGAGGTAATTACTTGTACAACATTTTATAAATTTAAAACCATTGGTATTTTTCTTATTAAAAATCATTTTTGTTTTTCTTCTCAAATGAAAAACACCATCAAGCCTCCAAGTAAGAAGAGCATATTTTAGTGACAACAAAGAGATAGATTTATGATTACCTCATTCCCAACCATTATACAACATCACCATTCGAGAGTGCACCTCGACTGGATTCGTTTCTTCAAAGAGCAATGCATCCTGAAAGAGCACACAACACTCACATATTCAGTCGCTTATAATATACTCCTCATTGTGTATCAAAATCATATTAACCGAAGATAGTCTTGCACAACTAATTAGGACCATGAGATTCAACTGGAGGTTGAGTAACCCGTTGTAGTCATTGGTGTCATACGTCTCACATATTCAAATGATTCTTACTAAAAGTCAGGTGTATATCTCTATATATATATACACACACGTAAAACGGGCACAATACATAAAGAGAAAAAACTAACTCAATGACTTTGCAATTACTAAACATATGGCAGAATCCTCCGCGGGACAGCCTTGCGATATTCTGCCCACACATTATATATCTCTGCACAACGATCCTCATCTTTCCTTTGTCGCCAACTCACCATATCAGCAGAACCAAAATACTCCCTCCGTCCCATTTTAATTGTCCTATTTTGATCGGTCAAGTCTTTCTCTTCCGATTTTGACCGTAAATATCTTTGTTTGTGTTATATATTAGTTGATGAAAGTTGTATTAATGAAAAGTACTTTTAAAAATCAATTAATTCATATATGTTATATCAAGTGTTATATAACACAAGCAATACTATTTACGGTCAAAGTTGAAAGAAAAAGACTCAAAAAGTCAAAATAGGACACTTAATATGGGACGGAGGGAGTATATGTTGAACTCGAGAGCTGCAATCATATGATCATATAGCCATTAAATAGATCCTTGTTGGTCGACTCTAAAGGCTAAAAACATGACTTTCCAGTTCTGTATAAACATGAGATTTATCTACTAATTTCGAAATATAAAAAAATCGATTTGACTCCAAAAGTAAAGGAATTTATTGAGATTGCATCAAACTTGAAACAGCTTGCGAAAGTTACCTTATCTCAGATAGCAAGCTAAAGGCTAATGCCAGTAACAGGTCTCGAAAGTAATTGCAGGTCTCTTTATCCAAATACCTACTAAAGGTCAAAATAGACCAAGGGTTGCAAAAGGTAATAATTGGTAACAAAATGAGTACCTCTAATGTTCTTCCTGCCTAAAATAAGTTGTTGGGTTATGTATCAAAAGCAAAAAGCTTATATATCTTGGCTTATGCAGTTATGCTTGTTAGCTTTTTTCTTCAAAAAAACAAAAAACAAGAAGATAAGCTTATAAAAATAACCCTTGCCCCCATATTAGCTTTTACTTCATAAGCTTCAAAAATTTTAAACAAATCCACCCAAACATCATAGTGTAACATTCTTGGTAACGTGTCTTTGGCCTAGCGATAACTGTGTATGAGCATGATGTTAAATAAACAAAAAAGATTTAATTTAATGGGGCTACCTGACTTTAATGAGATCGACCCATCAAATGAACTAATTATACGATAATGTTCCCGCGAATTCGTAAAATAACAACAAATCCCATCAAAAAAAATTCAGAGATATTACATAATCCAAATATTCATGGAAGCAATGTATCACCAAAAACGGGAGACATGGATATAGTTATGTAGGTACAAAAATCACCAAAAATCCTAATTTGGAAATAACATTCTACGAATATAATAATTTAGGGGTTACCTTTCTCCTTTGAAGATCAATACTCCTCTAAAGTGGTTAATGCCTGTAAGTACTAAAATTAAATAAAAATAAGAAGAAAAAATAAATAACATAATGGTATCATGTAACCAAAATCAACAAAAATTAAAAAGTTAAAATTAATATAAAAAAAAAACCTGATAAATTTACCTTTTCCCCTTCACCTGTTCAGCAGCAAGTCCGCAACATAAGCCTAAGACTGATTCAGTTGCATTAGTAATAACTTAATAAATGAATTAATTGCTGATGTTAATATTAAGAATTACAACAACAACAACAACGGTACCCAATCCAGGCATAAGCCGGGGTAAGGGGGAGGTATGATGTAGACAGACCTTACCCCTACTCAAAAGTAGAGAGGCTGCTTCCAGATCCACCGAAGTGGAAGGGACCTCCGGCCCGGCGTGAAAAATAGGGTTAGATCCACCGGAGTGGAAGCCTAAACCGGAAATATTCTTCTCCTCCTCTCCTCCCTGGGAAAACCTCTAACGGCTCTCAACCAGAGATATAGCAGTGAGAAATTTATGAACATATAAGAATTAGACTCATGGTATTCCAAAACATATAATTAACAAACATTAACATATAAGAGGATTAAATATCATTATGAAGAGAAATAAGTTAGGCTTAGCAAAGTTTCATCCATTAACTTTTATAATATATATAGAGTTAATGACATAAATCGTCCCTGTGGTTTACCGAAATAGTCACCTTTCGTCCTTTAAAATTCAAAACCTCAAGGACAGTCCTTTATAGGTGGATAAGGATCATGTTCGGTCCTTTGACTATTTGACCGTCAAGTGGAGTCCGTTAAACCCCCCACGTGACACCCACGTGAGGGGTACTCCAGTAATTAGCCACCCCACTATTTACTTACGTCTCCTCTCCAGTAAGCACCCGCAACAGATTCAAGTTGTACAGCTCGTCTATTAATATTTCCAGTAGTTTCAACATGAGGACCAGCGCAGAGATCCCACCATTCATTACCTATAAACAGACTTGATACTATCCAAGATCTCCATTTTGTAAGGTTCATTAATGGCGGTTATTCTTTTCTGAGCTTCTTCTCTTGTCACTTCTTCTCTAACTAAAGGTAAATTTCGACCAAGGATACGATCCTACAGATGATTAAATAACGAATTACGTACCCTGAAACAACAACCTATTAATAACTTCCCGAGTTAACAACCCAACAAAGCATGCAAAACAACATAAGCTTATAAAAATAACCCTTGCCCCCATATTAGCTTTTACTTCATAAGCTTCAAAAATTTTAAACAAATCCACCCAAACATCATAGTGTAACATTCTTGGTAACGTGTCTTTGGCCTAGCGATAACTGTGTATGAGCATGATGTTAAATAAACAAAAAAGATTTAATTTAATGGGGCTACCTGACTTTAATGAGATCGACCCATCAAATGAACTAATTATACGATAATGTTCCCGCGAATTCGTAAAATAACAACAAATCCCATCAAAAAAAATTCAGAGATATTACATAATCCAAATATTCATGGAAGCAATGTATCACCAAAAACGGGAGACATGGATATAGTTATGTAGGTACAAAAATCACCAAAAATCCTAATTTGGAAATAACATTCTACGAATATAATAATTTAGGGGTTACCTTTCTCCTTTGAAGATCAATACTCCTCTAAAGTGGTTAATGCCTGTAAGTACTAAAATTAAATAAAAATAAGAAGAAAAAATAAATAACATAATGGTATCATGTAACCAAAATCAACAAAAATTAAAAAGTTAAAATTAATATAAAAAAAAAACCTGATAAATTTACCTTTTCCCCTTCACCTGTTCAGCAGCAAGTCCGCAACATAAGCCTAAGACTGATTCAGTTGCATTAGTAATAACTTAATAAATGAATTAATTGCTGATGTTAATATTAAGAATTACAACAACAACAACAACAACGGTACCCAATCCCGGCATAAGCCGGGGTAAGGGGGAGGTATGATGTAGACAGACCTTACCCCTACTCAAAAGTAGAGAGGCTGCTTCCAGATCCACCGAAGTGGAAGGGACCTCCGGCCCGGCGTGAAAAATAGGGTTAGATCCACCGGAGTGGAAGCCTAAACCGGAAATATTCTTCTCCTCCTCTCCTCCCTGGGAAAACCTCTAACGGCTCTCAACCAGAGATATCTGCAGTGAGAAATTTATGAACATATAAGAATTAGACTCATGGTATTCCAAAACATATAATTAACAAACATTAACATATAAGAGGATTAAATATCATTATGAAGAGAATAATTAGGCTAACAAAGTTTCATCCTTTAACTTTTATAATATATATATATATATATATATAAAGATGAGGATTTTTTTTAAAGCAATGTTGTTTTATTTATATTAAGAGATTTGTATAATACGCAGATAATTTAAGAATTCTATATAACAAAATGGTTTAGATGACAAAAATCTAAAACACCATGTATGAATTAATAGAATTTTGAAAAGAGAATAAAAAAAATTTCTTAAGAAAAACATGACACCTTAAATAACAAAAATAAGAATAAAGTAAGCTTTTAAGAAACAAGTTCTTATGACATCATAAATAAATCAATGGAAAAAAACAACTTTTGAAAAAAAAATATGGAAACACCAAATAAGATATTTCTATAAAAGGTTGATGTCATCACAATTTTAATTTATTTAGTATAGAGATAGAGATATAGAGATAGAGATATTATTATACGTCCCCTTTTTTATTGTGGAAAAAATAAAAATCCCGAAGGAGGAGTTCCGCAACTAGTATAACATTACAACGGGATCTAAATAAACTGAGCAAACATAGATACAAGTAGAAAAGGCTTTGCTAAAGACAAATGTTAATATACAATACATAATAATTCACACAATTTGTTTCTTATCAGATTTTAACTCATGACGTTTTAATTGTTAGGAGAATACATATTGTTATCTCCCATCTATAATACTCCTAGGATAAACTGACCACCCTACTATCATTGTTACTTCGATTAACAATATACAATAAGGGTGGTGGCAGAGGTATATGTAAGTCAGGGTGGTCGTGACGACTCCACAATGTATATAAACTCTATATTTTTAGTACTATGTTCATGTATAAGTGTAGTTCAAAGGTAAATGGTCACCCAACAAAACGTATACTTAAAATCGTGTATGCTTACCCCAGGTCCCCAGCTCAATTTAAACTTATTTTATACACTAGTTAGTATTCTGCCGAAAACTAAATCTCTGGCTTCTGAATAACGATAACGATTGAATAATTAGAAATGATTCATCACAATTCATCCTCCTTTGGATACGTTAAAGACTAAGAATCAAAGAAGTCAAGGTATACCCCATTATTATTATTATTATTATTATTATTATTATTATTATTTTTATTTTATTTAATAATAATGATTTCATTCATATAAAAGAAACTTTTTACATGAAGTTGGATGGGAGTCTAGATACAAGTTGTGCTCCCACTCCTTTTTGAATACAAAAACATAACCTATGAAAGATATAAGTACCACTCCTAGCATTATTTGAGTGAATACTAGAAATAGACTTAATACGTGAAAGTGTGTCCAAGGCCTAAAACAGATTGAGATATTCTTGAAACGACATGGCGTAATCCTGATCGACATGTGTCCTTTTAATTTATTTATTTTATTAATTTAGCTTTTTTAATTGTATATAGATTCAATTTCTTTATTAGACTTAGAATCAAACTCTAACTCTTGGCTTATAGATACAAAACACATTATAACCTTATTTGATTGATCGTCTTCTTATTACTAAACTGTCTCTTTTTATTTCTCGATTCTTCAACTCATATTACTTATATTACTTATAATAAGTTATCTTTGAGTTTACGATCCGGAATCACAAGGTTATTTGACGTCATCTACTATGCTTACAAGTTCTGATGTTGATGTGATTGTAAAAACTTAAGGTAAATCCAAAACTCTAACTAAACATATATTATATTTAGGGTAAATTACACAAATCATACGTGAGGTTTGTTCCAAACTACGTTGGTCATACCTACAATTTAAAAATTACGCGAGACATACCCATCGTTGTCAAAAACTTACACTGACCATACCTATCGCTGACAGCCGTCTATTTGGCCATTAAGTCAAGTCACGTGTCGTGCATGTGAGATCTCAAAACCGTAATTTCGTGTATACTTCAGGTATAATCCGTGTAATTTACGCTAATAAAAAATTATTAAGATATTTATATTTATATTTCATATATTAAAATGGGTAGATATTACGGTAGATATTACAAGGATAATACCTGAAGTATGCACGATATTACGGTTTTGATACCTCACATGCACGGCACGTGACTTGACTTAACGCCAAATAGACGACCGTCAGCAATAGGTATGGTCAGTGTAAGTTTTTGACAACGATGGGTATGTCTCGCGTAATTTTTAAATTGTAGGTATGACCAATGAAATTTCAAACAAACCTCAGGTATGATTTTTGTAATTTACCCTTATATTTATCATTACTGTTTATTATAATTTAGCTTCGATCATTGGTTTACTTTAACCACGATTTATTTCAAACTCACGACTCTATGAGGCAAATTCAAATTTCTTTATGATACAATCTATATAGCTATCATACATTGTATGGGTATTATCACTAGTTATTGTATATATATAGGTTATGTGTAATCTTTTCGTATAAACAGTAGCTTATTAGTATTTGGATTCTTGTGCATACTTTTTGTATGAAATAGGATTGATACAATCTAAAACTATTTTTTCATATTCTTATGGTCATCAAATGAACATATCTACAAATCATGATGGATATCGAGAGTCCTTTCTGGACTTAATGCATGAGTCAAATTTCATTTTATTTTTTTATTTAATAAACAAAAATAACCATCAGTTATCTATTTTTTACTTTTTACATATATACATTATTTATATATTCAATCACTTAATAAAATTGAGCACTTAATGAGGAAAAAAAGAATGGACCCTTACAGTTTTTCCCTAGTTTAATTGAGAAGGTTTTAATCCAAATTCATATAAATTGTCCAATTGTAACACGTCGAGTAAGATTTTGGTTTATAAAATGGCAATTTTTTTTCTCTCTAGTGATTCTCATTACCAATAAAATCTAAAGCCACATATAAAGTTGAGAGACGCATGTACGATCCTGCCAAGGTCATATAAAAATTAAGTAAAGCCGGCATCATTGGCCTGAACTAAAGATCACGCCTACAAAACTTATCTATACTATCTCTATCGCTACTACATTATAAAGCATTTGTTCCCGTCAAATTTTTTGAACTATTCAACTTTTCAACATCTCTATCTCTCCTCAAATCTCAATCACTCATTTTTTTCTCTCTCCTCCAGAAATCATTTTATTCCTCTAATTCGTTCAAAATCTTTTATCTCAAAAACCGTACATCGATAAATTATAAAAATTATATGAGTGTTCTTAAAATTTCATGCTCTTTCATTAGAGAGGTCATTCGATATACTTTCGACGATTTTTTAAATCCGACGGAGCCCGTACGGCTAAGGCATTTGGTTATCACACTCTATGACCTATCACACTCTATGACCTATCACCCCCACCATCTCACCGCCGCAACGCACCGGTACTTTCTCTCGTGTTATATAAAGCAAATCTCATAAGTTTCAATTTTGAACATTCAACCATGTACACATGCTAATACATGAGTACCATACATCAAAACCACATTACATCAATAGCCTACACTACTCGTCTTCGTCACCGCCGCACACCGCAATGCGGGGGCATATGATCACCGCAGCCACCGACGCTACCGCCACGCGCCACTACCAACTGTTACCGCCACCACCACCTCTGACATTACACCGTCGTGTTGCAAAGGCATAACTCTAGTTCTACATAAAAAAGAATTTAAGATTGTATTGAAGCTTAAAGAAATGTACATGAATAATGAAATGTCATAGTATATGTACCTCTTAGTCACTTAGTGTATATAATCGATTGCTTCTAGGTGCAAACCAATGACATTACATGTTATATAACAATGTATATGATCGTTACATCATAAAAACTAGGGGTGAACAAAAACCGAACCGGAAAACCGAAAACCGAAAAAAGCCTAAAAAACCTAATCGAAGAAACCGAAAACCGAACAAAACCGATTGGTTTGGTTTTGGTTTTCTAAAAACCGAACGGATCGGTTCGGGTTTCGGTTTTATATGCAAAAACCGACCACCAAAACTGAACCGAACCAAAAACCATATATAAGTTAATGATTTTTATATTATTATTTTTTTGAACAGCAAATGATTTTTATATTTATAATGTTTTAGTGTCAACATATATATAATCTCAAGTTGATTGGATATATATAATGTAAATCAAGATATTTACAATTTTACATGCACTTAACTTGAATAATTATGATATGTAATGTATCCTGTTTTGTGCGAATATGCAAATTCATTATATACTTTGTTTCACAAAAATATGTTACTGAATTTTTGGTCAGAAACCCAATAAATATTAATGTGTTCAAAACGTTAAGGTCTTTGTGCTTATAGAATTCTTTTTATATATGGCTGACAAAGTTTTTAGGAAGTTAACGAGCTAGTTTGTGAACAATTTAGCTCCAATGTTTTTCATAATTTGTTTATGCATACCTATATTTCCATGTTCCAACTTGAGAAGTGTTAGGAGTCATGTTAAGTTTTCATCCAAGCTCTAGTTTATTTAATTTATCAATCACCTTTAAAAAATAAAATAAAAACCAAAACTAAACTGAAACCGACCCAAACCGAACCGAAAAACCGACAAAACCGAACCAAACCAAAACCGATCCAACGGTTTTTGGTTTTCAAAAACCGAAAGTGTCGGTTTGGGTTTCGATTTTAGGCCAAAACCGACCCAATCTCACCCCTAATAAAAACACATAAGCTGATAAAGAGGTCAAGGAATACATTATACAATAACAGGGTTTGAGCTTTAAAAGTTCATACATGCAAAACGAGATCTTAGTACAATCCAAACATTTGCAATAGTATAGAGTATAAACATTTCCAAATAATTCGCCGGCATAAAACAATGAACATGTAGATGAGCTTGGAGAGTAGCTTAACATCATCAATCTTATTGATATTTTGGTATGCGTATAATATCAAAATCGACCGTAAAAAAGGAAAGAATATATTGCCTGTCCACTGGAAAATTCATATGTTAGACAACTCATTTAGTTCACATGTACTCTAACCCCACTATAATTGCTTCTCTTAAAAGTAAAACACTACACATGGATATTGAACAAATAGAGCTTAAGTACAAAGGAGAGAGCCAACTGCAACAAGAAAATCCCAGCAACAATCAAGAACCACCTCTCACCAGCTGACATTATGTGGTTCCGCAGATTTTGTGCCACAAACAATGCCGACATCAGCCCAGCCACACCCGTTATCACCCATCTGAATATCTCTACTGGGATAATAGATAGGCACTGCATTCAACCCAAAAAAGTGTCTATCAAAACACAAGTTTCTAAGTGTGTATCTAAAGCTCAACTGATTACGTTGTATGCATCTATGTCTATAAGGGTGTTTGGATGTGTGTTTTCTAAGTGATAAACGCAACTTCACGAATTAGACCCAGTTGTTAAAGCTATACATTACAATTCTCAAAAATGAATTCTCATATGGCAACCACTAACCTATCTTGACTGCTCTGTTGACAAAGCATTATCAAAAAATAATAACCATAATCACATTCTGTTAAGCACTGACATCTGGAATAGCAAAAACTGTGAACACCCTTTTTGTATGGTGTGGTTTTGAACTTCAATATGCGACATTGAATATCAAACTCATGTAATCAGTTGTAACAGCATGGTTATGCAGGTGATATTGTTTGAAGTTGTGATAATCGGAATTTTTTAGGGTGGTAGATTCTAACTATTTAACTAAAGATAAATTCACCAGCTCAATTTAGTACTTTTACTTCTCTTCTAAAATAACCAACTTTGTTGCAACTGGTATTAAACAGATTGGCTGACCTCTAAATAACCATTAATTAATTTAAACGCTAAGGCTACTGCAACTTGAAATCACATTGATCAAATAATCAGGATATCTGCAAAAGACATGATCTAAATTTTTGCAATTCGGAAGATACGAAGTAGCTTGAGAAGCAAAATCCTTACCATTGCAGGGATGAAGATAAACAAGGAGTAACCGTATAGACAGAACAGCTGAACAAGGGTAGAGGGTGCAGAGAAGTACTTGAGAATTATGTACAAGCACAAAGGGACAATAAGGACGTAGCCATAGAACAAGCCAGCAGACCAGGTTACCAGATTTATATCATAGTTCCACTCTTTATGCTGTAGCTTGTGCGCCAAATAAGTTGCAAATGTACCAATCGAAGCTGCCACAAAGATCAAGGTAGTGCATATCCAGAAAGGTCCATACCTGATCAAAGAAGTACGTGAAGACACAAAAAAGTGCAAAAGATTGTGGGTTTCTGTGAATGTATAGTTGCATGATGTTTTCGATAAGTGATAGTCATTGCATATAAACACCGACAAAAACATCCTTGCCCAAATTATGTGATTTTATATTGTGATCTAGACAGATACTTCCAACTTTTTTATTGAGCATCTTCTAAATGCTCTTCAGGGCCTAGAATATATGATGCGTGAAAAAGTTGTCATTGATGAGAACACTTGCATATCAAACAAAAAAGCAACTCGCATACTTAACAGTTGACACCAAAAGAGCTACCGTAAACTGAAGGTTTTCTACGTAACTAATACCGAATAATTAATAGTTTTACGTAGGAAGTACAACATGAAGTGGGTATGTTAAGATAAGCAATACATGATATTCAAAGGAGGATTGGCTTACAAGTCTGGGTTGCTAGCAGTTTTCTCGTTGAAGCTCCCACCAAAAGGCAAGAGGGAATCTTTGATCCTCTCTAAAACATCAGAAGTGTCGACATCAAAATATGGCTGGTAAGCAGCAATTGTGAATGCCTTAAACCAACCACCACTTTGTTGTGGTTCTGATGAATTAGATACTGGCTTCGAGAATGTATCTGCATATATAGGTCAATTAACGTCCATTGATAGCAAAATAAAAACTAAAACAAACAAACTGTAGTGCACAACAAAATCAAAACAGAAACAGAAAGGCAAGAAAACTATATACTAGAAGTACGGGCCTTGAACTGCTAAGATAACAGATGTAAGTTGTAATCTCCCCACGGGTTGTCAAGAAAATTGTAATCTCCCCACAGGTTGTCAAGAAAAATTGTCCCATCTTAACCGCTACAATATGTTGTTCAAGATCGTGGACAAACTTTCTTAAGAATTCTCAGATAATTTACGTCTCCCAGGTTACCAATGCAAAGGAAAGATAAACTCCAACTTAGATTGGTTACTCAAAAGCTTTCGCATTATCCCCTAGGAACTTCAGTAGTTCAATAAGCAGGGAATAAAGACAAAGTACCTCTGATAGACATGCTCCAATTAATAATATAAACTGATTTCCTCTCTAAGCAATTTTTATTAAAAAAGAGACTGGAAACACAATGTAGGATACTCATCCGAAAACGGTCAGTTTTCAAAACTGCCGCACATAAGAATCTGCGTATGTTTCCCTAAAACCCCTAGCCTACGCTTATTCCACTTAATTCAACATCCCGTGAGCTACCACCTAAACCGACTACACTTAAGGTGAACCTAAGAATTTCAGTGCACATCAACTAACCACTCGATGCTTAAATACAACGAATATTCAAAAAACTTATATCCTGTTATTAGTCAACGCTTATAGATCTAACATCATAAACAAGCATTCTATTTTATTAACAAATAATCCCATCATTCCCAAATCTAACAAAACTACCACATTGCATTCTAAACCTCAAAACACATCCGTAAAACTTGAAAACTATCACAGAGAAAATATCGAAAAACACGAGACAAACCATCGGCATCACGAGGCGGTCCACCGGCAGATGCGATCTTACCGTGTGCAGCTCCAGATGGAGGAAATGTTTGAAGACTGGTACTATCTACAACAATCATTAACAATATTTTCATCACTTACTCAATAATGCTACTAGAAGATATATTAGATTAAAATTCAGCTGAAAATAAAGAAATAGCAATAAGATTTAGATCCAATTAGAAAATAAACAAAAATAAAAAGAGTTGTACCGTTAAATTTGACGGAAACTTGACCAGGAGGATCAGAAACAGCCTGTTAGATAACAAAATTTTATTAGTCAACGCTTATAGATCTAACATCATAAACAAGCATTCTATTTTATTAACAAATAATCCCATCATTCCCAAATCTAACAAAACTACCACATTGCATTCTAAACCTCAAAACACATCCGTAAAACTTGAAAACTATCACAGAGAAAATATCGAAAAACACGAGACAAACCATCGGCATCACGAGGCGGTCCACCGGCAGATGCGATCTTACCGTGTGCAGCTCCAGATGGAGGAAATGTTTGAAGACTGGTACTATCTACAACAATCATTAACAATATTTTCATCACTTACTCAATAATGCTACTAGAAGATATATTAGATTAAAATTCAGCTGAAAATAAAGAAATAGCAATAAGATTTAGATCCAATTAGAAAATAAACAAAAATAAAAAGAGTTGTACCGTTAAATTTGACGGAAACTTGACCAGGAGGATCAGAAACAGCCTGTTAGATAACAAAATGTTATTAGTCAACGCTTATAGATCTAACATCATAAACAAGCATTCTATTTTATTAACAAATAATCCCATCATTCCCAAATCTAACAAAACTACCACATTGCATTCTAAACCTCAAAACACATCCGTAAAACTTGAAAACTATCACAGAGAAAATATCGAAAAACACGAGACAAACCATCGGCATCACGAGGCGGTCCACCGGCAGATGCGATCTTACCGTGTGCAGCTCCAGATGGAGGAAATGTTTGAAGACTGGTACTATCTACAACAATCATTAACAATATTTTCATCACTTACTCAATAATGCTACTAGAAGATATATTAGATTAAAATTCAGCTGAAAATAAAGAAATAGCAATAAGATTTAGATCCAATTAGAAAATAAACAAAAATAAAAAGAGTTGTACCGTTAAATTTGACGGAAACTTGACCAGGAGGATCAGAAACAGCCTGTTAGATAACAAAATTTAATTAGGGTTTAGATTTGGGTGTATTCGGGTCGTCTGACGGGCCGAGATGAGGTCAACCTTATATGTGGGGAGTCATATTCATACAACAAAGATACAATTTTTATTAGTTGTATCATGCAAAATGATATTGTTGTTTATAATTAGTTAACAGTTTTTATAAATAGAAATGAGAAAATAATTCATTATTTGGACAAAGTTGAGATCTTAGTAAGCATTGTTTGTTTTATAACTCACTTTTCTTATAGGAAACAGACTTTTTGCCCTGTTTACATCTCAACTTCCATACTCCGTCTTTAACTAGATTGAGTATTGTTATCGTTGTTTGTCAATATTGTTAGTGTCGAGAAACTATGGTATTGTTTGTATACTACGAATATTAGAGCACCCGACGTTGAGGAATAACTGCATAGTGATGTAGCCATCCACATTGTAGTCAATAGCATGGTGGCTTAAATGTGGTAAATACCATGTTGTGTGTACAACAACAACAGTACCCAATCCCAGCATAAGCCGGGGTATGGGGGAGGTACGATGTAGACAGACCATACCTCTACTCAAAGGTAGAGAGGCTGCTTCCAGGTCCACCGAAGTGGAGAGGGACCTCCGGCCCGAAAATGTATAACATGTAGGTAGAGTATCATTACATATATATATGTATATTTATCAGAGGAAGGAAGGGATGACTTATCTCTTGACGTTTGATTTTCTGAATTCTGGACATCCATGACTTTCGCCCATGCTCTCTCCTGTCGCCAGCCTGTCTTCATTGTTACATAGCTAGAAAGCAACCTTGTTGAAACAACCGAGCATAGAGCATGATAACATATTACATCATATTAGGCAATGAATACGACATAATAGCCTATTAGAACAATTACATATGAATGAATATATAAAGTCCATTACATGTGTTTCCTATATTAGTTTATAGTAGCTTAAGTAAAGCGTAACCTAAACTTAGCTGGCATATCTATAAGCCCAACCCCTAAGCTTATCTTTTCCCGAAACTAGAAGTAAATCTACTATCCCTCTACCCTAATTGCAGTCCTCCAAGCATTCCTATCCACGGTCAAAGCCTCTGCCAGGCCAAGCTCCTTAAGGTCGCTTGCAAGTCTAACCTCCCAAGTCATGTTAGGCCGCCCCCTTCTCCTCACGCCTTCTACCTGGATGGGTTCTGCACTCCTAACAGGCGAGTGCCGGTCTCTCCTCTTGACATGGCCAAACCATCTCAAGCGTCCTTCCCTGAGCTTGTCAATGATGGTCCCCACTTCAAGTTGAGATCTAAAAACCCTCGTCGGAGTCCTGTCTAGCAAGGTCTTCCCGCATGTCCACCTTAGCATCCTCATCTCGGCCACCTCCATCCGAGCTGCCTGGGCTTTCTTCATCGGTCAACATTCTGACCCGTATAGTATAGCCGGTCTGATAGCCACCCTGTAGAACTTCCCTTTCAGCTTTAAAGGGATCCTCCTGTCGCACATGACACCTGTAGCCGCTTTCCATTTCATCCATCCTATTTGTATCCGATGAGCCACGTCTTCATCTATCCTTCCTGACTTATGTAGCACCGTTCCCAAGTATTTAAAGGACTCTTTCGGCTGTAGAGTATGTTGGGATTTTTTGGGTTTTATCAAAGCAATATTATCCTTATAATATTAAAACGCAGCGGAAAAAATTTGAACCTTTCAATATGTTGGTATAGTTAAAACCAAAGTTTAACTTATAAAAGAAAACCCAAACAATAAGGATCCATGTATATGAATAACATACATACAAAACAACAACCATAGGGTGTTTTAGGAAACTACCTTCTTCCAAGCTATTAAGGGTAGAAATGAAGAATATTATGTTCTTCAAATGGCAAGTCTTCAATCTAGAAGAACCTCAAGCTTGTATACCCCAAGCTTCCAACAAACACCCCAAATGTGCTAGGATATGAACTTGAAAAACCTTCCCTTTTACCCTCACTTTGGCCGAAAATAGTAAGAGAAAAAGAAGAGAAAGCTAGTTGAGAATATATGAGAATAAGTGCTTACTTTTGCATGAGAAAATTGATACAAACTATGTTATGTGTTGTATGTGTTATTTTAAGTACAAGTGTTCAAGTATATCAAATTTTCTTGCATAACCACATGGGGGGGGGGGCCACATGGGGTTCTCACAAACATTTTGTGTGCAAAATTTTATAAACCATTTACTTGTACACTTTGTATATAAAAATGCAACATAACTTGTTACATATCTTATGTAACATATTACATATTATACACAACACACATAAGTGTTTATTTTGCCAAATAAACATATTCACATTTCTCTCAAAATAAATCATCCATATAATTTATTTACATATCTCAAGTGCAATTATTTAGAAACCCACTTTCTAAATGTTTCAAGTATTGATATTTATTTAAAGATCAAATCATATAAATAAATACCATAAGTGTTTGTCTAGCTTGTTATTGGGTATGACCCGACTTGGATCATCACGTACTAGCCACGTCAATTTAATATGTGTCTTGGGCAGACGATTTCCAACAATCTCCCACTTGCACAAGATTCATAGAAGATTGACGCAAGCAGCAAATACCGCCTAACAACGGTTTGCTACCCCTAATACGTATGACGAAGTGCCATTCAATAACATCATCCTCTTCAAGTCCCTTACTTGAAATGATTTAGGTGAATCGATCATTTATCCTTTTGTCACAGATGTCATGTTAAATCTTAGAGACACAGAGTGATCATTCTCCATTGATTTAACTTTGTAGCAGGCCTTAGACATCTTACTCTCAACGAATAAGAGGGACAAATTCCATTTCGACTACATACGTCTTTCACAATCACCTTATATCATACCTGAGTTTAGCCTTATGTACTGCCATGTTTCAGAACAGCGAAGAACTAAATCAAAGTATAACATTCAGTGAATTTCAAGACCCAATATGTATCTCAGGTCTGAGGATACAATGATATTCGCCTTTTAACTCAAGATTACTTATGATCAATCTTAGAGATTCTATGTAGTAATGCTTGAGAGCAGGTCAGTCCAATATTTGTATCCCACAAATATCTATGAACCTTGGTAGCAACACTTTGCTCTATATTCAAAACCTTTTGAATATCTACCAATCCAAGTTCATAATAGTCTTACATTCATATTTGTTCCCACAAATATGATCGACTACGGATATTTAGAATAATTAACTCATTCATGGATTTAAACATGCAAAAATGGAACATAACACAATTTAAATGCATAATACCAATATTCATATAAAAGTGTTACCAAATACAAGTATTCCGATATCCAAATACATAAAATAGATCAAATCCAATCACTAGAATATCGAAGTCCCATGGCACAAGTATGACTCTCATGCTTAGGCCTTTCAAGGAGCTTCGTGAGTGGGTCCGCAATATTTTGATTGGTGTGAACTTTGCAAATACATATCTTTCCTTTTTCAACTTCATCCCTTATGTAGTTGAATCTCCGCTCAATGTGTCTAGTCTTTTGATGCGCACGAGGTTCTTTGATTTGAGCAATCGCGCCCTCGTTATCACAAAGAATTTCTAGGGGTTCTTGAATGGAAGGAACAACCCCTAGATCGGCAATGAATTTTTTCAACCATGCAGCTTCTTGTGCTGCCAAAGAAGCGGCGATGTATTCCGATTCTGTAGTGGACAATGCAACCACATCTTGCTTTGAGCTTTTCCAAGAAACAGCTCCTCCATTTAGAATGAAGATATACCCCGATTGTGATCGAGAATCATCTCGATCAGTTTGGAAACTCGCATCCGTGTAACCCTTTACTACGAGCTCCTCCTCACCAGATCCATATATTAAAAACATATCTTTAGTGTTTCTAAGATATTTCAATATATATTTGACAGCCATCCAATGACTATCTCCTGGATTTTGCTGGTATCTACTTGTCATGCTTAAAGCGCATGACACGTCCGGTCTCGTGCATATCATAGCATACATGATGGATCCTATAGCAGATGCATATGGGATTCTACTCATTCTCTCTTGCTCAGCTTTTGAGCTAGGAGATTGAGAGGTGCTCAATATAGTTCCTCTCTGAATAGGCACCAAACCTTTCTTGGAGTTTTCCATCTTGAACCTTTTCAAGATTTTGTCTATGTATGCACTTTGATTCAAACCTATTAAGCGCCTTGATCTATCCCTATAGATCCTTATTCCCAAAATAAAAGCGGCTTCACCAAGATCCTTAATGAAAAAGCAACTTCCAAGCCAGGCTTTTACACCTTCCAAGGTTGGAATATCATTTCCAAATAGTAGAATGTCATTGACATATAATACTAGAAAAGTAATGATGCTCCCACTAGCCTTCTTGTACACACAAGCTTCATCAGCGTTTTTGATGAAGCCAAATTTCTTGACTTCTTCATCAAAACGACGATTCCAACTTCTCGATGCTTGTTTCAATCCATAGATTGATTTCTTTAACTTGCATACTTTATTAGGATGTTTAGGATCGATAAAACCTTCAGGCTGATCCATATAGACATCTTCCTCAAGATATCCATTTAGAAAAGCGGTTTTGACATCCATTTGCCATATCTCATAATCATAATGTGCGGCTATGGCAAATAATATCCTAATAGACTTTAGCATTGCCACAGGCGAAAAAGTTTAATCATAATCGACCCCTCGAGTTTGAGTGAAACCTTTTGCTACAAGTCTAGCTTTATAAGTACTCAAGTTTCCATGCATATCGTGTTTCAATTTGAATACCCACTTACTTCCAACTACTTTGGAATTAGGAGGTGCAACAACCAATTCCCAAACTTGGTTGTCATACATGGATTGCATCTCAGTGTTCATGGCTTCTAGCCATTTTTCCGAATCTGATTTGGATATTGCATCATGGTAGTTGGTTGGTTCATCAGAAACCACCATATAGCATTCATCCATGAGAAATCCATATCTCTCAGGTAGATAAGTAGCTCTACCAGATCTACGAACGTTTTGTGTGTCTTGATCAACTCTTTGATCATCTTCAACATCCTTTTGTTGAATACTAGTATCAACCAAGCGTGTATCTGTTTGTGGTTCTTGATCTTCTTCAAGTTCCACTATTCTAGAACTAGCTCCTTCCATAAGGAATTTAGTTTCTAAGAACTCAGCCTTTCGAGCAACAAATACATTTTGCTCATTAGGATTGTAGAAATAATATCCTAAATCATCTTTAGGATATCCTACAAAAATACATTTAGTGGATCGGGGCTCTAATTTGCTTGAGGCATCATGTCTTACATAAGCCTCACAACCCCATACTTTTAAATATGACAAAGATGGAACTCTTCCATGCCATATTTCAAAAGGTGTTTTCTCCACTTTCTTGGTGGGAGCCATATTTAAAATTCGGGCAGCAGAGATTATGGCATAACCCCAAAATGATAGAGGTAGTGAGCTTTTGCTCATCATGGAACGAACCATATCTAATAGGGTTCGATTCCTCCTTTCAGATACACCATTATGTTGTGGTGTTCCAGGTGGAGTTAGTTGTGAGATGATTCCACAACTTCTAAGATGATCTTGAAAAGCATCACTTAGGTATTCACCTCCTCTATCAGAACGAAGAATTTTTATTGACTTGCTGAGTTGGTTTTCTACTTCATTCTTGAAAGTTTTGAACATTTCAAAAGCTTCATACTTGTGTTTTAACAAGTATACATAACCGTAACGACTATAGTCATCGGTGAATGTAATGAAGTATCTTTCACCATTCCTAGTCATTGGCTTAAAAGGACCACATACATCCGAATGTATGATACCTAATAAATCTTTCGCCCTTTCATTAGTGCCATTGAAAGGTGCTTTAGTCATCTTGCCTTGTAAACAAGATTCACATATATCAAATGAATCATTTGATTTTGTTTTCAAAAGACCATTCTTTTGAAGTGTTAGTATGCGATTCTTATTTATATGGCCAAGACGACAATGCCAAATATAGGTTTCACTTAAATCTAATTTAAGTTTCTTGGTGGTAGCTTGGTATATTGAGTTATCATATGTTGTGTTTTCATGAACCAATTCATAAATACCATTTAAAGGCATGGCTTTAAAATAAAATACATCATTCATAGAAACATGGATATCATTGTTAACAAAATTAAAATCATATCCAACATGTCTTAAACGGGAAACAGAAATAATGCTCCTAGTCAAACTTGGTGCATACAAAACATTGTTTAATACAATTTCCAAACCACTTGGAAGTTTCAAAAGATAGTCTCCTTGAGCTTCAACTTGTACTTTCGCACCATTGCCCATAAAGAGACTAATGTCCCCTTTCTTGATGTGCTTCTTTCTTATGAACCCCTGTAACATATTACAAATATGAGTTCCACATCCGGTATCCAATACCCATATGTAAGAAAAAATATTATTAAGCTCAATATATATCATAAATATTGTACCTAAGGTATGCTCCGCATCCCTCTTAGCTTTCAACTCTTTGAGATAGGTTGGACAATTACGTTTCCAATGTCCTACCTCCCCACACTCAAAGCATGGGTCATTGACAGCAACCTTTTGCTTCTTCGGTTTTTGGGTTTCCATTTTTGCATTTCCCTTTCCTTTGATGTTCCTTTTGAAGTTTCCCTTTCCTTTAGCAACATTTGCCTTTGGTCCGGGGTTGGTCCTTTTCTTTCTGCCTTCATTGATCATGAGAACGGGTTGAACTTTTCTTCCCATGCTAGCCTCGGCCGTTTTGAGCATCCCATGGAGCTCGGAAACGGTCTTGTCCCATCCGTTCATGTTATAATTTAACACAAAAGTTTCAAATCTCTTAGATAAGGAGTTGAGGATCAAATCCGTAGCCAACTCGGTTGAAACGGGACAATTTAGTCTTTCGAGGCGATCAATGTAACTTTTCATTTTAAGAACATAAGTTGAGACGGATTGTGAATCATCCATGCGACATGCATGGAAGGCAATCACGAAGCAATCTTCAAACAAACGGATTTACTTTCTTTGCTACCAACCAACTAGTTTTTGTGGGGCCGAGTGTTTTATGATCAATATAGGTACGAATCTGAGCCACCGAGAAGTGAGCCTTGTTATTAAGTGACCAGGCCCATTTGTCTTCCTTATCAGCCTTTAGAGAAATTGGTAGCACCTCAATCAAATTATCGAGATGTTGTTGTTCTCTACCGGCCTGAATCGGTTAATAAGTCTTTCACTATCATAACTAACGAAGTTTGGACAAGAACTTGAAAAGATAAAAAAAAAAATTAAAACCAACAAAAATATTATAATTCTGAAAATCTTAAAATGGAACTTTCGTTTTGCCGTTTTGGATTTGTGTTTCATCTTAAGTCAAAAACCGATGAAAATCCACGCATGTTTATATCTAGCTACACCAATCAATTTCTTTTCTTAAAAAACCTTTAATCTCTTCCAGATTATTTATTGGGTTTTGTTATTAGATTTTGTAGTTTTTATGTCAAAAATTCAAGAGGTGATTTTTGATAATAAAATACTAATGACAATTTTCTAATTGTTTTTTAAAAAAAGTTTAAATACTTGTTGTTTTTTTCTTTCAAAAAACAACCGCATAAGCCACACAAATCTAAAATATTTACAAACTAGGAGTTGGATATTGTAAAACAAGTATTAAAGTAAAACAAATAGGACAAAATCTTGACCCTTAGATCATGGTTAAATTGATGCACGAAGATTCACGAAGCAATTGATGCACGATAATTTTCATGATGCACGGTGATTTTCAGTGAAGAGAAACCTATTGTTTTATTTGTTTTATTTTAATAATTGTTTTATTTTACCTAAAACCTTACAAAGTATTCTCAATGAAAATTGAACTTATAATCTCTAGCTTGATAAGTAGTCATACTCATACATACTTTAATAACCGAGATATTCAAGCCCTCTATATCTATAACTAAGAGAGGATAGTCGAAATACTGTGCGGCTATCCTCTCTATATAACAAATAAGCATTTTGCATACGTGACGATTTCTAATTATTTTACATTTATTTCCCATTAAATAAATTCCAACTTATCTTATCTTAATCCTATCCTAATCATTAATAAATTAATTAACAATTGATATATGTCAACTAATATACTCAAAATTCCAAATTGAAAGTTTTATAAGTAAAACGTCGATGAAACATATCCATGTTTGTTGTTTTTGATCAATTATAAAGTATCAACTTTTATTACATTATTATCATATAAGATTAAATTAATATTATTATTATTACAAATTAAAACAAACTTGACGGCAGTTGGTTCATTCGTATATATTTGCTCTTCTACTTTTGGAAAACATGAAAATCTCGAATCGAAAACTAAAAGAAAATGAGTACCCAAAATAATATTTGATACATTCAGCTATATTAACTTTTTTGGTATCCTCTATCCTATTATTGGCATATATCATTTTTTTTCTTTTAATATCAGCAATAAAATATAACCCAATTTAACTCTTATTTATTAAAAGGATCAAAACTGTTTCGATTTTTTATAAATGGATCAAAAATTTTACATGTCACATTTACTTTCTTTTTTTTTTTTCCTTTTTAATAAAGGGCTTTTTACGAACCACAAGGCAAATGCGATTTTAGTCATTTTACAGATCAATATATATACACTCCTAGGGCTGTAAACGAACCGAACAGTTCATGAACCGTTCGGCGGGAAGTTCGTTCGTGTTCGTTTGTTTAGTTAAACGAACGAACATGAACACAAAAATTCGTTCGTTTAATTAAACGAACGAACATGAACACAACCTCCGTTCGTTCATTTGTGTTCGTGAACGTTCGATAATATGTTCGTGAACAACGTTCGTGAACAACGTTCGTGAACATCCACTCGTTTATGTTCGTGAACATCTCATTTTGCTATATATATATATATTAATATTTATATTAATATTAACATTAATATCTAATTATTAATAAGTAGGAAAGTTTCGTAAAACTTTTAGCAGATCAATATTTTGTAACCTATGAAGTCTAATATTTCTAATTATATGTTTGTAAATATTTCTAGTAATATGTTTGTACATTCATGTTCTTTCATTAGTGTTCGTTCATTTGTGTTCATGAACTTCGTGAACATTCGTTCATGAACACAAATGAACGAACATGAACAAGCCATTATGTTCGTTTATCTGTTCGTGAACACAACATTATGTTCGTTTATCCGTTCGTGAACCGTTCGTTAAGTTAAACGAACGAACATGAACAAGCTCCCGTTCGTGTTCGTTCGGTTCGTTTACAGCCCTATTCATCACTAGATTATAATCAAGTTTACAAAAATAGATTACTTTGATAGTAATTATCGTGAACATTATATAATTTGCTATATATATATATTAATATTTATATTAATATTAACATTAATATCTAATTATTAATAAGTAGGAAAGTTTCGTAAAACTTTTAGCAGATCAATATTTTGTAACCTATGAAGTCTAATATTTCTAATTATATGTTTGTAAATATTTCTAGTAATATGTTTGTACATTCATGTTCGTTTCATTAGTGTTCGTTCGTTTGTGTTCAACTTCGTGAACATTCGTTCATGAACACAAATGAACGAACATGAACAAGCCATTATGTTCGTTTATCTGTTCGTGAACACAACATTATGTTCGTTTATCCGTTCGTGAACCGTTCGTTAAGTTAAACGAACGAACATGAACAAGCTCCCGTTCGTGTTCGTTCGGTTCGTTTACAGCCCTATACTAGAGGTTTTGAAACATATACAAAACATATATCTAAAATAATATATATATATATATATATATATAGCCTTTAAAAAAGTCACACATCATAACTACCAAGTGTGTGTCCGCGTGAAATATATAAAGAGAGATGGATGAGTGAGAATGTCTCTTTTTAGTGACTTAAGAGATCTTGTTTTCGCCAAAGATCCATTTTTTTTCTCTTTTTACCAATTGGGCTCTTTTTTTTTACTGATCATCAATTAGTCTTTTTTCTTTCAGATTTTTACATTTTCAGTATGGGTTTTATGACTTGTAATCTGGGTTTTCTTGATATCATTCAAAAGTGAAGAAATTTGTTGTTTTTTGTTGCTAATTTTGCTAAATCTTGATTTGGGTTTTCTTGATCTTGAATCATGAAGAAAGATCAAGAACAACAAAAGTGGCATGTGTGTAAGTTTTGTGAACAAAGTTTTCCAAATGGCAAGAAATTGGGTGGTCATATGAGAGGTCATTTAGGTTTAATTGCAGCAAGTAGAGAAAAGAGTGTTGAAGAATCCATTAATGGTGAAATGGGTGTTGATCTTTTTGATAATGGTGGTCAACTGATCAAGAAAAGTCAAAGTTTTGACCAAGATTGTGGAAGAAGAAAAAAGGGTATTCAAGAAAATGATCAAGAAGATGATGATGATGGAATGGTCAACAAAAGTCAACAAGAAATGGATGTTGACCCTAATGCAAGTAATAATGTGTATGTTTTAAGAGAGAACCCTAAAAGATCTTGGAGGGTTTCGATTAATTCGATATCGAAATCGAGTTTGGATGATGAGTATGATGTGTTTTGTCAACAATGTGGTAAAGGGTTTCAGTCACCAAGAGCTTTAGGTGCACATATGAGATGTCATTCAACTAAAGAATCAATTAGTACTAGTGTTGTGTGTGAAAAATGTGATAAAGTTTTTGATTCAAGGCAGGCTTTGTATGGTCATATGAGGTCTCATTCCATGAAAAAATTGGATGATGAATCATCTACATTGTCATCAATGAGAAAAAAAAGGTCATATATAAGGTACAATAACTCTGATCATATTAGTACTACTACTAGTTTAAGTTCTTCATCTTGTGATGGTGGTGATGATGATGATGATGATGATTTTGATGTTGAGTTAAAAGGGGCTATTTGTTTGATGATGCTTTCAAGGGGTGTGAGAAATTTAGAGGGGGTTAAGTTGGTCATTTCAAATCAAGCAGATTTTGCCTTTTCTGACTATGGGTATTCAGCAAGAAATGCTGATTCTGAGGTTTCAGTTGATGGGTCAATGGACTTTTGCAAGTTCAAGAACAAGTCTAAAATGGGTTTGGAAAAAGATTTGATCTTTGCAAACGGGTCGGGTCAAATTGATACGGGTCGGATTGGGTCAATGTACAAGTCAATAAAGAAACCAAAGTCATGTGAGGTGAAAAAGAGGTCAAAGGACCATATTTGCTCAATTTGCTTCAGGGAATTTCGGTGCAGTCAAGCTTTGGGTAGTCACAAGAGGATCCATCTCAAAACCGAAAGCAAAGCTAGTGAGCGCGATCATAATGTTGAGCTCGATACAACTGAACTTGGTTTCGATGGAGGTATCGGCTATGGTGATGTGGAGTTCAAGCTAAGGTGGGTCCAAACCAAAATCGATTGGGACCCGTTGTCGATAGGTAACTGAAGTTGAAGATCATTGCTAGGTTTGTTCTTGTAGATTTCAGCATGTTGGTACTCATATATAGTTTTACTTGCTTCATACCATATGTGTTTTGTAGATGATTTTGGACAATGTAGTAAGTAGTATTTTGATTGGAAGCATTGTCCAATATAAGCAGATTTGGAATTTTGGATATGTAAATAGTTTCACATGTTAGATTTCACATGAAGCAAAAAAAATATTCATGGTGGCCCACCAAGCCACTTAATGTCATTTTCCTTTGTATAGGTACACTTTGTCCAATTGTCCCAATATAACTATTGTATGATTTGATATTTGATACATATTCCCTAAAAACTTAAGTTATGATGAGTTTCTTTAATTGTGAAATTCCTGAGATAAAAAGGTCCTGAGTTTGAAAGTTTTTATAACAAGAATGTGTATCAAAAGAATAGTAATAATAATAATAGTAATATTTTTGGAGCATTAATAATAATACTATACTATTAATAATGCCAAGGACCAATGCACATTTTGAGATACAAAGATCAACCCTATGTAACATATTTGATCATTCGGTAATTGGTATGAGTATGACAGATGAGTATATATTTTGAGCCTAGTCTTTTTCATATTTTTGGTAAACGAGAATGTGGGTCATACAAAGATGTCATCAAATTAATTTGGAGATCACATTTAAGCAAAAAACTTCATGCATTCAGAAAATCCCAATAGTCCAATACAAACTTCGGAGCAAACAAAAAAAGCCCAATAAGAAGTTAAAAACTTCGAACATTTAAGAAAGCCCAATAGAAAATTGTTTTCTTTTTTAACTATTATTATTTTCTTGAATAATATTTACCCCGTTTAAAACTTTAAATAGAGGAAAAGAGGTAAACGGATTCTAACCTCCGTCGCAAGTAGTGGCAGATCTAGGAATGAAAATCACGTGTGTCCAAATTTAGTTTGGGCAAAAAAAATTTTTTTGTCCGTATTCAATTGGGTCGGGTCGGGTTTTCACGAAATTATCATATATATTAAATCAAATTTTAAAAGACTTACTTTATAATTTACCTAGGTCCAAACTCTTGGATAATATGTGTTCAACCATAATTTTCTATATGCTTACTAGAAAAAATTCGGATCTAACGTAGGTCCGTGGACCTAGTTAATCACAACATGAAACCGCCTTGGCCGCTAGCCCAATAGAAAATTGATAGATCAAGAAGAGTCCAATATGTTTTTATCTAAAAGTATCTGTTCATCTTGCCATAATTGACACAGTCTCATCGACATATAGACTGTGTTTGTTAGGAAAATGAGGTATGTGAATAGACGTTCCTTCGGTACGCATAAAACTAATATGATACGAACTCATAATAATATGGTGAAGGACAAACTATCATTTCAGTAAAAGTCACATGTAATCACTATGTTTGTTTCAATAACTAGCGTGAATTTGTAAAAGCATAATTTATTTTTAAATGAAGAAATTAATAATAGTATACATTATAGTTTGGGTCGGCATCTATCATTGGGTACTCATAAGAAGGCCCAAAATAAAACATTAAGTCCCGTTTTTTTTACTTAATAAACTTAATAATTTAGAACTTAATGCATTCAGTCAAATTTTATGTTCTTTTTTGAGTTAATAAACAAAAATAACCGCCATTTACCTATTTTTTACTTAATACATACAGACATTATCTATACATTCAGCCACTTAATTACTAAAAAAAAGAACGGGCCCTAAGACAAAACTATAAAGAACGCTTATTTATAGCCTTATATAATGGTCAATTGATTATGGGAAATGATTAATCTCTATCTCTACTACATTATAAAGCATTTGTTCCCTCCATTTTTTCAACTTTACACAAGTAAAAATCCCAAAATACCCTTATCACTTATTCATAATACTCTTAGAATAAATCTCAACCACTCATTTTTCTCTTTCTCCTCAACTCTCAACCACTCATTTTTCTCTCTCCTCCATAAATTTCTTTAATTCATTCAAAAAAAATTATCTCAAAAACCGTAAATCGATAAATTATAAAAATTATATGGGTGTTCTTAAAATTTCATGCTCTTTCATTAAAGATGTCATTCGATATACTTTCGACGAATTTTTAAATCCGATGGTGGAGCCCGTACGGCTAAGGCATTTGACTATCACACTCTATGACATATCACAACCTATGACATATCACAACCTATGACCTATCACCCTACCATCTTACCGCCGCAACGCGCGGGTACTTACTCTCGTCCTTATAAAAGAATGGCCTAGACATCCTCCTAATCACATGTGGAAAAAATCAAGTGATAAATTGAGGAAAGAGATTTAGTGGAATCCACATGTCATCATTTTGTTGTTTTAGGAGGATTTTTAGGCCAATTTTTAAAAAGATTTACCATTTTTCAATGATTAATCTTCTTATACAACTAACCTAAAAATCCTTCTAATTAGAAGATCATAACACATAAAAAAAATGTAGTAGTAGTGATGAGGAAAGATCGGAATTACACATGTCAAGTTTCCCTGGTAGAATCATGGCCATATGCAAATGTAGCATTCAGAATATTTTGCGGAGGATTCCTAAAATGCAATAGACATGTTGCAAATGTACGAACCAAGAACAAGGAAAGTTACATAGCCATAATTACGAGTATATATTTTCATGTTATGTGGAATTTATGAGATTATTATGAATCATGGTAACTTAACAATTGTACTAAATGTGTTTAATCAGATAATAAACCATTTATTACATATAGCATATATATGGTGACATAGTGGATATATATATACCTAGAAAGTGAATTCTGAAACATATATAACTTGGATATATAAATGACATTTCAAAGATGTTTGTTATTAAGATGTCTACTTTTAAAACATTTGTCAAGTATCTGATATACAGAACATCTAAATTATTCAAAAAGCTCAATATCATTATACACATTCTCGTGATCTCATCTAAAAGTGAAGACTATAGGCAAGGACTAGAGTGTGCATACAAGTAACATATTTTATTGACATCCACAAATAAGCATGGTATGATCTCTGCATTTCTTGCCTTAATGATGTGCTGCATCAGTGTAGTTCAAGAGGTTCAATGTTCCATATATCTCGAGCATACTCATGAATCGTTCGATCACTACTGAACTTGTATGACCCAGCTGAGTTCAAGATTGACATCCTTGTCCATCTCTGCCAAACAAGATTTATGCAAATTTAAGCTAAGCAGTAACTCGCAGGAGTACTATTACTTGCGTATGAGAATTTACAGAATTGAAACATTCGGAAGGTGAGTGGATATATTTTGGTATATCATGATGTTTGCCCAAGAGCTGGTACAAACTTTGGAAAATCTTTGGGGCAAAAGATCTTCCTAATTGTTAAGAGATATTGATTTCAGTCTACAAATCCTTCCTATTTTGTCATTATTTTTAATTCAGTCTGCAGTACATTGGAACGAGTTTTAGAATTATTTTGTTTCTTTCAACTTTTAGATGATTAAAAAAGCTAGCTTATTATGCTAATAATCTAACTTTCAAATAATATAGTGACCTCACCTTTTGGTCTCTATATGCCTCGTCGACCTTCTCTTGGCATTCTATATAACTTGGGAAGTCGTAGCCCACAAGAAAGTAGTCTGCACGGCCAAAGCCTTCATTACCTTCTAAAGATCCCATGAGTTCATCATAATTATAAGTCCCAAATACACCACTTCTTACATATTCCTTCACTTCTTCAAAACGAGGGTCAGCCACAAACTGTACAGAAGAAAATCAAAATATATTAACTCAATCAAGACAAACAATAACATAACATTATTAAAGCAATAGCAATGTTATATCATGAACCAAAAGCTTTTTCAGATAATCATCAAAGTCACCTAAAGTGTGCTTTTATAATGCATACAGCATACATGATAGCTTTATTAAAAACTTAATATTATTGTGGTAAATATATATTTTGACACCATGTTAGATGACAAGTGAATTGTTAAGAATCGGAAAATAGCAGGATAAGAAGGTTTCAGGATAAAACAACCAAGATCAAAACGTACAGATCGGCCTGTTACCGGACCCACCCAACCTGCACATTATCCAAATCTAGAAGTAAGGTTAGGATTACCTTGCCCTCAGCTCTTTCCTCCCGTAACCCTGCTATCTCATGTGCTTGAGCACCAAAAAGAAAAAAGTTGTCTTCTCCAACTTCTTCCCTTATTTCCACATTTGCCCCGTCTAGTGTCCCAATTAAGATGCAGCCGTTCATTGAAAATTTCATGTTGCTAGTTCCACTAGCTTCCATTCCAGCAGTGCTGTAGTAGACCAGAGTTATCATTAGTCATTAAGTTTTAATATAGGAATGCAACATCAACAGTATTGAGTTCAGTAACATTACAACTTCCAGGAAACAAGAGGCATCTTATGAGGGTTGGTATACCTGATATGTTGTGAAAGCTCACTGGCAGGAATTAGCAATTCTGCAACACTGACATTGTAATCAGGAACAAACACAACCTATATTGAAGTTACTGTATATCAGCACAAAAAGAAAGCAAAGGAGAATGCTGTGATGCTGGAGAAGCATTACAGCTTAGATGTGGAAATTTGGACCCATTTACTTCGGCTAATGGTTTGTCTCTAACAGGTTAAATGAGTCGAATAAAAATAAAAGCTGCAATGAACGTGTCAATTGGGTAGAAAGTTGGTGGAGATGTATTTTTAATGCATAAAACCTACTAAATCACTTCATATAAACACTCAGCTTACAACTGAAATAACAAAACTTTTGCCATCATATCTTACAAACTATTTATATATTAATGAAAGGTAAATAATAATCTAAAAAGGGAGTTTAGCTAAATCCAAACTGTGTGCATTGAGTAGAGTACCAAATAAATTACAAGTTTTGACCCATTACCCAACTCGCTCACTTTGGCGTCTCTAATTATAGATGTTCGAGAACAAAAAGGTAAGAACTTAAGCTAGATACCTTCAGTAAGTCTCCAATATCAGGATCATTGTTTACTGTAACCCCAACATCTGTGATAAGTTTCACAATTCTTTTGGCTTGTGCATACGTGGCGAATGCTTTCCCCCCAAATATACAAACTCGTGGGGTAAACTTTTCTTTCCTCTCATTGGCACTCATTTCTTTCATCTTCTTGTAACGATAAACAATTCCCAAAATATTTAACAATTGTCTTTTGTATTCATGAATGCGTTTCACCTGAAAAATAATCAACCCCGTTCCATAATGCTACCCTCATTGAAGCAATAGTAAAAAATATATGACCTTGTATCTATATGCATCTAGATTACCAGAATAGAACAACAAATTACATGAAAAAAGAGACAGAAAGGCAAATGGCAATTACCTGGATGTCAAACATTGCGTCAGGACTGACAATATATCCTGTTTTTTCTTTTATTAATGACATAACCTTGAGTTTATTGATCTTTTTTGCGACTCTCCACTCACTCTGAAGATCATCATTATCTGCAAACTGTAAAGAGCTTCCTTTAAGTTGGTTAAAAGTTCCATACGACAACATCAAAGGTGTCAATTTCAACCCTTCTCTTATAAATGCATTAAATTGAGCAACGATTTATTTGTAACAAGTCAAACAGGTAAAATCAACCAACTTATCTTAATAGAAAATGGGTCAAATAGGTCGGAATTGTATTTCTAACGCACCAAAACTTCCTATACCATTCTATTCATATACTTATATTATTTAATGAAATCATATAGTTTATGTAATTAAATTTGACACGATAAATATATATATATATATATATATATATTATATATATATATATATTATATATATATATAAACTTCAGACAGGAAGTGTTTTGGGCAAGCCTGGACCGACCTTTAACAGAATTTTAATCTCTATTTCCACCTGAACACATTTAAAACTTTTATGCCAATCTTCCTGGCCCATCCACTTTGCCACCTCTAACAGCATATGACAGTGAACTTCAAGTTGAAGAAGCATGAAGTCTTGTTCAAGGCAATACGTTCCAAATGACAGGCTCGATCGACGTTTGTATGAAATAATATATTTCACATATTTGAGGCGCAATGCATTACATGTTTCATTATTAACATACATACTTAACAAGCCATTTTTAAGATATATTTTAACTTCCGTTAAACAAAGAATGGAAATGGAAAGTCATAGAACATCAAATACCTTACGAAGTTCTGCCAATTTTTCAGTGTTCAGTACCCAGTCTTCTCCACCAGTCCACTTGGTAATGATTTTACTGAGGTCTGGATTGCAGTAATATATCCATCTTCTTGGGGTCACCCCATTTGTTTTGTTTTGAAATTTCTTGGGCCAGAGCTGCATTAGTTGGATGACACATGGACAGTTTAATATATGTAATATCAGTAGAATTCATGTAATGACATGATTACCTTATAAAAGTCATTGAAAACATCCTGCTTGACAATCTCACTGTGAATTGCAGCAACTCCATTGACAACATGGCCACCGACAACACATAGATTAGCCATACGGACCATTTTTGGTGGTACCGGAGCTGGTTTCAGATCCACCTCTTTCTCTTTGTTTCCAATAGGTTCATCTTCTTCATCAGCCAGGGAACCTTTATCAGAAACCGTCGACACTTCACTTGTATCTGTGTCGGAAAGTTCTTTTGGTTTGATGAACAGCTCAGCTATAGATGATGGCAACTCAACATTTTCGAGAATTCTCATAGCATTTAACTTTTTCTCCAACAACTCCGTGTCTGATTTACCAAATTCTGCTACTATGCCATTGATCAACTGTAAGAATAGCATACCATTAAGCTGTAGAAATGTGTTAACAAAACAAATCTAAAAGAAAGCAATTTTGTTGTACCTCCTCATCAATCATCTCTATGATCTCCACATGCCGCGGGAGAAGTTTTTGCATGAGTTCAAAACTCCATTTCTCTAATGCTTCAGGTAAAACAGTATGGTTGGTGTAAGCCACAGTTCTGACAAATTCCCAAGATCAGGTCAGCATTAACAAAACTTGATTACATGAAGTTGTTAGCATCAAGATGAAAAGGTCATATATATGATGCCTCATGCTTGTACATTTCCTTTACAAATTTTAAGGATGACCACGTGTATCAACCACTCAGCAAATCCGTATAGAGTCCATTTAGGCTCAAAAGGAGCAGAATTAATGATATGTACTAATTAATGGTAATTTAAAGATTAAATATGTATTAAGAATAGACGTGGCCATTTACTTATGAATGGATTGATTCGAGTTATATCATATCTTTAGTCGGTCAACAGATAAAATAAAAAAATAGGTAAGAAGGAAACTACTCATATTGGCCAAAGAGTATATTCAATGCATCAAAACATCCCCAATAATCTTATCAAAGAAAAATATTAGCTTATAATTGAACTAAGAACTATGTACAGAGTTAAATAATTTCAACAAAAAGGATTATGAGCCAACACAACCAACAAAATCACGGTTGTCAAAATATGATTCCAAGGCCGAGTAATCACCGCATACTCACTACTAGGTCACTGATGTGAGACGAATTGAGTAATCTCCGATAAATCACTACGTGGTCAATAATGTGGCCAAAACTTGGTCAGCTCAAACAAAAATCGGCCAACTCGGTCAGAAGTCAGCTCAGTGTTAACTCGGTTAAAAATGGGTCAAAAATAATTGTGTATTTGTGTTACTGTTTCTTAACATACTTCTAGTCAGTTGAACAATTCTATGGTCCTATGAATATGTCATACATATAATTTCAAAATTGATATACTGTATTCCAATCCAAGTACTCCTTGAGAACCCTCCGGCCAGTCCGATTACTTGCTCCAAGACCCCAACCGGTCGGGTACTGATTAGCAAGTTTTATGACCAAATAGATCACACAAATCTTATTCACTTTAGCACGAAGTCATTTTGACCAGTTACCTGATCCACCAGACCCAACCCAATTTGCCACCTTTAACTAAAAGAATGGAAGTGAAGTGGCTGAAGCCTGCTAAAACATACCTTTGAGTAATATCCCACGCTTCCTTCCAGCTTATGCCTTTCAAATCTATTAATATCCTCATCAGTTCAGGAATGCATAGTGTAGGGTGGGTATCATTCATCTGCACAGCAACCTTTTCAGGGAAATTTTCCCACGACAGATTCTCCCCAGACCTCTTCTCAAATCGTGTGATAATATCTTGTAGAGAAGCCGAGCATAATGTATATTGTTGTTTCAGCCTGAGGGTCTTCCCTTCCAATGAATCATCCCCTGGATATAGTATAAAGCATATCTGGTGGCAGAGATCCAAAGAAAAATCTTACATCAGTATATAGGTAAATTAGTACAAGTACATCATATCATATCCACAACAATTCTGGAAAGCAAAACCAACACTGGCAAGTATGTGAATATGCTGAGCGTGAAGCCTTTGGCAGTTCACACTCCATATTAGAAAGAAAAGGCTACAAATAAGTAGTTAACAGTAAATTGTAGAAAGGTGCAGAACACAACCAAAGCATAATGCAGAAAAATATGTATGTGTATTAGGGTTTACTGTCAGAACCTTTTCGGCATTTGCTTGGCTTTCACATGCTTTAGTGTGCTCTCCAGAATTAAACGCAGACAGATCAAAATCTGCTGATGGAACTTTAGTAGACCATAGACGAAGATTGATAGTAGATTTTGTTTTATATCCTGGTATCGGCACATCGTTTGCAACCGCCACTATATCGTCACCCCCAATCCAACGTCTCTTTCCATCAGAACCTGTAACAACTTTCCCGTAGAATTTTATGGGATACGAGATGTCATTTCTGACAATTTCCCAAGGATTACCCATCTACAATCATAAACTTTAGTTAATTCAAAGATATATCAGGTCTGATTCTCAGTAAAAAGAAAGGGCAAAAGTGAAAAACCATACCTCAAGCCAGTTTTCTGCAACCTCCTCTTGGCCTTCTTTTGTGATTAGCTGCTTAAACAAACCATACTTGTATCTAAGACCGTAACCCCATGCTGGATAATTTAATGTTGCCAATGAGTCCAGAAAACAGGAAGCAAGCCTACCAAGTCCACCATTTCCTAGAGCAGCATCTGGTTCCTGTGAATGTTTCACCCAACAGTTTATTATTGCGTGGAAGATAGTAGGGCTGCTATATATGCAAATAAAGATTGAACCGAAAAGAAATTTGACATAACATCCACACACACACATGGTATTAACTTTCAAGTATATGCCCATTAAGATAAAAGAATGATTGATATGAGTATATATGGTTGCAGAAAATATCCACCTGTGAAACGACATCCTCAAGTTTGTGGCCAAGTTTGCTCAAAGCCTCCGCATAAGCACCCGTTAGCTCCAAGTTACCAATCGCATTCAATAGTGCTCTTCCCTACAACAAAGAATTATCATTAATTTCAAAACAAAATACCGATTAACCATGTACTCTAGATTAAACTACTTGTTGGGCTTTCACATCCTTTATCTGACCATGCATTAAGACACAAGAGATTAACTTTCGCTCCATAAGAAACGATAAAGGAGAGGAGCTTTAAATGTGAACGATGATAACAATTAGGGAGCTGTAACTGCTAAGTGGCAAAACTAGATCATAGTACAATAATAGGAAATGGCACAGCTTATGTTTAATCGATGTGACAAACCTGTAAAAACTCCATAGACAAATAGTAAGCCTGCTTTACATTCATCTTTTCGTACATCTCATAAGTCGCATTCCAATTAAGGATGAGTGAATCACGTATGCTTTGAGCAGTGGCAAAGTATGTTTTCGGTAGATCCAGTCCCTCCGGAGAAAATGGTGTGAATTCCGCATGGTACGTAATTCTTGATACCACATCATCGGCATCAGATTTTGGCATATCAATACTTCCCACATTTCCTATGCAATAGAATATACAAAAAGTCTCATAAAGTTTCAAAAAGTGTCATAATCTCAAACAAGTTAGCTAAATATGAGACGTAAACAACTGGATTAATGGGATTTTATTTATAAGTTATAAACATCATATGAAGTAATAAACATAAAATAGCATCACAAGGACCAAGTTATTTATTTCTTTTTGAAAGGCAGGACCAAATAATTTAATCAAACATAATGGCTACATTTTTATTTTAGTTTTGTCAGTGTCAACTATCAGAAGTAACATACTGATTTTACCATTCTTCGGACCTTAACACATTTTTTCATAATCAGGATTAATTCCTAAAGATATGTGCACAGAGTAAGAGTAAAATTGTCAACTAAGTATCGATTGATGCAATGTTTATGAATTTCTTCCACGAAGATTCACAAAGATATGTGCACCGCTTCTTCCACAAAGATTCACAAAGAAACGAGATTGGATACAACCGAACAAGATTCCGCAACTGAAGAAAAAGGTCAAGTTTTTATTGGTAAAGCGATATCTTTGATAGTGACTTCTTTCTGGGCGACAAGAGAAACACATTTTTTTTTTTTAAATTACACATTTCCTAACAGTCCTGAAATGTCATTGCCTAAATGAGCATACTAATGTATTTCCTAACACATGTCCAAGCCTAAATAAAGATATCCGTCAATTACACTAAATAACTAATATTAAAAAAATCCGACAATACAATAAGCATGATTATAAGCCATAAAAACGTATTTATATATATATAAAAAAAAAGGTACATTTCAGTGTAAATTAATTAGGGGGAAATGAAGTTAGAAAGAGAACCAGAGCAGACCTTTTTCGACTGCGACCGGAACCTTAACGTTAGGAATTGCTTCACTCCTGACATTGAAACGACAGCGTTTGGTGAAATTTACAGTGGTGGTGAACAACAGCCGGCAATTGTTGAAGTTGGTGAATAATCCAGAACAATGAGATGAGGAGGACATTAATGTTGTTGATCCATATCCACTGTTAGAAAGTGCTGGTGTGCAGTAATAAGACATTTTTCACTCACGGTTAAATTCTTGAGTGGGCAGTAGATTGTATTCAACTATATATAGAGAGTAGTAGCTTTTTTTTTAGAGTTAATTGCATTTTTGGTCCATGTGGTTTATATGTTTTTGCAGGTTCAGGACCTTTTCAGGTTTCATTGCATTTTTGGTCCTTATTTCGGAAACCTTTTGCAAATTTGGTACAAATTAACGGTGGTTGTTAAATGAAGCCGTTAAGTGCTGTTAGAATTAAAAATGGTGTTTAATTGTAAATTTCTAAAAGTGTAAGGGGTATTTGTGTTAATAGTGTTGATCAAAAAGTTTGTCCACCGCGCACAAATCCTGACAAAAGTGAACTTCAGAAACCGTCGCCGGAAAATATGACAATTCACCGGGAAACTTAAATTTGTGATTTCTCCTTTGTTTTTACGAATTAAAACACGAAACCGGTACCAAAACGCTTAGGTTGCATTCCGCACAAACCCCAGCCTTTTATTCTGTTAAAATAATTTGCCAGAAAATTCGCCGGAAAAGTAACTGTCAACGAATCTCGATGAATCGGAAACTTAAATTTGTGATTTCTCCTTTGTTTTTACGAATTAAAACACGAAACCGGTACCAAAACGCTTAGGTTGCATTCCGCACAAACCCCAGCCTTTTATTCTGTTAAAATAATTTGCCAGAAAATTCGCCGGAAAAGTAACTGTCAACGAATCTCGATGAATCGGAAACTTAAAATATGAATATGACCGGAATCGGATCGCGAACAAAACCTGATGTTTTTCAGATCAATTTGACAAATCGCGAAAACGGAATCAAAGAGGGAAGTTTGCAGAAATAAATTTTATTTTTCTTTTTTTTAAAAAAATAAAAGAAATGGATATTAAAAGGGAAGTTTGCAGAAATAAATTTTATTTTCCTTTTTTTTAAAAAAATAAAAGAAATGGATATAAAAGCAATAAAAGGAATAAATTGTGTTAACTGGATAAACTTTTTGACTAACACTGTTGACACAAATACCCCTTACACTTTTAGAAATTTACAATTAAACACCATTTTTAATTCTAACAGCACTTAACGGTTTTATTTAACAACCACCGTTAGTTTGTACCAAATTTGCAAAAAGTTTCCGAAATAGGGACCAAAAATGCAATGAAACCTGAAAAGGTCCTGAACCTGCCAAAACATACAAACCACAGGGACCAAAAATGCAATTAACTCTTTTTTTATTATTGATTGATCGATTGGTATTTACGTTTACTGATGATGTGGGGGAAGTTACTATTATTTATCAAATCCCGAGAGAGAAACTCATGTGAAAGGCGCCAATTTTCATGTCCACATGTATCTTGCCGACTTCCGGTCTCTTTTTTCCTTTTTTTTTCTTTTTTTTTAAAAAATTTTTTTAAAAAAAAAAATCGTAAATCTATAATAAAATGCTCTTACAAATGCTCGATCAAAATGTCTTTAAATTTTTTTTTCCTAGATGAATGCTCACATGATAGACGACAGTAACGGTAGTTACGGTAGTGTGGTGGTTTGGTGACTGATAGTGGTGGTGATGACAAATAGTATAAGTATATCAAACGGTGATAATTTATGAAGATAATTTATCAAAAGTAGTATAAGTATATCAAACGGGATGTAATGGATGTTTATAATAATAAATAAAGATTAAGAATATTTTAAGGTTATCAATTTATAATTTGAGAAGAGAAAGAAAAAGAATCACTACATTATGTGATGTATGCATAACCGGATGGAAAACATGAGGTAGCCAGTAACGTACATAACATAACGCGAAAAATAAAGGTGCATACATCACATAACTAGTCGAGTAGGTCACTACAATACATAACCATTTAGTCTTGATTGGTTACAATCTGGTGTCATTATTCGTTTGTCTTATTGACATTTTTCCTAATAAGAAACACCTTTGCTAATACTCTTTTATTTTAACTACAAAAAGCTTTTTATTAAATACATGCATCAAAAATGCTCTTACTCTTTAGTTTTTTACAATATGCGTGTTTGAAATGAAAATGTTCAAATTGTCACTCTAGTCGTATGCGAAATGCATAGATGGTCCAATTAGTATATGCCATGACTTCTTCTGAATTATTAAGCACACCATTTAAAATGAAATTAAACTTAGTAACTCTTGTACAAATATCAAATCCCTTGATCACTAAACCGCCTTATAAATAATTCAATCCACCGATCAATTGAAAATTTGAAATTGTATTGTATTTTTATCTGGTTGATGAAACAAATAGACAAATTTGTATAAAAGTGGTAAGAAGTCCCTAATTCATTTTAAATTGCTTTAGCATATCAAAATATTAATAACTTAAGTCACCTTATGCACCAAGTTTAGTATAAAGATCTTAAAATTCCCCTTAATTAAACTAACAGAAAAGACTATATTGTATACGAATATACCTATAGGCTATAGCCAATACTAGATTTTAGACCCGTGTCCAACGCTGGACACGGGATTTACGAAAATTTTCAATATTAGATCTTCATACATTTAAGTCATAAAAGCTTATAATTTTGAAGATATACGGTTCCAAGTGTTATACTTTGCAAGTTGTAGTGCAATAATCACATGTTATTCACCGTCATTATTAACCGAGACGTATTGATGGAATTGTTTGCCGTAGTCATTCCATAAGGCACATGCTACAATAATTCCTCTATTATAGAATTTTTTGTGATCCTGTACTTGACATTCAAGTATATGTATTTGATCATGATGCAGACCCATAATACAAATAGGTTTATTTTCAATCACCTGTTTTATGATAATTAGATAATAACTAAGATTGTTTTCATATTCTTTGATAACAATTAGGACTATTGATTTGAATGACAATTGTAACTTTAAACATTAATACGCAAAACTAATATACAAAAAAGGATAAAATTTTGTACCTTTTTGATTGAGAGATAAGATGAATCTTGAATGGAGTTCATATTGATTTGGATTTAGTATTCAAGCAACCCTCTGTTGTAAATCATTCTTTTAAAACAACAAAGTGTAAACTAATGAGACTTTTTTTACAAATATTAATATAATTACTAATATAATAATATATTTGGATAATAATTATTAGAATTTTTAATTTATAATTAATTAAATGATGACATAAGCGAGAGTCAATTTGATGAAATTGAGTGATTTGATTGGTTAATAAGTCATTAGGTTTTAAATAATTTTTTGTAGACAATATTTCATATGTTGAAATTTTTTTAATTAATTAAATGATTAAAAATTTAAAAAATCCTCTCAAGTTGATGGCTAAAATAAATATAAATTAAGTATTCAGGGCTAAAAAGTGTAAATTATTGATGGAAAACAAAAAAGTGTAAATTAATGAGACTTTTTCTATAAATTAATATAAATACTAATATAATAATATATTTGGATAATGATTAATGGGATTTTTAATTTATAGTTAAATTAAATGATGACATAAGCGAGAGTCAATTTGATGAAATTGAGTGATTTGATTGGTTAATAAGTCATTAGTTCAACTGTCTTATAGTATATATTAAGATTAAGATTAAGATTAAGATTAAGATTAAGATTAAGATAAGATTATAAATTTTTTTTGCTTTTTGGTCTTTTGGCTTCTGGCCCAAAAGCCTTTTTTTTTTCTTTTGGGCTCTTTGGTTTTTTGGTTTTCTTGGTTTCTAACCCAAAAGCCAATTTCTTTCTTTTGGGCTCTTTTGTGATCACACTACTTATCTTTTTGGGTTTCTTTTAGCTCTTTGGTGTTGGTCGGCACTCGGCAGTAATGGTGGAGAAATGTTGCAGAGGATGACATTGTGAATTTGTGACAATGGTGAAAGGCTGAAAGCTGTTGAAAGGAGGCGACGAGGGAGATCCGCAGTGTGAAATCTTTGGCGCTTGATCGATTGACAGTTTTGGGAATGTTTATAACTTTATATATCCATATGTAGATATATACTTTAGAAGTGCTAACATAAACGTCTCATGTGGCTAAACTGATGAACAAGTGATGTAAGGTAGTGTTTGGTAGACTCTTAATTAAAAAGTCATGACTTAATTTTAATTGGCTTATTTCATTAAGTCAATCAAATATGTTTGTTTTTTGACTTAATATATAAAAAACAACTTATATTGACTTAATTTATACAGACATTATGTATTCATTCATAGATAAATAAACATGTCACAATTGGAAGCAACCTTTAAATAGCACTTGCATTATACAATGAATGTACACATCAAAAAGGACTTTATGCATAAGTTAAGAAACTAATGAACATGTTGTATGAGTAGTGATACAAGATAAGAATATAGTATATGCATTATTGCACTACCGTTGCAACATAGATTTGGTATACTCCCTATAATGACGGGTAACAAACAAATTTCAACATATACACTATGTGTGGCATACCAGAACTCGATGTTTGTTTGTTCTTGCGTCATTATCGTGATCTTAAAAAGAAAGAGCACATCATCGACGTGTGTTTGTTCTTGCGTCATTATCGTGATCTTAAATGAAAGAGTGCATCGCCTGCTTCGAAGAAAAGGACATATTTGGCTTTCACAACAGAAACCCAAAACCTAACCAACTGCTTTATGCAATTAGTGATGTTAATGTTCTATCTTATTCATACATTTATAATATACTAAAGGGCTAATTGCTTGGAAAGTGCATCAACTTTGACACTTTTGTTTTTGTGTGACTCTAACAAAAAAAAGTTCTATTGTGAGGAAGGAAACCAGTTAAAACATCTTTTGTGGGGCTCTGTACAAGTAGCCTGTTAAAAATATTTTTAAAACACATTTTCTTTTATTTTTAACTCATTTACTGATTACATGGATATTACACATCATTTATAAATAGTCTCATTTTTCCACATAGATAATCCATCATCATAGTGTATCTATATATCCCTATCCTTATGTATATTTCTACTTTATGTAACCTCAGCATCATCATCAATTCACACATCCATTCAAAATCTGTATCTTATCTTTTATCTATATCTCTCCACTGCCACAACATTTACAATCCAGATCAATAACAATAGTATCATCATGGATAGATTAATCTTTCAATAACATTAATCTCACCATTTCCATTCTAAAGAAAACCCTAAAATCAATAAACCCTAATCACACCACCACAATCCCAACCCAATTCTACCTTCACATACTCACAAGACCAAACTGATTCATGTGTGTAAGATAATAAAAACTGAATCATCATCATATATATATGTATGTATGTATAAGAATGACAATAAAGGTGGGAGAGAAGAATGAGGGGGTGGCGCGTGGTGGTGCAGGCTATCACCGGCAGTGGTGGTGGTGCGTTGTGGCACCTGGTGAAGAGACAAAACAACCGCTGCTGCTGCTTCTTCTTGTTTTACAAATCCCCACAGTCGCCACAACAATTACCGCCGGAGATGATCGTGTGGGAGATTCCGGCGAGCTTCATTTCCGGCGACGATTTCTATATATATGTATATGTATGTGTATATGAATAGGAATATGTATAGATCTATATATGTGTGTGTATAGATCTATGCGTATATGATTTGTATTCCGTTGACCATCGACAAAGGTTGTAGTTTATCAAAATAGGTGGCTGATTTTGTTGAGTTTTTTGATTTGCATAAAAGATAATTGGGTTAATTTGTTGTTATATATATGTACATAAATAAATTGGGTGATATTATCAAAATCGTCATGATTTTGTTGTTGATATACATGGGTTAATTGTTAGATGAACTATGTGACAGATAATTAGTAGATTAAAAAAGAAAAATACAGCCGGTTAAAAATATTGTCCACGTCAGCAAAAGCAGGTCATAATCTCACAAAAGATATTTTAGCCTGTTTCCTCACTCACAGTAGAACTTTTTTTTTGTTAGAGCCTCACAAAAACAAAAGTGTCTTGAAGAACTTTCCAAGCAATTAGCCCTGTATATACTAAAAAGCAATATACATATTACAACTAAATAATGCATAGAGTACAACTTAGCAGTTACAATACTTAGTTAAAATTACTAGTTCTTATGCACGAATACTAATTCACTAATCTTATCTTTTATGGTGCGACAACATGCTGTTTTCACACTACAACTGGCAATTTGCATCCAATATGTACTTTATATGTTAATGTCTTAAAACAAAAATTAGATATCGTTCATGTATTTTGTAGTTCAGTTGTCAATAATTTTAGGTCGTACAAAATACATGTTGTGCAGCAACGCACAGGTAAAAATGCTAGTGAGGTTCTAAGTTCTAACCTGTAGGAACATCACCAGCTCTTCTTATTACATCTTTGTACATACAATATGACTAACAAGTAACAAGGAAATGAGTGAGAAGTATCAGACAACAATAACTACTTTAAAACAAAGTAATCAACAAAAGTTATGCACTAAATCCACACAACGCATCCTCAATACAAAAATCTACATGAAAACTGTGTTCAGGCCATAAACACTAAACAATTAGCTTATATCCTACCAACTTCAAAACAACGAACCACAGCACCCTAACAACAATGGCAAATAACAGCTAACAAAAAATCGGAAGAAACAGTCAAATACTGCAATAAAAGAGAGCTGAATACCTCCTACGACAATGCTTTTCCAACATCCAAGTCTATTGTTTTGCAGCCGGCTTCTTGCTCGTTGAATCCACTCGATACTCCATTTTCGCTGGCAATGGCGCAGAGAATACAAAACTATCATCTCCATCATCATCTTCTTCGTCTTCTTCTTCTTCATCACGTTTTTGACTGAGCTGAATCTTTTTCGTTAAATCATCAATCCTCGTTTGCAAATTCTTTCTTGGATCCATCTCATTCTCACTCATTTCCAAAGACGACTCATCTTCTTTTTCGTTTTCCACTTCCACTTCCATTTCTTTAGAAGTAACACCGATTTCTTCAACTTCTTCTTCTTCTTCTTCACTCCCATCACTCGAAGAGACATGACTATTTTTCCTTTCAATTAATCTATAAACATTCCCATTTTCATCAAAGCTCACATTTTTCTTCGCTTTCGGTCCACTTTTCAACAAACCCTCAATCCTATTTTTACTTTTAATTCTATCTTTCAAAATCTCAGAAATCTTTTTTTCATTTTCACTAGACACCCTAATTTTCTTCTCTCTTTGCAGAACCACACCATTTTTCTTATTAAATCTAACATTTTTAACCGAAATTAACTGACTTTCCATACAAATTTCATCAATTAAATCCATAAATTTAATCAATTCTTGAGTGATCGATCTTTTCCCATCTCTAATCATTGAATCACTACCCTGCAATTCATTTATAAATAATAATTACCTAATTAATTAAAATGCAATAATCATAAAAATAAAAACCAATTAATATGCAAAAAAATTAATATTAACATGAACAAAATAATAATTGGATGTTGCCATCCTAGCCCATATATGGATATGGTTAACAAGTAGTAAAAGATTTATTATAATATATTATACTATATATATATATATATATGTATGTATATTACCTGAATAGAATCAAGTTTGATGAGCAAATTCAAAGATTGGCGAGAAATTAGATAAGAATCGAAATGGGGTTTATTAGAAACAGAGGATTTGAGCTTATTGAGTGATGATTTGATAAAAGCAAGATCCTTTAAGTGGCGTAAAGTTACGGATCGCCGGACAAGAAAGGCTCTGAAGTGGGTTTGTATTGTACGGGCGGCGGCGTCACGGAGGGAGTGTTTTGAGCGGCGGCGGAGGGAAGTTTCAAGGGCGGAGATTCGGTGGATCAGGGATGACACAGTTGGGTCATTGAGTGACAGTTTTCGGTTTTCTTGAAAAAGATGGGTTTGTGGTGGCGTGTGTAAGTTGTTCTGTGGTGGCGCGTGAAGATGGGGTTGTGGTGGCGCGTGATGATGGGTTTGAGGATATTGGAGTAGTGGGTTAGCTGGTTGTGGTGGTGGTGAAGAGTAATGTGTGGTGGTGGTGTAGCACATGGTACAGTGGCAGGTGGGGGTGGGTGGTGTGGAGTGACAGTGGCATTGGTGGTGGTATGACATTAGGAATACTACTGGGAATCTTTCTTTGTAGTATTTGGGAATAAGTGAATAACTCAAAAAAGGGTTTTTAGCAAATGAGTCTAGCATTGGGTTTTATGTATGGGGATTTTATCATATATACTCTTATTAACCTTTAAAATCACAAATTTACCCCCTTACTTATGGTCTTGAAAACTTCCAAGATCAATACTATTCATCAAATTCTATCTACCAGCATAAAAGGATTTCAAGGTGAGAAAACTATTACCCTGTTTGTGTTGTTGATTATTTTATCTTGAAGTGATCCTTATTTCTATATGTTTTGACTAATTGCTGAGTTCCATCAGAGTAACAATCTAAGCTTTTTTTTTTCTTCTAAAAGTTTGTACCATAAAAGCTTTTAGTCTTGTTTAATATAATGTGATGTTTAGTACTCCGTATATAACTATATATTGTACGGAGTATCATAGAAGAATTGCAGGGGTTATGGGTCACGTCTTGGATCCTAATTGATAGAGTATTTGATAGTGATAAAAGAGAATTATCTTACAACATGGATATAATATTTGTCTTTATGTGTTTTTTTCTCTTCTAAGAATTGCATTCAGGAGATAACCCATTGTTTGATATATACTCCGTAACAACTTATGATCATGTTAGAATAAAATGTTATATGCGTGCAATCATCATTTGGTTTTGACATAATGTAGACTATTTTGCTAATAAAATTAATCTAATTTATCTTGTATACATATTTTGATAAGTACGACCATGCTTATGTTTAGATGCATCAAGATACCGATAATGATTCTTCAAGACCAAGATGGGAGAACATGGCTGAATCACCAATAATTGAGTATGTTTATGCCACTTTTTATAGCAAGATTTTATTATTTTGTTGAGTTGTAATGCTATATTTTCATTTGATTTTCATTTATAGGCCAGTAACGTACAAGTACAAGCTAAAACTAAAATATGGAGGCTTCTTTCGATTGATCAAGAACTCATCAAGGAAAAGATATTGTTCCGGCTCTCAAAAAAGCGTCTACATAGACACAAGTTCATACAACTTGAACGAATTAATCGAAGAAGTCACGAAGCATTATCCATTTAATAGCGGTCTAATTTTTTCAATTCAGTTCGTTGACAAGAATGCAAAGGAGCAATCTTTTATTGACATTGATTCCGATGAGAACTTCACGGGGATGCTTGCAATGTACGAGAATGAGAAAGAAGTAACCATTTATGTGACAACAGATAACAATTATGGTACCCATAATTTACAACCAAGGTATACACATTATATATGTTAATATGTATATATATATATATATATATATATAATATGTATATATATATATATGTAGTTATGGTTTAACTATTAAGTAAATCTGCACCTATGATGTAGCAGTCAAAATGAACTTACGGATGAACCACATAGTGAAGATGATTCAGATTATTGCACTGATAATGAAGAAAGTTATCACGTCCCTCACAATTCTGATAATGAAGATGAGACAGGGCACTACCAAGTCGAAACTTATTCACTCAGCAATAAAAATACAACAATGAAAGAGAATTTAAAGTTTCCAAACGTGATTAGTTTCAGGGGAGCTTTGAACCATCATGCACTAACAAATGAGTTTGAGTACTCTATTGAGAAAAGTGAACCAACACGGTTCACAGCAAGGTGTAAACAGAATGAGTGCAGATGACGAATTCATGCTTCTATCATGGAAGATAAAGTTACCTTTCAAGTAAGAATATAACTTATTAAGACTTTTTCTTTTATATGCAGTGTTGTAAATAACGGCCTTAACGGCCGTTATAACGGTAACGGAGGTCCACCGTTACGTTAAGTGTGTTGGAGGGTAAATTTAAAGGTCCAGTCAATAACGGTCAAAAAACGGACTTAACGGTCAAAAAAAGACTTAACGGTCAAACAAAAGTTTGACTTTTTAGGTGAAAAAGGAACGGGTTTTCAATTATTTCTAGGGTTTCACTATTTTCAATCCAAAAAACGAAAATAGAAGAGAGATCTTACCATTGACTCCACCATTCCACCCTCCGATTTATTATTTATTAAAAGAAAAACGCAAGCGGAAGGTGTTTCAATCCAAAAAACAAAAAGAGAGGGGCGATTTGACTCATGGTGGTGGCGATGGTGGTGGATCTATGGTGGTTTCATGGTTAATTAGAAGAGATAAAGAGAGATAGATAGATATGATGGTATACATATAAGCGAGGTAAGTAAAAGAGACGTTTAAAAAGAAAAAGTAAGATCTGGACTTTGGACTTTTTGAGAGTTACAGCAAATAAGAGAGAGAATCCAGCTGTTTTGTACTTTTGTAGCTTTCAAGACTGGAATTTCCATTTAGTCCCCACATTTTTTATATGTAAAGCTTTAGTCCCTATAATGCCAACATGTCTTTTGTCATAATTAGTCCCTCAACATTCAAAAACTAATATTTTGCACTTAAAACACACTAAGTTAAGTTAAAAGTTTAAATTTATTTTATGGTCATTGACTTATTTTCTTAGGATATTGCTAATATATTTTTTTGAAAAATAAATTCCTTTATATTTTATAGTCTCCGTTATAACGCCGTTATAACTCCGCGAAGTGAAATTTAACCTTAAAGGTGGCCGACCGCGAAGGGACCGTTAAACGTTATTTACAACCTTGTTTATATGTTTGTGTCCATAACAGAATTATATGCATACATAATTTTCTTGTAGGTTAAGAGGTTAGTAGAACCACATTCTTGTACTCAAAGTAGTATGGGGGGTAACAAGTGTGCCACTCAAGGATGGATTGCTGATGTAATCACTGACAAACTAACAAACTAAGATCTGATGGAGATGTCTCAGTTGCGGAGCTTAGAAGCTGGCTTGTGAAAACTTACAATGTTGAGCCACCATATATGAGAGTTGCTAGAGGGAAAGAACAAGCTTACACAGATATGTATGGCAAGTGGGAGGACTCTTTCATACGGATTGATGATTTCAAAGAGGAGTTACTAAATAGGAACCTCGGAAGTGTTGTTGACATTGATTTTGACACAAAAAGTGACAAGAAACGTTTCTTAAGATTTTTTATTTCATTATCTGCTTGTTCAAAGGGATTTCTTGCTGGTTGCCGTCCATATATTTCTCTTGATGCTTGTCACCTGAAAGGGAAATTCAATGGTGTACTAGCTGTTGCCACGAGTGTTGACGGTAATAATTCAATATTTCCAGTAGCCTTTGGTGTACTTGAGTCAGAAAATACAAAATCATGGACGTGGTTTCTTGAGTTACTAAAGAAAGCAATAGGAGTGCCAAATGGTCTTGTTATCTCATCAGACATGCAGAAGGGATTAGAAGTAGCAATCACGCAAGTTTATCCGAATGTTGAGCATAGAGAATGTATCAGGCACTTATATAGTAATTTCAAGAAACACTTTCGTGGCGACTTCTTTAGCTCCAATTTGTGGGGTGCTGCAAGAACCTATTGTCCTATTGAGCATGACAAACTACTAAAGGAAATCTCTGATGTACGTGAAGCTCCAATTACATATCTCAATCAGAACCATAAGAAGATATGGAGTAGAAGCAAGTTTGGCACAATATCCAAGTGTGATTACATTACTAATAATGTTTCTGAAGCATTCAATTCTTGGATAGGTGACTTGCGTTATCAACCAGTCCTTGATCTCCTGGATGCCATTAGAGACAAGCTTATGGTACGATTATATAAGAAAAGGAAGATTGTGGAAAAGTGGAAAGGCACGTTAGTTCCCAGAGCTAAAACTTATATTAACAATATCTCCAAGGTAAATAGATTGGGTTATAGTTATTACATTAGCTTTATACTTTAGGTGTGTATCTGTCTTTGTATGTCTATTGACTAATTTGCTTTTTTTTTTCCTTGTAGAACCTGGGTGAATATGAGGTTCGGAGAAGTAGCGATAATCGAGCTGAAGTCAAGTTCAAGGGAAGACGATGGGAGGTTGTATTAAATGAGCGAACCTGCACTTGTCGAGTTTGGCAAGTTAAAGGCCTTCCATGTATACATGCAGCACCTTTCATTTGTAGCATAAGGGATAATAATTGGGATAAATATGTTGATCGATATTATACAATTCAGAAATTCAAAGAAGCCTATGCTCTAGAGATTGCTCCGATGCCGGGAAAAGATCAATGGGTGCAAAAAGAAACAGGGGGGAGGATATACCCACCAATAATCAAACGTCCACCTGGACGACCCAAAAAGAAGAGAATTGTACCATCTAACGAGCCTAAGAAAAGACAACAATGTGCACGATGTGGGCAATATAGCCATTGTGTTAAGACATGCAAAAATCCGCCCCGCGAAGGGCATGATCCATATCAACCATCGACCAGTAAAAGGTTTGTCAATCGCTCAGTTCCTTTTGTTTACATTTCCTAGAAACAGACCTTGAATCTGTATGCTAATAGGGGTTTTTGTTGTTATAGGAAACGAGGAAAAAATACAACAGTGCATGAAAGCAATGTGGTACAGGGGTCAAATTGATGTCATTCTGTTTTTAGGAGTAGTGTTCATAATACACCAGTAGCGTTCTGTCTTCTGGTTATAGTTTCGGTACTCGTCAATAGTTTTTTGTGGTATTTTGATTTATTTTTATATTTCTAATGAATCTTTAGGCGTTGAACAAAAGGTTGGAGCTTTATAATTTATCTAATTTATGTTTGATAATAATACCATCATCGTAAGCGTGTATGTTCATGCACAATGATTCTGTGATAATTCAGTTGTAAATGGGTAAATGCTTTATGAGTTCTTCAAGTAATGAGACCGAACTCAGTTTTTGTAAGCTGCATATATCAGTTTATTTCCACTATATTTTTTTGCTGTCAAATAAAGAGTTGGAGTTACTAATGTAGGTTCCACTGCAAGTATCATATTCTGCAATTAAGACTTGGTGTTGCTGAGTATTTTTATGTTGTTGGTCACAAGTCAATGGTCCCAAAATGAAAAGATTTTTCCCCTGCTAAAATGAAATCAATGGTCCAGGATGAATTTTTCTTATGGCTTGAAGTATAGTGCATGTGTCATGCTTTATTTTTGTCATTGTCTAAGTCATGTGCAGGTTTTTCATTTTTGTATGGTTAGTGGTATGATGTACATTTCAGCATTTAGTCGTAATATTATGTGCACTTTCCAAAAATATACTAGGGGCAAAACTGGAATATAATTAAATGAAATTGTTTTAATTAAATCTTTAAATGAAATGGGTAAATATGATAGGTTTAATACTTAAGTTGGTTTTATTTGATATTTTGTTATTAAGTTGGGTATATATGTTATTTTCAAAGTTAATAGGGGGATATATGAGATTCTCCCTTTATTATGTATGTATAGTTGAGGTGTTTTTTTTTTTTGGTTTTGTCTCTTTGTTGTACTATGTACGAGTTTGATGATAGTGTAGTCATCAAGGTTCTTTCATTCTGTTTAATATTTTATAGGTTTGGATTGTATTTTGAAATTTATTTCGTTTAGCCGTTACTTCCGTCGGTTGAAAGACCATCTCCTTACATGAGGTCTTGTGTTCAAGTTTTTTGGAGGACATAGGAATTAAGTCCCTTTATAAGGGTTTGACTTGGGTATACTCAAGTTCAAGTCCAAGGAAACAGGGTTTACCCATATTAATCGTCGTGTCTTCGGGCGGATTAGTAGGGGTTCCCCCATCGGGTATTTGAAATAGGCATTTCTACTTCGAGGGAGCTCTCTAGCGCGGACCCGGTTAAGACAACGTATGCTAAACCTCTCGCTGTCGAATCGCGACACGAAGTTTCCAGCGAAATTCACCTTCAAAAAAAAAAAAACTATTACTTCCATATGCCAACATGATAGTTTGTCAAACATCATCAACGGTACCCAATTTCACATAAGCAGGGTTTAAGAGGTATGACATAGACAATCTTATCCCTATCTAAAGGTAGAGACATTGCTTCTGAAAGGACTTCCGACCTATGGTTAAATTGAAGAATTTCACTTAAACAATCAACAAATCTCCAGAATCCCAGCAGAATAGAAATTATTATTAATAATAGAATGAGTTTAAGAGTTTATTATTATTACAAGTTTCTAATCAACAGGATGATGATTAGATTATTAAGAATTAAAATAAGAGAAGATCAATTTTATGATCTTTATACAGATTAATATGAAAATATAGAGAGAAAAATAGAGACAATATGATCGATCATCAGCAGAGAAAAAAATTAGGTGAAACCCTAAGCGAATATATATACACCAACAATATTTCATCTTCTATCCTCAGAAATGCTTCAATCCAGAAATAGTCCCTCAACTGTTAGAAAATCCAGAATAAGTCCACTAGCTTTATATCTTCTTTACTAATAATCCTTCTACTTATAAACTGCATACAAACAAACCAATTTAGTATAAATTAAACAAATATATATATATCGATTTGATATATATATATATATATATAAACGAATATATATATATATATATATATATATATATACCAAGTTAACTTGTATAAATGATCTCAATCCCATTCTTAATATCCCTCCTCAAGTTAAACTTGGTATGCATCATGTAAACAGAATTTATCAAGAAGAAAGTAATGTGGTTTTGAACCAAGACTCTTGGTTAGTAAATCTGCAGGGTTGAAATCAGAATCAATCTTGTTAACCTTTAAAGTTCCTGCACTAATTTTCTCTCTTACAAAATGCAAGTCAATTTCAAAGTGCTTAGTTTTCTCATGAAACACAGGATTATGAGCTATAAGAATTGCAGATTTACTATCACAATAAACATTTATAGGAATATTAGTTTTGAGTCTCAAATCTTTCAATAGTTTCAAAACCCATATGATTTCACAAGTAACAGCAGCTAATGCCCTATATTCTGCTTCTGCAGAGGACTTAGCCACTGTTGTTTGTTTCTTACTCTTGTAGGAAACCACTGTGCTACCAAGACATAGCATGTAACCAGTTATGGACCTTCTAGTGCCAAGGCACCTTCCCCAGTCAGAATCTACATATGCAGTCAGACTAAGATCATTTTGCTTTCTAATACATATACCCTTACCAGGAGACAACTTTAAGTATCTCAGAACTCTGAGACCCATATTGAAATGATCTTGTAAAGGTGCATGCATAAATTGACTTAAGCATTGCACTGCATAACTTATATCAGGTCTGGTTAGAGACAAATATATCAATTTTCCAATCAACTTCTGGTAAACAGAAATATTATCCAAGGGTTTTGATTTGTTAGGATCAACAGGCATAGTAATATTGTTTTCAAGAGGGGTTTTGCATGGTTTACATCCTAATAAACCAAAGTCATTAAGAAGTTCAAGACAATATTTTCTTTGTGAGAGACAAAGACCCTTTTCAGTTTCTATAACTTCTATTCCAAGAAAATACTTCAATTTTCCAAGATCCTTAATTTTAAATTTTGAATTAAAGAATGCTTTAACTTTATCAATTTCAGTTAAGCTGTTTCCTGTTAAGACTATATCATCAACATACACAAGTAATGCAACAAATATATCACCATTAGTCTTAACAAACAAAGAATAATCAGACTTAGATTGCTCAAAACCATACTCAAGCAAAGCTTTAGACAATTTCTCATTCCATTGTCTAGGAGCTTGCTTCAAACCATATAAAGATTTTACTAACTTACAAACTCTTTTGTCATCTTTATCAAAATAACCTTGAGGTAATTTCATATATACCTCTTCATGAAGATCACCATATAAAAATGCATTGTTAACATCTAATTGAAAAATAGACCAGCCTTTAGAAACTGCTAAAGTTAATAAACACCTAATTGTAACCATTTTTACAACAGGAGCAAATGTCTCCTCAAAATCAATACCTGCCCTTTGGTTAAAACCTTTTGCAACCAATCTTGCTTTATATCTTTCAATTTCTCCTGATGATTTATACTTTATTTTATACACCCATTTACAACCAATTGCTTTTCTACCCTGAGGTAATTCAGTAACCACCCATGTACCATTCCTATTCAAAGCTTCCATTTCTAAGTTCATAGCATTTACCCAATTCTTATCAGAAGCAGCTTGCAAATAGCAATTAGGTTCAATACTCTTATTAAGATTAGAAACTAAACATTTCATATCAGGACTCAAATTAGCATAATTAATCACTTTGTTCAAACCATACTTAACTTTACCTTCTAACACAAAATCTTTTAACCTTATAGGTAAAGTGGTATTTCTGTTTGACCTTCTTAGATTTTCTTCATTCAAAACATTTTGATCTTCATTAAAATCACCCTCAGAATTATTATCATTATCATTACTAATATCAGAAGGTGCAGCCTCTTCATCACTGGTAGAATTACTACCATCATGATTGGTAGTACTAGAACTGCCAGAATCATGGGTAGATACACTGCCAGGAGAATGGCTGTTAACACCTCTAATATTATCAATTCCCTCTTCTTCATCATTGGGCATTTCAGGAATATCCTCAAGATATGGTGTATCAAAAAAATTTATATGATTAATAGTCTTATTAGAATCAGAAGATTGTTTAGAAGACATAGTAAAAGGAAAAATATTTTCATAGAATTTAACATCTCTTGAAAAAAGAAACTGTTTACTTTCTAAACTATATAGCTTGTAACCTTTCTTTGAATTTGCATAACCAATAAAGACACATTTTTCTGATCTTGAACTAAATTTATCACTATTATTAAGTTTTGTGGCAAAACATAAACAACCAAAAGTTTTTAAGTGAAACAAATAAGGTTCAAAACCATACACCATCTCATAAGGAGATTTCCCATTTAAAACAGAAGAGGGTAATCTATTTATCAAATAAGTAGCAGTCAAAACACATTCAGACCAAAGATATAAAGGAATTCCCCCCTGAAACATAAGAGACCTAGCCACATTAAGAAGGTGTCTATGTTTCCTTTCAGCAATGCCATTTTGTTGAGGAGTATAAGCTATAGTTGTTTGGTGAACTATTCCTTCATTTGAAAAATAAGTTTGTAAAGTAGAATTAACAAATTCAGACCCATTATCACTTCTAAATATCTTGACAGACTTATTAAATTGATTTTTTAAAAAAGCATTAAACTGTTTAACATACTCAGAAACCTCAGTTTTAGTTTTTAACATATATGTCCAAACTGCTCTTGAAAAGTCATCAACAATAGTAAGAAAAAACCTAAATCCTTCTTTACTAGTAATCTTGTATGGACCCCAAACATCTAAATGAATCAAATCACCAACAGCCATAGATTTATGATCACTAATAGGAAAAGGTTCTCTTGTTTGTTTTGCCTTATGACAAATATCACAAGGTGAAATAGAGTCACCAGACAACTTTAACTTATGCTTTAAAACAGATAAAACAGGAGTAGCAGGATGACCTAACCTATGATGCCAAAGAAAAACAGATTGAGCAGGTGCAGACACAGCATTACAACTAAACATAGAATTTG
>CM067175.1:92897040-92972040 GCA_034093135.1 Erigeron breviscapus | reverse complement strand
GACAATCTTATCCCTATCTAAAGGTAGAGACATTGCTTCTGAAAGGACTTCCGACCTATGGTTTAACCTTTGAAAAAAAAATCTCAGCGACAAGATGGAACCAAACCGAATAGGGAATATGATGTGTGCCTATGGCCTTATCCACGTTCATACATATTGTTAGACCATTTGTAAGGGCTTGGTGAAAGGAGGGTAAAGCAAGATGACATGGCAGAGTAATGAAGGTGAAAGTTTTAATGTTACTCAGTGAAACATGTAGGTGAAGGTGGAGTCAGTGAATTCTTTCACTGAGTGAAATGGATTCAAATGATAGTATCATGTTTTTGTCTTTTTCCTCAAATATGGCATCCTCAAATATGTATTATCCTTTTGTTTTTCAACAGATTTCACTAATGTTTTTCAAATATGATATATGTTATTTTTAATATAAATAAATATATTATGTTTTTAATTAAATAAATGTAAGTCTAAATGGTAGGTGAATGGTTAAGGAGAAAGGAGAAAAGAGAAAGTGAAAGAGGTGAGAATGGCATGAAAAAGTGTAGGTGAAGAAGGTGAACGGTTAAGGATGGTCTTAGGAGTGAAGTTAGTATATTTTAATTTGTGTCCCACATTTAGTAGAAGTTAGTAGCAGTTAGTTTGTAAGGAGTTATTAGCAGTTAGTTTGTAAGGCTATATAGCCATATGTTATTTTGCTTTGGAGTATGAATGAAAGTATGAACGTCTAGTTTTCTCTCTATATATTCTATCTTGTTTCGATCTATTTTCTTTCGGTCAACTTGTGAAAGGTTGGAACCACATCAGAATAGCCTCGATCTCAGATCTACTCTCGATCTAAGATAAAAGTCGAAGAGAAACTCTCAATGGCTCTCTATAGAGGGAAGAGAGAGAATTACTTTCAACAACAATGATATTTTGTTTAAGTGTTTGCTAAGTTTTGGTCATCTTCGGCCTTTTTGGTCAAAGTATGTTAATTACTCCAATGATTTTGTCAAGAACTGTCATATCTGGGAGTACTGGTTAATTTTTGAAGTTGTGTGCATAAGCAAAAAGATGGCCAATTTTGTCAACATTCATTTAAACAGAGAAACATGATATTAGCCAAATTGGCAAATGAAACTACTCTAAGAGCTCAATCCGCCGCTTTCCCATCTGAGAAAGAATATGAATCCACATCAGGATCACTTATACAAGAGGATCGATTCTTTTGACCTTTAACACGACATCCTCCCTTTTTTTAAGCTTCCAAGGTATACCTTAGCCCATAGGATGTGATATAACATATACTTTACATAGTTGTGTCAACAATAGACCATAGATCTTCGTATTCCTTTGTTACAAAGAAACCTTTTTAGTCGGGGAACTTTTTCCTAGGTTATATATTGGTGGTTGCCATGTGTGATTCTTGAGATACACTTACAATGTGCAGAAAATTCTTTTTTATCAAGGTTTTTGACTTTGAAGGAAGTTCTTATTTTGTTTTTGAACTTATGTTATAAATGTTATAGCTTGACAGGACACAGGTTGACTTGCAATTTGTGGTTGATGTGTCTATGCCTACCACAACTTCTTTTGATCATGTGTGGCACTACAAGAAATCCAGTTTTTTGCGACGCAAAATTTCGTCGCGAAATCTATCAGTTTCGTCGCGAAAAATGGTCTGCGACGAAATTATCGTCGCAAATAATGCGTCGCAAAAGAGTTGACGCAAAAAAGATTTCGCGCGAAAAATGGTCTGCGACGAAAATATCGTCGCAATTAATGCGTCGCAAAAGAGTTGACGCAAAAAAGATTTCGCGACGAAATGATTGTCGCAAAAGAGTTGTCGCAAAAAACATTTCGCGACGAAATATTGCGTCGCAAAGATAAGTCCTGATAAATATTATACTAATATATTTTTAGTCGCAAAAAATATTTCGCGACAAAATTTCGTCGCAGAGCTAATTGCAGTCGAATATTATATTAATTTTAGTTTTCGTCGCAAAAGACCTATCGCGACGAAATTTCATCGCAATTTGTTTTTTTTTTATAAATATTTTGGTCTGTAATTGTTCCTACCCGCCCAGGTATTCCTGGGCAATTTTCTGCAGAAACAGCTGATACAACACCTGTTATGACATCTATATCAACAATAACATCACTAATTCCACCATTCATCACTAATGCCAACATTACGAAATCGCTAAGAACTATCTAATTATAATTCAAAGTTAACGACATTTGCTAGCATTTAAAACATCATCATCCCAACATAGGAAACTAAAGTTAACCACTACAAACCTAGAGTTAGTTCACAACCATTGCACAAACCTAAAGTTAAGTTCACAACCATTGCACAACAAAAGCTAAAGTTAACCACTACAAACCTAAAGTTCACATCCATTACACACCAAAAGCTAAAGTTCACAGGTTATAACATAGTGTCTCAAGTACTACATCGAGTCATCAACCTTCAAGATCTATCACCGGAAGACTCACCTTGTTCTTGGAATGTCCCACGGTTCTTCAACGCATTCTGGACTTGAGTTTGAATTTGGGATTGCATTTGAGTCTGTACCTCGGACATGATCTCTGCCATCATTTGGGATCTTTCACTCGCCATTCTTGCTTGAAGCATCTGATCAACCTCTGCTTGTGAATACATCCGCTGATCTGTCCTCTGAGGTGGGGGTGGAGGCGGTGGAGACAAGTTTATAACTGGGCCAATGCCACGTTCCCAGCCAGCTCGAGGACCCAGCACCTCCCGCATAATCTCTCTCTCACACCTGTTGGGATCCTTTTTCTGGAGCTCAATCATTTTGTCCTATGTAATTTACAAAGAATCATAATCGACGTTATACATATGAAAATGTTATATATTATTTCATATGCTTAAGTAAAACATGTGTACATTACTTACATAGGCCTGCGAGGGTTCATCCTGTGTAAACTTTAGGTTATCATCAGTATAATGCAAACGATAAGATTCAATAGCACCATTGCTTGGTGAATCAGAACCTGATCCCTGCTTCTGTTTCTATAAACACATTTATTGATTGCTTTCACGTGACTCACTTTTGCCAAGAAATCCAACGAAGACATCGACTCAAAACCAGGGTGTAGATCGGTGTCGACAAGTTTTAATAATTCAGCAAGTTCATCATTTGTAGCACTCGGCTCTTCTATTGGGTCAATTGGCTCATCTTCGACATTCTCCTCTTGGGGGGCACTCTCCTGACGAATATCAGCGATGAAATCATGCATTGGGTCTATCGTTTGCGGTATGACTGGAACTACTCGTGACGGAACAATCGGTTCACCGTGATGTATCCACCTCTTGTAAGTTTTGCAAAAACCATTATTATGTATGTGTTGCTCTATTGTTGGAAGAGGGTGACAATGAACATTACCGCAACGATTACAGGGGCAGCGAGCATAATTACGGCTATTCGTATAATTCTTACATCTTTTCATGAATTCTGTAAGACCATCCAAATACTCTCTAGAATAACGATTTGTTAAAGTAGTCCAACTCTTATCGATCGTCATAATTGCGTCTACAAACAATATTATATTGACACGCTATTAACTAGAAAAGCGGATATACAAATCATTTAACACATATACAAATCAAAACAGGGGAATTAGACACTAAGGGATTACGAGTGGATTGATAGGCGACCGGTTTGTAGCAAGGTGACCAAAAAAAAAAAAAAAAAAAAAAAAAAAAAAAAAAAAAAAAAAAAAAAAAAAAAAAAAAAAAAAAAAAAAAAAAAAAAAAAAAAAAAAAAAAAAAAAAAAAAAAAAAAAAAAAAAAAAAAAAAAAAAAAAAAAAAAAAAAAAAAAAAAAAAAAAAAAAAAAAAAAAAAAAAAAAAAAAAAAAAAAAAAAAAAAAAAAAAAAAAAAAAAAAAAAAAAAAAAAAAAAAAAAAAAAAAAAAAAAAAAAAAAAAAAAAAAAAAAAAAAAAAAAAAAAAAAAAAAAAAAAAAAAAAAAAAAAAAAAAAAAAAAAAAAAAAAAAAAAAAAAAAAAAAAAAAAAAAAAAAAAAAAAAAAAAAAAAAAAAAAAAAAAAAAAAAAAAAAAAAAAAAAAAAAAAAAAAAAAAAAAAAAAAAAAAAAAAAAAAAAAAAAAAAAAAAAAAAAAAAAAAAAAAAAAAAAAAAAAAAAAAAAAAAAAAAAAAAAAAAAAAAAAAAAAAAAAAAAAAAAAAAAAAAAAAAAAAAAAAAAAAAAAAAAAAAAAAAAAAAAAAAAAAAAAAAAAAAAAAAAAAAAAAAAAAAAAAAAAAAAAAAAAAAAAAAAAAAAAAAAAAAAAAAAAAAAAAAAAAAAAAAAAAAAAAAAAAAAAAAAAAAAAAAAAAAAAAAAAAAAAAAAAAAAAAAAAAAAAAAAAAAAAAAAAAAAAAAAAAAAAAAAAAAAAAAAAAAAAAAAAAAAAAAAAAAAAAAAAAAAAAAAAAAAAAAAAAAAAAAAAAAAAAAAAAAAAAAAAAAAAAAAAAAAAAAAAAAAAAAAAAAAAAAAAAAAAAAAAAAAAAAAAAAAAAAAAAAAAAAAAAAAAAAAAAAAAAAAAAAAAAAAAAAAAAAAAAAAAAAAAAAAAAAAAAAAAAAAAAAAAAAAAAAAAAAAAAAAAAAAAAAAAAAAAAAAAAAAAAAAAAAAAAAAAAAAAAAAAAAAAAAAAAAAAAAAAAAAAAAAAAAAAAAAAAAAAAAAAAAAAAAAAAAAAAAAAAAAAAAAAAAAAAAAAAAAAAAAAAAAAAAAAAAAAAAAAAAAAAAAAAAAAAAAAAAAAAAAAAAAAAAAAAAAAAAAAAAAAAAAAAAAAAAAAAAAAAAAAAAAAAAAAAAAAAAAAAAAAAAAAAAAAAAAAAAAAAAAAAAAAAAAAAAAAAAAAAAAAAAAAAAAAAAAAAAAAAAAAAAAAAAAAAAAAAAAAAAAAAAAAAAAAAAAAAAAAAAAAAAAAAAAAAAAAAAAAAAAAAAAAAAAAAAAAAAAAAAAAAAAAAAAAAAAAAAAAAAAAAAAAAAAAAAAAAAAAAAAAAAAAAAAAAAAAAAAAAAAAAAAAAAAAAAAAAAAAAAAAAAAAAAAAAAAAAAAAAAAAAAAAAAAAAAAAAAAAAAAAAAAAAAAAAAAAAAAAAAAAAAAAAAAAAAAAAAAAAAAAAAAAAAAAAAAAAAAAAAAAAAAAAAAAAAAAAAAAAAAAAAAAAAAAAAAAAAAAAAAAAAAAAAAAAAAAAAAAAAAAAAAAAAAAAAAAAAAAAAAAAAAAAAAAAAAAAAAAAAAAAAAAAAAAAAAAAAAAAAAAAAAAAAAAAAAAAAAAAAAAAAAAAAAAAAAAAAAAAAAAAAAAAAAAAAAAAAAAAAAAAAAAAAAAAAAAAAAAAAAAAAAAAAAAAAAAAAAAAAAAAAAAAAAAAAAAAAAAAAAAAAAAAAAAAAAAAAAAAAAAAAAAAAAAAAAAAAAAAAAAAAAAAAAAAAAAAAAAAAAAAAAAAAAAAAAAAAAAAAAAAAAAAAAAAAAAAAAAAAAAAAAAAAAAAAAAAAAAAAAAAAAAAAAAAAAAAAAAAAAAAAAAAAAAAAAAAAAAAAAAAAAAAAAAAAAAAAAAAAAAAAAAAAAAAAAAAAAAAAAAAAAAAAAAAAAAAAAAAAAAAAAAAAAAAAAAAAAAAAAAAAAAAAAAAAAAAAAAAAAAAAAAAAAAAAAAAAAAAAAAAAAAAAAAAAAAAAAAAAAAAAAAAAAAAAAAAAAAAAAAAAAAAAAAAAAAAAAAAAAAAAAAAAAAAAAAAAAAAAAAAAAAAAAAAAAAAAAAAAAAAAAAAAAAAAAAAAAAAAAAAAAAAAAAAAAAAAAAAAAAAAAAAAAAAAAAAAAAAAAAAAAAAAAAAAAAAAAAAAAAAAAAAAAAAAAAAAAAAAAAAAAACAAATCAACAACAACAAAAAAAAAAAAAAAAAAAAACCGAAAAAAAAAAAAAAAAAAAAATAGATTAAGAAAATAAAATAAAACAGAAAACGGCAGGTTACAGAAGGCTTGAGCGGCTGCAGGTTACAGAGGCGGCGGCGGTAGGTTACAGACTGCGGCAGGAGAATTTCCGGGCGGGCGGTTGGTTGGGTTTCCGGGCGGCAGGAGGTTTCGGTGGGTATAAGGGTTTTTTTGTTGGAGAAGAAAAAGTGTTTGGAGGGTAAAGAAATTGCGTCTACAAACAATATTATATTGACACGCTATTAACTAGAAAAGCGGATATACAAATCATTTAACACATATACAAATCAAAACAGGGGAATTAGACACTAAGGGATTACGAGTGGATTGATAGGCGACCGGTTTGTAGCAAGGTGGCCATCCTAACCCACTTTTTGAATGTTTTGTCTCATATATGAATGTGTATAATTGATTTACTATTTAAGAAAAATTTGGCAGCATTTCCCCTTAGCTCCCCAAATATGTGTATTTAACACATACTCATGAGAGCAAAGGTAAAATGTTTGCCAAAAATTTCTTAAATAGTAAATCAATTATACCAATCCATATCCTAAATGAGACATAACATTCAAAAAGCAGTCCCAAAACGGGGACTGTCCGAAATTAATTTCTAAATTAATTTCAGACGGGTGACCTACGGTATAAAATGAGGGATAAATTTACACACATACATATATTACATACATAAGAAGCGAATAACACATACATATATTACATGCATAAGAAGCGAATAACACATACATATATTACATACATAAGAAGCGAATAAAGAAAGCTCACCGGTATATATAGAGAGAAAGGATAAAAAGAAAGCAAGAAAGAGAGAAAGAAATGGAAGACGTCCAACGGCACCAATCTATCATACAAAACATACAATTAACATATTTAATAAATCTGAATTTTATATATTTAATAAATGACATTTTTTCAATATTTTATAAATCTGAATTTAATATATTTTATAATAATATATATATATATAATATAAATTAATATATTTATAATATATAATATATATATATATATATAATTAATAAATCTGAAAATTTTTTAATATTTATAAATCTGAAAATAATTGAATATATTCTTAAAGAAAGCAAACAATAATACAAAAAAAAATAGCAAAGAAAAAGAAAATATACCAACTCATTGTGGCAGTAGTGGATGGTCCGACAGGTGGTCGTGGTGGACTTCGGCGGCAAAGCAAATCCTTAAAGGAAATCATAAACCGAAAATTAATGAAAAGAAAGAAAAAAAATAGATTAAGAAAAGAAAATATACCAACTCATTGTGAGTGGATGGTCCGACAGGTGGTCGTGGTGGACTTCGGCGGCAAAGCAAATCCTTAAAGGAAATCATAAACCGAAAATTAATGAAAAGAAAGAAAAAAAATAGATTAAGAAAAGAAAATAAAACAGAAAACGGCAGGTTACAGAAGGCTTGAGCGGCTGCAGGTTACAGAGGCGGCGGCGGTAGGTTACAGACTGCGGCAGGAGAATTTCCGGGCGGGCGGTTGGTTGGGTTTCCGGGCGGCAGGAGGTTTCGGTGGGTATAAGGGTTTTTTTTTTTTTATATTTATATATATATAAATATATAATATATTATTATATATATTATATATGTATATTATATATATTATCATTATATATATATATAATATATATATATATTATATATATATATAATATATATATATAATATATATATATAATATATATATATAATATATATTTATCAAGATTATATATTATATATATATATTATATATATAATTAATAAATCTGAAATTCTTTTAATATTATAATTTATAAATAATAATTTATGTTTTAATAAATAATAACAATTTATATTTGTTATTTAGTATTTTTTTAATAATTATTATATCTTACCTATTACCTTTTTATAATGTTATTTTATTAATTATATCTTCCTTTATTACTTTTTTAGTTTTTAAAAATTTACATGATTGAGTCTTGTTTACATGACAATATGTAAACACGAAGGTATATTTAAGACAACACGAAGGTATATTGGGCCTGTTAAGCCCAATAGTCAAGGATGATGAGATAAAGTTAAAACAAAACACTGACGAATAAAAATTCTTCGTTACAATACACTGTTAATTAACTTATTTATGGTCATTTTTAAGATTTTGCATGATTAAGTACTTGTTCACGTTACAATGAGTTGGGCATGTTATTAGGGTTACTCGTGGATTTATAAGTACTTAATAGGCCGCCAGGAATCAATTCAAGTGGTTAAACGGTTTCAAAAGCCCAACAAGCCCAACAAAAATAATAAATGGATCCAAATGGCCTAATAGGCCCAACAAAGAGATAAAGAATGGAAACAGGCCCATCAGACCCATTTAAGACAACACGAAAATATATTGGGCCCGTTAAGCCCAATAGTCAAGGATGATGAGATAAAGTTAAAACAAAACACTGACGAATAAAAATTCTTCGTTACAATACACTGTTAATTAACTTATTTATGGTCATTTTTAAGATTTTGCATGATTAAGTACTTGTTCACGTTACAATGAGTTGGGCATGTTATTAGGGTTACTCGTGGATTTATAAGTACTTAATAGGCCGCCAGGAATCAATTCAAGTGGTTAAACGGTTTCAAAAGCCCAACAAGCCCAACAAAAATAATAAATGGATCCAAATGGCCTAATAGGCCCAACAAAGAGATAAAGAATGGAAACAGGCCCATCAGACCCATTTAAGACAACACGAAAATATATTGGGCCCGTTAAGCCCAATAGTCAAGGATGATGAGATAAAGTTAAAACAAAACACTGACGAATAAAAATTCTTCGTTACAATACACTGTTAATTAACTTATTTATGGTCATTTTTAAGATTTTGCATGATTAAGTACTTGTTCACGTTACAATGAGTTGGGCATGTTATTAGGGTTACTCGTGGATTTATAAGTACTTAATAGGCCGCCAGGAATCAATTCAAGTGGTTAAACGGTTTCAAAAGCCCAACAAGCCCAACAAAAATAATAAATGGATCCAAATGGCCTAATAGGCCCAACAAAGAGATAAAGAATGGAAACAGGCCCATCAGACCCATTTAAGACAACACGAAAATATATTGGGCCCGTTAAGCCCAATAGTCAAGGATGATGAGATAAAGTTAAAACTAAACACTAACGAATATAAATCATACAGTACACTATATAAGTGATTACCAAGGGTTACTTTTTAACTCACAAGATAATATGAACGAAAATTACAAGTATGAATGTGTGTATGTATGTATAGATGGATGGATGTATGAATGAATGTATGTATCTCAATCATTCGTTTGGGCCGATATGTATCTCAATCATTTGTTTGGGTCGATATGTATCTCAATCATTCGTTTGGGTCCAATATGTATGTATGTATGAATACATGTCTCTTTTAGCTTTCAAAAGCTTCGTTTTAGTGTTGGTAAAAACATATTGGGCCTAATGGGCCCAATATGTTTTTCGACCATTTGTTTGGGACTAATCGGCCAGTATGTATATAGCTCGTGTATTTTAGGCCCGTTGGGCCAACCCTTAATACTTAATGGGCCTAATTGACCCAATATATTTCTCAATCATTCATCTGGATCTAACGGGACAAGTTTGACATATATGTATGTATACAGTATGTATGTATTAGGTATGACTAAAATATTAAGTACTTATTTACATGACAATGTGGTCGCAAGTTATTATTGGAAAGAAGGCTTATGGAACTTTTATGTGTCTATATATGTATAAGGTATGTATGTATAAGATATGTTTGTATGTATAAGATATGTATGTATAAGATATGTATTGTATGTATAAGATATGTTTGTATGTATAAGATATGTTTGTATGTATAAGATATGTTTGTATGTATAAGATATGTTTGTATGTATAAGATATGTTTGTATGTATAAGATATGTTTGTATGTATAAGATATGTTTGTATGTATAAGATATGTTTGTATGTATAAGATATGTTTGTATGTATAAGATATGTTTGTATGTATAAGGTATGTATGTATAAGATATGTTTGTATGTATAAGATATGTATGTATACTTATTATTAACTATTTTGTTATTTTTATAAATATTAAAATAATTACTATTTGTAATTTATTAACTTTAGAATAAAATTTTAAACATAATTTAAAATAAAATTTAAAAAATTTAAAATAAAATTTTAAAAAAAATTTTAAACAATAATTTATCATTTTTTAATGAAACTATAATAACTAATTATTTTACTAACACTTATTACTAAATAAAATTTAAAATAATTTTAAATAAATTTTTAAACAAAATTTTAAAATATCAAATATCGTCGCAATAAACAACTTCGTCGCAACATGATTCGTCGCAAAAAACATGGCGGGAAAATTTTTTTGGCCGGCGGGAAAAATAAAAATAAAAAGCTGTTTAGAAAAATACATTACGACGAAAAACTTTGGTCGCAATAAACTTTTTTTAAAGCAAAATCAAAAAAATATATTTCCGTCGCAATAAGTAGGTTTGTCGCAAATTATGTCGTCGCAAAAAAACATGGCGGAAATTTTTTCCCCAGGCGGGAAGAAAATAAAAATGAAAATTGTTTAGGAAAATTCATTGCGACGAAATTCTTTCATCGCAATAAACTTTCTTTAAAAAAAAATCAAAAAAGATATATGTTTCGTCGCTATAAACCCTTTCGTCGCAAACGTTTCGTCGCAAATCTTTTAGTTTGACTACGAAAGTCAAAAAGTTAATTATTTTGTCGTTTTAGTGTGTTTTTTGCGTCGAAATCCGTTTCGTCGCAAAACAAAAAACCAGATTTCTTGTAGTGTGGGGCAAAACTTTAACTTTGGAGACATGTCTTGAGGTAGCTGACAATGCCACGTACCATTAAAACACACTGAAATTGTAAAACAAACATGTCTCTGAAATCTTGACTTGAACCCATATCTTTAAATTGTGACGTGAACTTGGCATTTCGAAACACAATAGCTAGCTTACTTTAGACCTGGCTAAATTTACCAGATTACAACAATTGGGAGCAAAAAAATGTAAGGGAATTTGAATATTTTGCTTACAAACAACTGGTACTCATTTGGTTGTTGGTATGACAAGAAACACCATTACATGAGTAAGATCTTTATGTTTGTTTTCGATGGTTTGGTATCTTCCCAAATGGATATTATTCTCGTTAGAGAATATGATAAAAAATCAATTCACCTTTTTCTGTCTAAAAAACTACTAACATATAGTTTAAGTAGGATATATTCCATGATAGTTAGAAATCAGAATATTTGAAATTGAAATGGTCCTTGATGGAATGATTGACGGAAACAAGTAAAAACGATTGGTAGATTGAAATCGTTCATACAACTATCGCGTGCCTAGTGAGGATAAACACGAAGAGTTCAAAGATTTTACACATTTTTATCATATGTTACAATTTTGTGATCAATCTCTTATCTTACTTGGTTATTGAGCAAATAACTTGGTAAATATGCTCACGTTTTTCAATATATAATCAATTCACTTTGTTTGGCGAGTTGTTCACCAAAAGAGATGATATGTGCATTATATTTTTTTGTCGTACAACATTAAACATATATCACAGTATTCTATATTATATAGTAGAATACCATTAAAACCTTTTAATGGTATATAACTAAACAAATTACAAGAAATCTTTAGGCTATCTGGAATCATTACTTATTCTTTTTGATACAAGCAACATTTCAACAAAGTTTTCTTTATTTTACTCCTATTTAAAATATTTATAATTTTAATTCCATCATATGTATTTAAAAAAAAGAAGTTATGTATATATAAAAACAAGAAGGGCTTGAAAGAAAGTAATTCATAGATAAAAAACAGGAAGCAAAGCCAATGTGGAGTCAGTAAAATATATAATATGAAGACGATAATATGTAGGTCACAGTTTCGATATTATAATAAATATCAAGGATTATTTTCATTTTTACGATCATTTACTTTTATTTTTTAGATATAGGAGATTCCAACATTTCATTTCATAAATATAATACATAAAAATAGAAGGTAAACGAACAAAAGCTACGCCACTACTTTTTTTGTATATTTAAAATAAATTTAACGACATCATAATAGACCCGTAAAAATAACTGTAGTCAAACAGAAGTGGACAACTAAACTAATCAGTTCTAAAAGGTCATTTCCTTTCATTTTTAATCAATTTGTCTTCAGAAATGAAAAAGGTAATAAAAAATATAAATTAATCACAGTATATAAATTTTATAACAAAATCTTATTTTTCTTTGAGGTAATTTAACTACATTTTTGATTGTGCACCGAACCGCGCAAGCCTTTATTGATGAGGTTGTGGGTAAAAAGGGTTTTGGTTTATATTTGTTGGCGATTCCCCGAAGGTAGGAGCGATGCCACTTTACGCCAACTATGATTGTTTGATATGATTGTCGAAGGTTCTTCGACTTGTGTTAGGGTTTTCGGCTGATTAGTAATCGTGTCTAATGTGGAGAAATCCTCCTCCTTTTATAGGGGGGGTTTCTTGGAGGAGAAGGTTAGGTTTTCCCTTCCTTCTTTGTTTCGATATACTCTTGCCAAGTATATCTTTATTTGGTTGCCATCTATATCCCTTTTTTAATGGGATATGATTTGCTATATTTTTGGGGAGGATTTATATTAATCTTTTAGTTATTTAAGCACCTCCGAGCTTGTGCCCTTCGTGGGAGTGCTTCGTGTTGTATATCCTTCGTATAATGACTCGGAGGGGTACATCGTCAAGCCCCCAGTCTAATAATAGAGGCTTCAAAGACTGTGATTTTAGACTATTCTTCTATTCGTACCTGGATAATCTGAACCATGTCACCTTTCGGAGGTGATGTACGAAGGATCGAAGGATAACATTATAGCTTTTTCCAAGGGTTAAAGGAAGGTGACTTTTGCGGAGGGGCTAATCTTGACAATTTTAGAAAGATAATGGGTATCTTTTGTTTCTTTGCACGAAAACCGAGATGGTGGGTGAGGGTTATTAAAGCTTTGCCGTCACATTTCCAAATTTATCATCTTCTTCTTCTTTTGTATCGATTTCCCAAATTTCTTTATTCCATCTGTATTTCCTGAATCTCAAATGGCTCGTGCTAAAGCAAAAAGAACTGTTGGTGGCAATCAACTCTTATCTACTCAGGCCGGCACATCTGCTGGTAGAACTCCGGCTCCCACATATTTTCAAGGTTGCCGGAAAAGATCTGCTATGAAAGTAGACATCCGGTCGTTTTACTGATTCTGACTCTGATTCAGAAGTCGATAAGGCATCTTATCGTGAATTGAGAACAGAGTAGGCCCGTCTCCACCGGGAAATTGTTGAAGTGAAGGGTAGGGAAGCTCGCGTGAAGAGCGACGTTCAGTATGCTGGTGATGAGATCCGCCGTCTGTCCCATGATGTGGAGAGATCTATCCCTTTCGTTGCTTTGCGTTGCTCCAATAAACGATACCAAGAGAAGCTGAAGGAGGCGGAGAAGGTCTTTGATGATTTGAGCAAAAGACTTAATGATTCTGAGAAGCAACTATCGGAGAATAACATTTATGTTGATGGAGCCAGGGAAATGTGGGGTGGAAAATGTGAAGAATTGCAAACTGCACATTCCAAGATCCAATCCCTGGAGGAGCAACTGGAGAAGTGGAGGAAGGAGGTTATTCCTCATATTTATCAAACCACCATCACTGATCCTGAAACTGCGAAGCGCCTAGTGGAGACGGCGACTGCTTCGGAAAATATTTCCGATATACTTCCTGAAGTGTAGATTTTATTTCAATGTGCACTGTATTTTATTATATCACTATGGATATGTTACATTTTTTTTTTTGAGTGTTAAAAAAATGCATGGTTCCGAAGGGTCCCCCTGCGGTGGCCCATGTCTTTTCTTTCTAAATGCTTTTTAGAGCTGCGTGGTTTCGAAGGGTCCCCCTTCGTAATTCCACGTCTTTTAATTTGGTGCGTATTATTACCTTAGGACCATGTCCTTGGGTCTCTGATTGTACGCTATGTGGGCGTCCCCTTGAACATGCGTTGTATTCAGAAAAATATGTCTTTATTATATAGTTTATGGGATAACGATCGTGGTAAAGTAAATACGTTAGGGGAGCGACCCTTCGTGTAACACCCCAACATGGCGGAATCATGGGGTATCACTTAGAAAAGCACAGCACGACATGGGAATTATGTAGAGTCAACTATATGAAAACATAGGATTGAAACAATCCTTAAACTTGTACAAACGTATACAATCATCAACATTCATTGAAATACATGTTCAATCAATAATAAAAGGCAATTTAATTGATAGTAGTTGATCCTAAAAGTAACCCATAAAAGGGAAGTAAGGATCATGGATCCAGAAAGTCCAAAGCTAGTCCAATCCTAGCAAGTAAGCATGCAATCATCCATTTTGTCTCTAATTAACTTGATTACCTGAAAAGTGTACTGAAGAGCGTCAACATAAAGTTGGTGAGTTCGTAGGGACAAGTAACAAGGAATAACCTTGTCGGATAACAACCGTTAACAATAAGTGAGGATTAGGAGAACTAATCACATCCAAGGATAACCTATAAGGTTTCACATTATCACAACTCAATACAAGTCAACATTCAATAATAACGATTCCATATAACGTTCAACAACGTTTCATAATAATCAATAACGATCAACAACGATGCGGCTTACATAGTTAATAATTAACAATGCGCTAACGGTGCGACTTATATAATAAGTAATGCGCTAACGGTGCGACTTACATCGTAAACAATGCGCTAACATGTCCATATCAACAATTCAATCATACAATCAATCAAAATCAACAATCAACAGTTAAACAAACATGTACACTTTTCAGCCCGAATCTCAATTGAGTAGGGAGGGTTTACGAAACTCACCTTATTCTTGATAATTCAACAGCAAAGTAGAAGAGATTGATGTAGTCAACGATGACGAGTGAGTCAACTGGCCACGTTACGTATTCCCTAATTTCAATGTTAATTGATTTATATTCGTGCTAAATTCTAAATATAGACATACAACTATAAGGTTATCTTTTTAATACGCTTGTCAACGTAATTTACTTCCTGTGTTTTTATAAGTCTTTGAATTTATCTTTAAGTATTATTTCAAGTATTTTCTAAATGAAAACTCATTTGTGTTGCAAAAATTTAAAAGGACCAAATTGTCATTCTTGAAACTTGAGGGGCTAAATTGTCATTCTTGAAACTTGAGGGACTAAATTGTCAAATGTCCAAAGTATAAGGACGAAAAATGATACCTTTGAAACTGTAGGGTAAAAATGTAACTTTCCGTATGTAATACGTATCCGTAGGATATATAAAGTATTTCTCTGATATTTCTAAATCCTTTTGAAGTATTTTTAAATAATAGGATTAATACGAAGAATGTATTAATCTTGTAACGAATAGATGTTTTCAATAGCAGAGATATGAAAAGATACCTTGAATGGTATGTATTATAATCAATACAAAATGTATTGATTACAATTGAAGAAATACCTTAAATGGCAGGAAAAACCAGCATTTTATTTCCAAGTTGTGTTAGGGTTGGCCTTGGGTCGTGAAGAATACCGGGGCTAATTAAGTTGCTTAGTGAATGCTTATGCAAACTTTTCGCGAACTACCTTCCATTCCTCCGGTATAAGCCAAAGAGGCCCAAGGTGCAATCACTTTCGGAAACATTGTGCGGTTAAAAGCGTATCAAGGATATATTCTATCCATAAATCAAACAATTCAAAAATACGAAATAATTCGCAGATGGTGAATAGTAATTATATGAATTAGGATAGTTAGGTATATAACTATGCCCTTGTTTATATACCATAATAAGTATTTAAAATGATTTAATAAAAGTTTTACGATTTCTCGTACTTTCGCTAATAATTCATTTTCGCAATAGTAACAATATTTCAATATTCATATATAAAAGCGATAGTTACCGTATTTAAATGCAATTATGTATCAATTGAGTATAAAATTAAGTTGACAAGCATTTCAATACATAACATATAGTCATATAATCATAAAGCAAAGTATAGTAAGGTTTCATAGAAACACTTACAAGTATGGAGATATTATGAGTTCTAAGATCAAAGTAACGATATAGGGATGAGCTCCAAAGAAGATCTTGAGAGAATCGACTATAACTTGGATTTGTAAACTTGATGAATATGGAATAATCCTAACTCCATGTGGCCATTATAACTAGGCTTTGATAAGTTCTTAAAAGAATTCGCAATAACAACGTCGTGTTTAAAATTTCGAAACCAACGAATTCAAAACAACTTTGGTTGAATCGAAAGCTTGGGATGATGAAAGGTTGTGTAAGATATGCTTGAACTTGAACAAGTATGGATCTCGGAATGATAGGGATTTAAGAAGAGAAGTGTTGAGAGTGTGAATTAGCAATTAGAAATGAAAACCTTAGCTTGTATTTATAGATAGTAATTTACCATGGTTACTAGTTTAGTTTGTTGGTAACTATGGTTAAGTTAAGGAATACCATGGGCTAGTTTGATGGTTTTGCAATACCATGGGCTAGTTAACTAACCTTAGTTAACTAACCTTAGTTAACTAATCCTAGTTAATTATGTCTTAACTTGGATTAGATGTAAGGTTGCGAGTGTTTCGGGTTCGTTTCCTTAATGAAACAGATCATCCATATAGCAGATATTACAATATCTCACTAGTCCGACACACATATATATATATGCACCAAAAATACCCAAAGTTTTCTTATATTCATAAAGTTTGCCATTATCATATATAACAAGTAATGGACTAAAATGGCAAATGTTACACTTCGTATAAGATAAAATAAAAGAAAATGCATTGCTTTTTGCAATTGCTTTATTCATCCTAAAAGGATAGTTGTCACATTGTGAAGACTATCTATTTATTTTGTGCCATAGCACTTGGATACAAAAATAATCAGTTTTACTGATAGAACTTTCGGAGATTGAAGCTGTTCCACGTGCGGTCCACTGGTTCGCCGTCCAATGTTGTTAGCTTGTATGCTCCATTGCCAAAGGCTACCTGAACTTGGTACGGGCCTTCCCATGTAGGTCCCATTTTTCCTGTATCCTTGACCTGACTTGCACTGTTCAGACGAAGGACATAATCACCAACTTTGAACGAAGTTGGATTGGTTCGTTTGTTGTAGTATCTTTCAAGCCTCTTTTTATATGTTGCCTCCCTTATTGCCGCTATGTCCCTTCGTTCTTCCAGCAAATCTAGGTTTATTCGCAGTTCTTCTTCGTTGTCATCTTTGTCAACATTGGATGTTCTGCAGGTTGACACCTGGTTTTCTGCTGGTAGGACCGCTTCTGTGCCGAAGGCAAGGTTGAAAGGTGTTTCACCATTGCTGGTTTTGGGTGTGGTTCGTTGCGCCCACAGGACGAATGGTAATTCGTCTACCCATCCAGTGTGTTTTTTCCCTAGCCCCTATTCCTTTCCCTTCACTACCTCTCTGTTTATTGACTCGACCTGCCCGTTTGCCTGAGGGTGATATACGGGGGTGAATTTTTGTTTGATTTTTAACCTTTCGCAAAACTTCAGGAACGTTCCTTGTGCGAATTGCTTTCCATTATCGGACACGATGGTTTGCGGCATTCCGAACCTACACACTATGTGTTCCCAAACGAATTTTTCCATCGCTTTCCCTTTTATCGAAGCAAGAGGTTTAGCTTCTACCCATTTGGTGAAGTAATCAACTGCTACCACAAGAAATTTAACTTTTCCTGGAGCTTCTGGGAGTGGTCCTACTATGTCTATTGCCCACTGTACGAAGGGCCAGGCTGAAGTGACTGAGATCATATCTTATTTCGGAGCCTTGGGTACATTCGAATGGATCTGGCAGGACTCACACTTTTGGATGTACGATGTGGCATCTTGATGCATTGTTGGCCAGAAATATCCTAGGCGCATAGCTTTAGTTGCTACAGATCGTGCTCCTGAGTGGGTCCCACATATTCCTTTGTGTATTTCTTCAAGAATAACCGAAGCTTGATTTGGGCCTACACACCTTAGCCAAGGTGTCACAAAAGATTTTCTGTATAGTTGACCGTCTGTGATCTTGTACTGAGGTGCTTTGATTCTAATTTTCCGAGCTTCATTGGGGTCTTCTGGTAGTATACCGCTGATTAAGTATTCACATATGGGTGTCATCCAGTTTTTCCCATCCTCTTTTATTAGGTCAGCGACATACTTTTCGTCGATTGATTTCTCTCTCAATACCTCAATGAGCACCTTCTTGCCAAAGTGTTCGAAAGTGAGACTTGCTAACTTGCTTAGTGCATCGGCTTTTTTATTCTGATTACGATGGACATGCTCTATCTTGAAGCTATTGAAACAATCGATCAATTCCCTGGTTTTTGCCAGATACTTCTTGATGGTCTCTTGTTTAGCTTCGAATTCTCCGGTAATCTGTGATGCTACCAATTGGGAATCCACGAAGGTGTGGATTCGCTTGATTTTCATTTCCTTTGCTAAACGAAGCCCTGCCAAGAGAGCTTCATATTCTGCTTCATTGTTCGTTGTGTTGAATTCGAACCTTAAAGCATAGGTATATTCCTTTTCCTCTGGACTGACGAGGATGATTCCTGCTCCTGATCCATCGGAGCTCGACGCTCCATCTGTATACAGCTTCCAGACGCCCATCCTTCATTTTCCATAACGTTTAAAGAGGTATATTCTTCTGGCTCATTATTTTCTTGTGTTTCTGCTATGAAGTCGGCTAGCACCTGTCCCTTAATTGCGCTCCTTCTTCGGAATTCAATGTCGTGTTCCCCTAGCTCTATCGCCCACTTAGCTACCCTTCCTGATTTCTCTGGTTTGAGCAAGATTTGCTTTATGGGTTTCTGATGAGCGTCCATTTTGTGATTATTTCCCATATCATTAGGCCGTGTTTTGATGTCTAAATGAGTTTAGAAATGTGAACTTTTGGTACTTAATTGGATGACATGTTATGATAGGTTCACAAGGCGTACAAGTGAAGGCAAACGTCTCTACTCAACTTAACACGAAGCCACAAGACTTTTGGACGAAGACTAGCAAGCGGAACATGAAGAATTTGAGGCCAACATGAAGCAAATGACCATGTGTTAGTATTTTGGGCATAACTTCTTCATACAGACTCCGTTTTTGACGAGTAAGCTATCCACGGAAAGGCGAGAGAAAGATCTACAACTTTCGTGTTGATGTCAAAGACCAGCGCCGCTCACATGAAGCTCTAGCGCCGCTGGAAGTGATCCTGAAGCTCACCAGCGCCGCTGGGACTCCTTGAGCGCCTCTGGGACCTCACGAGTGCTGCTCCCACTTCATGAGCGCCGCTGGGGATGCTTGAGCGCCGCTGGGACTTTACCAGCGCCGCTGGTAAAGTCGGTTCAGATCTAGAACCTTCCGAAAACCTATAAATACCCCCCTAAACCCTAAGAGCCGCAACTATACTTCCTCCAGACGACTTTGGGGGCTGTTCTAGGGTATTTTCATCAGATCTAAACCCTCGTAACACCTCCATATCATCCGGAAGATCAAGCATCAATTATCAACAACAATTATCATTCAACAAATAATTATTAGGTCAAATTAATTAGGGTTTGTGGTGTTGATTCGGAGGAGCGGCCAAGAAGGATACGGACTGCGTGACTTCGATATCCCTATTATTAGTTTGATCTTTCCTTTACTTTTATTATTATTGTTAGATACTTGTTTGCAAGACTATTTATTTAGCAATTATTATTATGGATTTATTTATTTTAATAATTGTTAGGGTTATTTGTTTTGCCATGAGTAGCTAAGTAGTTTTGCATCTATTTGGATAATGTGATCATGCCGTGATAGTTTTTATATTAGATTGTTGAACTGTTTTTTCTTATACAAACTTATTTTACTGATTTGTTTGGGTCGAGTTTGCGCTAAGGCCTTAGAGTCATTTAATTCGTTTTGTGAAACATTAATCGGTCTATAATTAATGTGGTCTCTTGACTTATAACTGAGCGGGGGATGGTTAATTAATAATTTGACTCAACTGAACATGTGTTTTATTAAATTGTTTTAGTTGATCCGGCGAACGGAAACCGGATCCGGGTGACTAGAGTAATTAGTGTCTGGCAGCCCCCAGCGCCGCTGGCAGCCCCGTTTCAGACAGATTCGCGTTCTGAGTTTGTTTTGACCCCGGAATGGACTTCCAATCAGATCCGGATCATTTTTCTACAACAAACGGAGCGTGAAACAGGTAAGCATTCGAACCTAATTGATTTATTATTTATTGAAATGCTTTCCTTTGATTTGTTTGCAGGAGTGCCAAAGCCGCTGAATCTTTTCAAGAAGATCATGGCACGGAAGAAAGAGCCGGATAAAGGGCATACGACTCTAACGATAGCTGAAGTTGAGGACACGGGACAACATCATGTGCAACCCGAGCCTGGTTATTCAGGGAGCTTTCTTAATCTTACTTTTTGTGATTTTAATTATGATTTTAGTTGCATTAAGTTAAGTAACCTTAGGGCTAGTAGTAATTTCATGCACTATTGTTTATTCTTTAAACTAGCCCCGGACCCCTTAGCTCCCGACCCTTTGGAATGGACTGACATAAGCCTTAACATGAAATACTTGAAGGTTCCGTGTCATAAGGGTATTCTTGAAATGTATATGTTAGGATGAAAGGGGGATTTTTAGATGATATTTGAAAAGAATAAAAATTGTTTTGACATCTTAAAAATGAATTTCGTTAAGGTGAAGGAAATGGATTGGGTAATGATTAAGATTAAATTCACATTTTACTCACCTTATTCGCGTAAACCGCCCGACACTTTAAGTGTGGGGGCGTTTAAGACCCCGCCATGGTAAGTTTGGGGAATGAGTCCGGCTGAAGACTCGGTAAATTTAGCGCTTCTTGGGAGGCAACCCATGTCTGTGTTTTATTTTTCATGCATTAGGTTATTTTGTTTAATAATAATATTGCTTCTTGTTCTATTTCGGTTGAACAAGCAAGTAATCGTGTTTTTCATTTTTGTTTTGTCTTTTCAATTTTGATATTTTGATTTAGATGTGCAGACGACAGGTTAATCATGAGCTTTGTAGATCATTGCAAGTGGTGAGGAGGAGAACATCAAGGAACAAGGTTACACGAACTCAAAGAGGTGTAGTGATGGTTTGGAGAAGCATCGGTTCGAGATTCAACACTCAAGGCGGAGGAGAAATGATTGATATGAAGAGTTTGGCGCTGTCGTGGTATTTTGGCCATAACTTTTTCATCCGAAGTCTGTTTCGACAAATGACCAGGCCACGGAACCGGGAGAGGAAGAGCTACAACTTTGATTTTGAGCAGATTTCGTCATTCAGGACCCACCAGCGCCGCTGGGACCACTTGAGCGCCGCTCAGAGCAGCAGCAGTTCTTCCAGCGCCGCTCAGCCATTTGCCAGCGCCGCTCAGAGGTCCAGTGGCAGTTCGAACTTCATTTTAAACCTTGTAAACACATTCCTAACCCCTCTCAATCACCCAACACTTATCAAGAGCCGCTCAAATCTCCGTTAGCACATCGAGATCACCGAAAAAACAAAAAAAAAATCAGAAAAACCCAAAAATCCAAAAAAATAAAAAAAAAATCAGAAAATACCAAAAAGAAAAGGAGACGGAGAAGCATCAATGGATCGCCATCAAATGGAGCACGACTCAAGGTTTGAAGTTCAACATCATTCAAGTCGCCACATATGCCATCTTCAACAACAATTCATGCAATTTAAGCCCGGGAAAGTTTCGTTAATCCTTTATCTTATCGTGTTTTTCCTATTACCCTTTCTATTATGTCATGTTTAGTACAACGAGGACGTTGTACAATTTAAGTGTGGGGGGATGGAATAGGAAAAACCCGTGGTTTAATTGCTTGATAAATCATAAGTTTTCTACTACTTAATTCATGCAAATTAAAATTTTTCTTGTGTCAAAAACATTTTGAGAAATAAGCTTTGCAAGTAGACAAAAGATGACAATAACTAAGCAATATTAGCTTTGGTAGATGAACGGTTAGTTAGGACTTTTAGTTTAACTATAGATTTGTGGCTTGTTCATTTTTCCAAATGGATTAGAGCTTAGACTGAAACTGAATGTGATTATGTTTGCCATAGCACACTTAACCGGACTTTAATATGCCTAGCAATTAGAGCTATCTAGTCATTAGTATAGGTGTATTAATTGGACTTAATTATACGTGCTTGTGTAGGAACTAGTTTAGATGTATGGTTCGCCTTAATTCTTACACTATTGATTGTAAACTAGTTGCATGCGGAGTAAGTGTATGAGTCATCTAGGGTCTCTGATAATGTCTATTGCATGAATAATGTAGTAATCTTAAGAAAAGGCAATCAGTAGAGTTCAAAGAACTATTAACGAGTAAAATCTATACGCATCAAGTTATGTCGCTTTGCGCGTGAGGAACCACCGACCTGTCACCGCTGTCTCAACTATTAAAGATGATAATATCATATAACTGCTTTAGTATTTAGCTAGCGAGCATGACTTTAGTGTGAGAGTATGTCTAAGTAGTGACTCACAAGTACACAAACGATAGAAATATAAATGCCTTGCTAGTAGCTAGTAGATCTGATTGCTATACAAACTTGAATTAAGTGCTTAACTAGTCAGCAGAAGGAAGTAAGATTGAGCTGTAGGACATGTGGAATTATAGAACGGTTTTAGAGGTATTAACACAAATATAAGGTTAACTTTAAGTTTTGATTGACTGATTATCTTTACCTCTAGCTATAGCTTACTGATTTTGTCTAAAGCTTTCTCAAATCATTTTGCATGACTAATCTTTCAAATGTTTTATAAAGTAGAATAACTTGAACACTTAAGTTGTCCGCTCATCATTGATTTATTTTCTTGACTATTTGCTTGAGGACAAGCAAAGACTTAAGTGTGGGGGTATATGATGAGCGTCCATTTTGTGATTATTTCCCATATCATTAGGCCGTGTTTTGATGTCTAAATGAGTTTAGAAATGTGAACTTTTGGTATTTAATTGGATGACATGTTATGATAGGTTCACAAGGCGTGCAAGTGAAGGTAAACGTCTCTACTCAACTTAACACGAAGCCACAAGACTTTTGGACGAAGACTAGCAAGCGGAACATGAAGAATTTGAGGCCAACATGAAGCAAATGACCATGTGTTGGTATTTTGGGCATAACTTCTTCATACGGACTCCGTTTCTGACGAGTAAGCTATCCACGGAAAGGCGAGAGAAATATCTACAACTTTCGTGTTGATGTCAAAGACCAGCGCCGCTCACATGAAGCTCTAGCGCCGCTGGAAGTGATCCTGAAGCTCACCAGCGCCGCTGGGACTCCTTGAGCGCCTCTGGGACCTCACGAGTGCTGCTCCCACTTCATGAGCGCCGCTGGGGATGCTTGAGCGCCGCTGGGACTTTACCAGCGCCGCTGGTAAAGTCGGTTCAGATCTAGAACCTTCCGAAAACCTATAAATACCCCCCTAAACCCTAAGAGCCGCACGATACTTCCTCCAGGCGACTTTGGGGGCTGTTCTAGGGTATTTTCATCAGATCTAAACCCTCGTAACACCTCCATATCATCCGGAAGATCAAGCATCAATTATCAACAACAATTATCATTCAACAAATAATTATTAGGTCAAATTAATTAGGGTTTGTGGTGTTGATTCGGAGGAGCGGCCAAGAAGGATACGGACTGCGTGACTTCGATTTCCCTATTATTAGTTTGATCTTTCCTTTACTTTTATTATTATTGTTAGATACTTGTTTGCAAGACTATTTATTTAGCAATTATTATTATGGATTTATTTATTTTAATAATTGTTAGGGTTATTTGTTTTGCCATGAGTAGCTAAGTAGTTTTGCATCTATTTGGATAATGTGATCATGCCGTGATAGTTTTTATATTAGATTGTTGAACCGTTTCTATGCTTGTCATAGATCCATGTTTATTGAGTCAGGCAAATGTTATTAATTTTCATATACAAACTTATTTTATGATTTGTTTGGGTCGAGTTTGCGCTAAGGCCTTAGAGTCATTTAATCTGTTTTGTGAAACATTAATCGGTCTATAATTAATGTGGTCTCTTGACTTATAACTGAGCGGGGGATGGTTAATTAATAATTTGACTCAACTGAACATGTGTTTTATTAAATTTGTTTTAGTTAATCCGGCGAACGGAAACCGGATCCGGGGGTGACTAGAGTAACTAGTGTCAAGTGACTTTTAGAACCCTAAAAGAATCTTGACTTACATAAAAGATAAAGTAATAGTTACAAAACTCAAGTCTTAATGCATAACAGTGAATCTAACGAGAATCTGTTTATAGGGTAGTGTGAGTCTAACGACAGCTCTACTAAGTAGTTTGGTGAATCTAACGAGAATCCAAACGTGAGAAGAGTTGTTCAACAAATCTAAACTGTTTTCTAAATGATCATCGCATGTGAACTGTTCCAAGTAGATGCAATGTTTTAATCATTATTGTTTTGCTAGATTAATCAATTAATGCTTTTATTATTTTAGTTTTATTTAAATCGTGACAAACCCCCAAATCCTAGAATTACACCTAGCTACTTTCTTAGACATAGTCCCTGCGAACGATCCTGGTCTTACCTATTTATTATACTATGAACGAACGGGTCCACTGTCCGTGAGTGGGTGTAGTAGAGAAGTTAACCTTGTACTTTATAAATTTAAAACTTGTTAGGAATTTAAGTTATACAACTTCTCTGCACATCAATTTGTTAGTTAGTACTGCGATCGAGTGCGCTTGGAAGTACCTTCGTAGTCTTCTAGCTGCATGTACTAGGGCCAGGGTCAGCTTTTCTAGCTCTGGATAATTAGCTTCGGACCCTTGCAGGATCCGACTGACAAAATAGATAGGGACTTGTTTCCGTTCTCTTTCTGCCAGGAGAACTGCGCTCACACATTCGGAAGACGCCGCCAGATACATAAAGAGAGTTTCTACTGGAACAGGAGAGGTGAGAGTAGGGAGTTGTGCTATGTACTTTTTCATTTCTTCGAAAGCTTCATTCGCCTCCTTCGTCCAGACGAAATATTTTTTGTCCAAACACCCTTTGAGCGTCTTGAAGAACGGGAGCTGCTTGTCTGCTCCTCTGGATAGGAAACGACTGAGGGCTGCAAGTTTTCCATTTAGGCTTTGAACCTCCTTAATCGTCTTGGGTGGTAATAACTGACAAAGTTTATCAACTTTTGATGGGTTGGCCTGTATTCCTTTACCCGATATATAGTACCCAAGGAACTTACCTTCTTCGACTCCGAAGGAACACTTTTTTGGGTTTAGCTTCATATTGATGGAGCGTAATGTGTTAAAGGTTTTCTGGATATTATCTAACAAATCTTCTTCTGTTTTGCTCTTGATTACCATGTCATCGACATAGGCCTCAAGGTTTCGGCCAATTTGCTTTCTGAAGACTTTATCTACCACCCGTTGGTAGGTGGCTCCGGCATTCTTCAATCCGAAGGGCATCTTCTGATAGCAGTAAGTCCCTTTGCTGGTATAGAATGCTGTCTTCTCTTCGTCTCCTTTGGCCATCTGGATCTGATGATACCCTTTATAAGCATCCAAAAAGCATTTTAATTTATACTTTGTTAGCGACTCAACCTTCCAGTCTATCTCCGGCAATGGGTAGCAGTCTTTTGGTCAGGCTTTGTTGATGTTTGTAAAATCTACACACATTCTCTATCCTCCGTCACTTTTCCTAACCATGACTGGATTAGCTACCCAGATAGGATACGTTGACTTCCGTACGATCCCGGCTTTGGCGAGCTCCTCTACTTCTTTATTTGCAACTCCGTCTCTCTCGGCAGCCAGGCTTCGTTTCTTTTGATGGAAGGGGGTTGCATCTTTTCTTTCGTTGAGTCTATGCTCCGTTACGATTTTTCTCCTTCGATCTCGATTATCCGAGGTATTCCTGTCATATCTGAATATTCCCAGGCAAACACGTCTAAGTTTCATTGCAACAGCTTGAGCAACTTCTTTTTTAGGTCTTCGGGGAGTTGTTTCCCTATTGATATAGGCTGGTCTGGGTATCCTAGATTGACGATGACCTTGTCCTGGTGATCTGGTACCTTTGCAGCATCTATTAGGGCTTCGGTGGTTTCTTGGGCTTTCTTTACCTTGTGTACTTTTGTTTGGCCAGATTCTGAATGGATGGTCCCTACCCCTGCGGGTGTTAAATGCTTGATCATAGAGTGAATGGTGGAAGCAATCATCTCTAGTCGGCGCATCGCTGGTCTTCCTAGCAGTATGTTGTATGGAGAGTTAGATCTGACCACTATGAAGTCTAGCGTCTCCGTCCTTACATAGGGGGGTTCGCCAATCGTTACATCCAGGTCAATTTCTCCTAACGGACTGACCCTTTCTCCTGCGAATCCTATAAGCGGGGTTCGCGGGGGATTTAGGCGAGCTTTAATCCCCTTCGGGAGCTGTACAAAACAGTTCTCGTAGATGATGTCACATTCACTTTCTCCGTCGATGTAGACCCTGTAAACCTTCGTATTGAATACTGATATTTGTATCACGATCGGGTTTTCCGACGGAGGTATCTTTAGTACCGGAAAGTGAAAAGCCAAAGGTGTCCACTGGGCAAGATCTTTTCTCTTGTTGGGTAATTCTTCATTCGGACGTCTAGATCTGTGATGTGATTCGTCCGCTGCCATAGGTGGCTGTGCTACGTTTCGGAAATCAAAGTCGTGGTGATTTGGTGGGTTGTCTTTTGTTCTAGGGTCCCACGGATGGCGCCAAATGATTGTGCACCGAACCGCGCAAGCCTTTATTGATGAGGTTGTGGGTAAAAAGGGTTTTGGTTTATATTTGTTGGCGATTCCCCGAAGGTAGGAGCGGTGCCACTTTACGCCAACTATGATTGTTTGATATGATTGTCGAAGGTTCTTCGACTTGTGTTAGGGTTTTCGGCCGATTAGTAATCGTGTCTAATGTGGAGAAATCCTCCTCCTTTTATAGGGGGAGGTTTCTTGGAGGAGAAGGTTAGGGTTTTTCCCTTCCTTCTTTGTTTCGATATACTCTTGCCGAGTATATCTTTATTTGGTTGCCATCTATATCCTTTTTTTAATGGGATATGATTTGCTATATTTTTGGGAGGATTTATATTAATCTTTTAGTTATTTAAGCACCTCCGAGCTTGTGCCCTTCGTGGGAGTGCTTCGTGTTGTATATCCTTCGTATAATGACTCGGAGGGGTACATCGTCAAGCTCATACTTAACTTTCAAGATGTAAGTAAATGTAAATATGTTTTTTAATTTTGTTTAATTAATTATTTCCATTATTGGTTTCCACTTGACTTGATTCATAAACAATACCCACTTAGAAGATATTTTAATTCGAGTAATAGATGATACCTTCTTTGGTAGTTGTTGACCCTTTGTTGATTAATTAGCTCATCTGATTTTTTAAGGTTTTTTTTTCTCTAGTTTTATTTGTTAAAAAAAAAGAAATACTAATATCAAAAAGATTGTAACTTTTAATTTCTTGAATCTAAATCTTCCTTAGTTATGTAAATTTTTAGTTTCTTGAAATACCAATATAAAAAAGATTGCAACTTTTTAATTTATTTGAACTTTCTTGAAATACCCATATCAAATTAATTATGGTTTTTTGATTTTTATATGAACTTTATGGTTGATTGATTCTTGCCTTATACTTGCAATTTTTAGGCCTTATTATGATTCAGTTGATTGATTGATGCTTTACAATTATTCATGTTTTGATTGGTAAGTTGTTATGTATTTCCTTTTCATTTGTGTTTATATATTTGAAATTGATTGACTTATTCTTGATTGCAAATATATAATTAAAATCGAATATATGGAAATTTCCAGATGTGAGGACTTGACTTGATGGGTGTTGATAAAAGGAAGACCCTTTTTGTATAGCTACTTGGGTTATGTAATTAAGTTCATAATAAAGATTGTTTCTTTTCGATTTGAGAATATTGAAAAAAGTAAAGATTTGAAGTGTTTCAATTAGTATAATTATTGGTAAAGATAAAGTTGGAAGATGTCTGGAGTTCAAGATTCTTTAGACATAAAATTTCGTTTGCTTGATGGATCGGATATTGGTCCTAAAAGCTTTCCAGCAGCAGCAAGTGTTGCAACTTTGAAAGAAAGCATCCTTTCTCAATGGCCTAAAGGTTCGTCAAGTCTCTTTTGGTTGTGTATCAGTAATTTACAGTTACAATATGTATTATAATGTCTTATAAGCATATTTGTTTTACGATTCCTCTGGGAAAGTAATGTTTTCGTTTGGTATTTGTAATTTGTTTTATATGTGTTCATGATTGTTATGTAAGGTGCACTAATTAATTATGCTCTAGATGTTTTGTATCTAGCGGTAGTAATAGTGGCGTTTATGGTTTTATTTTTCTTACTTTTAGTATGCTTTTAGGTGGATCAGGCTTTAGAGTTTCTGCAAACTGAAACCTTGGAAATATCCTTGGACCTTTTTTCTTTTTATTTCATTTACTAGTTGTCTAGTTCTCACCATCAAGCTCATTTAGTATGTTTAGGCTGCAAGCTGTAGTGGAGCCAAAAACATCTGCGCGGAGGAGTGAGAGCGAAATTTACCAGTTTTACCTATTTATATAAAATTTTTAACATCCCCTTTAACTAGAAGAACTGAAGGGAGCGTCTACAGCTGCTAGCCTGTAATTGACCCTGTTCCTGGTTGCAAAATTGCAACTGTGGTTATCCTGTTCTTTCAAGTTTAACAGTGTGTTTTGAAGTATTACTTTGTGTAATTGGAAATGACCCTTTTAAAGCTTGGGAACGTAATATTTCCTCTTTCAGCCCATTATCCATATGTCCCTTTTAAAGCTTGGGAACGTAATATTTCCTCTTTCAGCCCATTATCCATATGTCCCTTTTAAAGCTTGGGAACGTAATATTTCCTCTTTCAGCCCATTATCCATATGTCCCTTTTAAAGCTTGGGAACGTAATATTTCCTTTTCATTTGTGTTTATATATTTGAAATTGATTGACTTATTCTTGATTGCAAATATATAATTAAAATCGAATATATGGAAATTTCCAGATGTGAGGACTTGACTTGATGGGTGTTGATAAAAGGAAGACCCTTTTTGTATAGCTACTTGGGTTATGTAATTAAGTTCATAATAAAGATTGTTTCTTTTCGATTTGAGAATATTGAAAAAAGTAAAGATTTGAAGTGTTTCAATTAGTATAATTATTGGTAAAGATAAAGTTGGAAGATGTCTGGAGTTCAAGATTCTTTAGACATAAAATTTCGTTTGCTTGATGGATCGGATATTGGTCCTAAAAGCTTTCCAGCAGCAGCAAGTGTTGCAACTTTGAAAGAAAGCATCCTTTCTCAATGGCCTAAAGGTTCGTCAAGTCTCTTTTGGTTGTGTATCAGTAATTTACAGTTACAATATGTATTATAATGTCTTATAAGCATATTTGTTTTACGATTCCTCTGGGAAAGTAATGTTTTCGTTTGGTATTTGTAATTTGTTTTATATGTGTTCATGATTGTTATGTAAGGTGCACTAATTAATTATGCTCTAGATGTTTTGTATCTAGCGGTAGTAATAGTGGCGTTTATGGTTTTATTTTTCTTACTTTTAGTATGCTTTTAGGTGGATCAGGCTTTAGAGTTTCTGCAAACTGAAACCTTGGAAATATCCTTGGACCTTTTTTCTTTTTATTTCATTTACTAGTTGTCTAGTTCTCACCATCAAGCTCATTTAGTATGTTTAGGCTGCAAGCTGTAGTGGAGCCAAAAACATCTGCGCGGAGGAGTGAGAGCGAAATTTACCAGTTTTACCTATTTATATAAAATTTTTAACATCCCCTTTAACTAGAAGAACTGAAGGGAGCGTCTACAGCTGCTAGCCTGTAATTGACCCTGTTCCTGGTTGCAAAATTGCAACTGTGGTTATCCTGTTCTTTCAAGTTTAACAGTGTGTTTTGAAGTATTACTTTGTGTAATTGGAAATGACCCTTTTAAAGCTTGGGAACGTAATATTTCCTCTTCCAGCCCATTATCCATAGGTTCGCCAGAATGGGATTTTTTGTCTTGCTATTTTGTTATAAAGATATGAGGATGGATTTGCCATTTCACTGATCTGTTGAAAAGCTTCTTTTGAGCTTCATCTGTGAAGTTTTTGTTTTTATTGTTATGAGAATTTAATTGCTATCCTAGGGAAAAACATAATCTTTTCTGGTTTGACAGAAAAGGATAATGCTCCAAAGACGGTAAAAGATGTTAAGATAATTAGTGCGGGAAAGATATTGGAGAACAATAGAACGGTACGCGAATGCAGAAGTCCGTTGTGTGACGTTCCTGGTGGAGTTACAACTATGCATGTCGTTGTTAGCCAACCACCTCAAGGAAAAGGTACAGTTAGTCTTTATTTAATAACAGCGTAGTACCAAAGGCTTATGGGTTGTGACTTGTGAGATGAGCAATTTCAAAAGGATGATTATGTGTCTTTAAGAATCAGAACTGAGATCACAATCTGTTTCTCTAAACACTAAGAAACTGATATTTGCATCAATAACCACTTTTGCAGCGGATCCAAATATAGGTGCATGCCACTGTAGTGTTCAACACCTACAACCTGCTTTTACATTTTACTTTATTATGGTGTTTGTGAAAATAGAAAATGTGATTATAGCCTATTTGCTTGATGTTCGCAATATTGAGATGGGATCATGGGAATAAATTGCGTTAACAAGTTAACAAATAACTTCTTGCTTCTTGGAAATGGTTTGACCTGGACCTAGCGTTAAAATAATGCAAAAAATACATTCATTTCAATCATAATTATTACAATTACAATGTAAAAAAGCACCTCAGACGTTTGACTCTCAAAGCCCAAGTGAATTTGCTTATTCTGCTGAGGTGAAAGCCTGAATTCTTTTTGAAACTCAACAGAAAAGAAAGTGACGGATGATCCAAAGATAAACAAGTGTTTATGCGTGATATTATGAGAAGTAACTTCAGGCACAGCCATTGCATCTTCATTTGCAGGTTGGTTGGTACATTCAGACAGTTATCTCCCTTTTTTGTAATTTTTTTCTCTTTCAAATTAGACGACCTTTATATTTCCTGGCAGATAAACGCATTCTGGAGTTTGCATTAGATACTGATGCCGTTAAATGAATGGTTTGGATTGAGATTGACACAGAAAACAGAAAAATAAACCAGCAAAATTGGTGAGATGATACATTTGTATCTATATAGTTTTTTTTCTCGTTCATGTCTGCATAATTTGTTGAATTTCTGCGGTTTTATACTTGTAAACACTCCCTTTATAGTCATTGATTGAAAAAAACTGTGATTAAATCTAAATGAAAACAAAATATGGTTTCTTCTATGTTGTTGAATGCTTGAAGTTTCTGGAAAGTGCAATTTGACTCATGAGCATTTAAATCGTCTATCTACGAATTTTAATGCATAGGGTAGATAGCATTTTTGTGTATATTTGGCTCCATCTGAATATTTTTTCGGCTGTTGGTCGACTAGTGCTGCACATGAGCTTCATCAGAACAGATATACATTTTATTAATTATCTCTATCGAGTATTGAACAACACTAGAGCAATTTGTTTTTCGGAGTATCGTAGGATCCATAGTAATGTACAATTATCTATGCACAATGTACAATTATAGAGGATTCGGCCATTTATGTTAAGAGGAAAATGCTTCAGCATTGACAGAGTCATTGCATTTGCATGGATGCTATTTTTTCTTCTTCATGGCTCAACATTTTCCTGACGCAAAAAGGACCAAAACTCGAGCAACCTACAACCCGGGATGCAAAAGGTACAAGTCACTATCTTCCTAACTATATCTATGTTAGATGGCCTTAAAATACCTGATGCAACTTTGGATGCATGAAATAAAAGTTGCTACATCTTATTATTCATCAAAGTTGTCTTAGCTATATATCGATCCTTTCTTGTGAAGCAAATAAATGACCAGTCTACAGCTTCTAATGTATGATGTACAAGTTGCTACAATGTCATCTCTTTTCGTAGTTATTTTGGCTATAAGCAGACCTGGACTTGTAACACGGGTGGGCAGGCTAATGGTTTAAAATGGTTGCTTGATGTTGAAACTGATCATTTTTCATATATCAAGTATAATAATTTTGTGGTTAACCACCCGCTACTTGTTAGCTCTCATCACTTTCTTTTTTGTATTTTTAATTCCTAAGTAAGCGGTAGTGTGATATTCGTGTTATGGCTGGCGTTGAGAATAGTTTTTAGTAGTGTCTTTGATTGTTTCTGGTGGTGTTTATTGGTAGAGGTTTCTGGCATTCAACGAAACCTTTCAGCGAACATCATTATTGTGAGCACAACTTTTAAAACCAACCTTCCAATTAACCGGTTGCTTTGTAGATGCTAACGCTAAACATAACAGAACCATCAAAATTATCTACGAGTAAAAGGCAAACATCCTCATATTGCATAATTATTCATACAAATGTCTAAAATGAGAGCTGAACCCGCCATTTTTTGATTGTTCAATCACTGCAACCTAGCAAGATACTATTTGTAGTTCCCTCCAAACGTACAACAAAAGCTTTGTTCTAACAATAGAGTTCTAACAATTCGGTGCTGCTGTCCTTGACGTTGTTGTAGGTAGCGTTGTTCCTGGCTTTCCCTACGTACCACCATCAAATGAAAAAGATCGTCTAGAGGATACTTATTTGTTTATTTCCAGACAAATGCTTGTTGTAACTTCAGTTCATCAGCTCCTTAGTGGTAGTCGAAGGAATGTCCATATTAATCCATGAACTCGGCAAAAGCCTTAACCCATTCACCATCTTGCGAAGCCACGTTTAGAGATCTCGATTCCTGTTTGACATACTGAACACCTGTATCTGTTGAAATATCAATACCTCTAGCAAAAAGAGATTAGTATTATTGGTTGGGATGCTATCACGCAATAATCTCCAAACAAACAAGTTAACCCTTTTCGGAAAGTTTCACCCATATCGTTAGCTATGTGGCGGTTATGATCAAATGCTTCTACGTAGTTGAGCAACCTTATACTTGGTTTTACCAGCAAACTGTGTCCAAACTGTTTGGAGTGATTATGTACACATCTCTTGAAATTGTTGTTCAATCCCAGACCGTAAAGATAAATTTTAACCTTTTTTATAAATACCATATTTTTATACCTTATTTATAACCACATACAAACATTTTTAATATATAGTTCTAGTTAAATATTAGTCAATCAAATTGGGTTTGAGATCCTCTCAAATTGTTTTTCTTCAACTTGATCAAGTTGAACCAATCAAAATGCTACAAACATGATTAAGGCTCTTATAATCAAATAATTAAGGGTTCAAAATAAAATTAAAACCTTGCTATTTTTCTTCTCTCACAAATTTCAACTTAAGGAAACTTAAGAGTGTGAAAACTAAGAGGATCTTAACCAAAAAAAGATATTATGATACATTTTGACCTTATATTTATATCTCTCTATATAACTAAGAGATGATAATTTTTTTCTAGGTGACACTTCTCTTTTCGTGCCAACAGGGAATTTTGCTTATGTAGCATTTTCTGGTAATTTTAATGTTTTTTTAGATATATTGACATTTAAATCTATATTTTTTAGTGCTCATGTGGCACTTCATTTGCCACGTCATCATTTGTCTACGTGGATATTTGTTTTTTTTAATCAGTTTTAAATAGCAAATAAAAAAGCCAAATACAAGATTAGAACTCATGACCTCTAACTGCACAAACCACTTGATCTAACTTAATATTTGTTTATTTTTTGCAAACTACGGTAGATATTTAGTGAATATTAAAACTAATTAAAAGACATTGATAATATAACTATCGATCTTTGTAACTTATCTCTTTCTAATTTCCTTTATATTTTATTATCTTTGTACGTGGAATATAATTTACTTTAATATAATATAAAACTAGATTATATTGATAATTTTATCTAATATTTTACTATCCGATTATATTATCAATGTTAAATTAGATATTTACTTTATCAATTTCACACACATATTTTTGATATTTGTTTTTATATTCGATCCTTTATATCTTTTTTTTCCTCATTTTTTTCTTTCTATATTCTACTTTATATATGTTTCTTTCAGATTTTACATGCATAATAAAAGTATAATATCATTAAAAATCCTTTTAGTTATTATTATTATTATATAACATTTATTAATACTCTTGACGTATATATGTTAATCATTGTTTTCAAGTAATATTACTTAAAATATTATATTTGTAATCAATTTAATGTAATGTGTATATTATCATGCATCGCATGGGGCATAATCTAGTATATACTATTTTACTATGTTTATAACCGCATGGATGTGTTTAACAAAATCGTTTTCCATTTGTCTATTTTCTTTTTAATAAGAAAAGAAAAAGAATGTGTTTTAGAATCACTTCGCTAATTACCTATACAACTTTCTTGTTGATATTTAGGTAGTTATCAGCTTATCATATTAGAATTTGACTATAGTCAGTAGTTATAATCATATTACAATTGTCATATCTTTATTGGGAAAATAAATAAATTAATTTATAATTAGGATAGAATTAGGATTAAGATGCGTACGTATATATATGTGTCATCATTGATCAGCTCTCTCTTCTTCATCGTCTTCAAATTAAACTTAAAAATCGCCATTACTAAAGCTTGCTGCTGCCACGTAAGCTCACAGATATTTTTCCCTTTCGCGCACACACACGGTCAGTCGGTCACACGGGCACAACAATGGCATATGAACATTTAAGTGTCTAACTAGCCAAGAAAAAAAAGTCCTTACCCTTAACGATCTCAAATATATAAGCGAAGTCGTTTTTTATAAACAAATGACTAACGTTATAAATGTTTTAAAATTTTGTGCCCTTAAAATATATGGGTCGGGTTTGTCCCTCCCCTGTATTTCCTAACCTTCCGTTTAGGCTGCCTAAAAACACGTGGCTTAAAACTCACTCTTTTTAATTAGATTGCATTAATGTATGTTTATTTCTTAATTTAGACATATACATGGCAACCATGCATGCATGTTCTTCTTCTTTTGGTCACCTTAATATTAATATTCTTTTCCCAAAATTTCCCCTCTTTGAATTGGTCCAAGAATCGTAAGAAATCATATTACGATTTTTGGACCATTAATTAGGGTTTAGGATTTCGAAATCTAATCTGGAAAGGATTAAAGGTGGCAACTCTTTTCACCTTATGAAAATTGGTACATGCATGTTTTGATCCTTTATTGTTGGCTGCATATAATTTATGTTGGATAAAATGGATTAATTTCACCAACATTACTTATTGTCCAATCATAATATAAATTTTGTTTTCCGAATATATATGGTCGATAGGATAGCCATATTAAAGAATTGTATATGCATGCATTTGATTGAATAACAACATTGATATATGTAGTAGATAATTTGATCAATTGTATCCTTTTAATTAGCAGGGAAATACACATGTCACAAGTTAGCTTTCTATTAATGTTCAAGCAATGTGTTAATAGTTATTTAGTAAATGAGACTAATTGTTGCCATTGAAGCTGCGAGTTATAGATAGATCGTAGAGAATAGTAGCCAATACAACTTTGTGCTTATCGTATGCCATTTGCTGCATCCAGTTATACAGTGTGTGTATTTTCAGTCTGTAGTTTACCTATGCTGCAATCTGTAGCCTTACTAGCTAGTGGGTGATTATTCCTGTCGGGCCTTATCGATAAGCCTTTAGACTAGCATACAGGAACATGTAGTGTAAGCTCTAGGATCATGATATGTGTAAGTATTGAATGAAACCGATCAATAAAGTTGCTCTTCTGAGTTTTGTGTAAATTTTGTTGATTTCCATGATTCAGTGTTTAATTTGTTCTCATATGCTATTATTTTGAATTAAGACTGTTTTAACTATTTCAATCAATGTGTTTGCGTAGGTAATTTAGGGAGCGCATTGAGTATCCTATACCGACCAAAATGGGCATGAAAGCTACGACACTTTTGCCAGGAACCACCAACACTCCAGATGCTTTTGCTGCCCAGTATCAACTTATCGATTATGTGTCCAAACATTTCTTTGTACGTAGGCTAGTGTCTCAAAAAAGGAGACGGATGCTGGTTGGTGGATATGATCTTGATATGTCTTATGTCACCCCTTGTATATTAGCAATGTCATTCCCTGCAGAGCGAATGAAAGCCATATATCGCAATCCTATGTGGCAAGTCAAAGATGTTTTGGAAATGAGACATAGTGGACATTACAAGGTTCGTTTGTTTAATTAGCGAGCTTAACTCAATAAGTGTATTTGCATTCCCTTAGTATTCATATCATTCATCCATTCCCAATTGCATACACAAATTTAGATAATCACAGGGATGTTCTTCTTTTTTGCAATAGTTGGTTAGATTCCATAAATGTCCTCAATATTTTCATCCCAATTTAAATGTCCTATTTTGACTTTCGAAGTCTTTTTCTTGAAACTTTGACCGTCAATATTTTTGTTCGTATTATATAGTAGTTGATGAAAGTTATATTCATGAAAAATACGTTTAAAACCAATCCATTTATATATTTTCTATCTAGAGTTATATAACACAAACAAAAATATTTATGGTCAAAGTTGAAAGAAAAAGACTCAGAAAGTCAAACTAGAACACTTAAAATGGGACGAAGGTAGTAGTTATCTGAAGAAGGCGAGAAATCTTTCCGAGAGTCATTGCTGAAGTTTTCTAATGTTAGATATTTTCTCACATTTTCTCTTTGCTTGGTTGTATGCCTTGTTAGGTGTATAACTTATGTATAGAGGAAGACTATGATCCATCCCATTTTGATGGTCGCGTAGAGAGATACCCATTCGACGATAATCATGTGCCATCACTTCCAATGGTCAAGGAATTCTGTGAAAATGTTCATTCATGGCTTTCGAGTGACCCAAAGAATATCGCGGTCATTCACTGCATGGTAAAGTCTATCAGTTATTTGAACTGTTTAGAGCATTTTTTCTTTCCTATTTAGCATTACACTTTTAGGGTTTTTCTGATCATCATCCAAATTATATCCGTGTTTAGTTATAGTTTTTCTTTCTAAATTTGATAGGCGGGTAAAGGTCGGACAGGATTGATGGTATCTTCTTACTTGGTCTACACTGGCTTGTTAGCAGAAGATGCTCTTCAGGTTTATGCAGATAAAAGGACCACAAATAATCTTGGAGTAAGTTCTCTATGGTCATATATTTGTTACAATGGCTTTACATCATCTCTTCATTCATTAGGGCTTCTCGAATGCAATTTGGAGAAAGACTATATTAAAACTTAAAAAAGTCATCTTGTAAGGACTTTTATGCATTTTAGGAATGGGTTGACAAATGACTTTTTATCAAAGACTTTGCCATGAGCCAAGTCATTTGATCAAACATATCTGCAAATGTGACTTTTAAAATAGTTACCCTTCCGTCCCAAAATAAGTGTCCATATTTCAATTGGGTTGTCCAACAATAAATATCCGCTTCCAAAACTAGAATGCTAACTTTGCCATTTTATCCTGGCTACAACTTTTCAACAAAGTGAGTTGAGTCCGTGCAAAAATCAAGGGCAATATAGTAATCTTGTCACTACCAATGCAATTATTACGTATCTCATAAAACAACTATACGTCCTTTTCAAGTGGACACTATGGAGTATTAGTTGTTACAATATTAATATGTTGTTGAAATATCATGAGAAAGTGGGCGTTAATATACTAATGATGAGCAGGTAACTATACCAAGCCAACGGCGTTATGTTCATTACTGGCAGAAATCTCTTTCCTTTTCTGAGAATTCCCCTCCAGATGTGAACCTTCCTAAACCAACTAGTAGGGAGTTACAACAGATTCGAATTTATGACACCAGAAACATAGAAACAATCTTCATTGTTCTGTCTGAAATGCAAGAGGTATGTGATGCTTTCGATAATACATATGCTTGGTAATCTTAGTCGTAAATTAGGATACTTGAGTCAAAATAAAAGATATAGACTATTTTATGTACTGATATTCATTTGATATTATTATGATTAGTTTTCTGATTTTCTTATATCAAGCTAATTTGTGCACCAAACTTTTGCTATAGGTCCCTGGACAGCGTTATCGTCCATATGAACATAATTGTAGGAAAGTCTGCAGAAAAATAAACAATGTTTCTATTGAAAGTCTTCGGCACTTTCACTCATTTATTGAGGAAAATAATGTTGGGCAGGAGTCAGAACAAGAAGGAACAGATGAAAATAACTGCCTCGATTGCTGCTTTAATCCAACAACAGTGGTGAGATTTCATTAAACATGCTATGAAGAAGAATTTCCTAGTGATCAAACAATAAGTCGATTTAATCAGAATCATTAACATTAATATCACGGCTGAACAGGTTACTGGAGATGTTTGTGTCACGTTCTATGAAAAGAATCTTGGGGGTCGTCTCTTTTATGCGTGCTTCAATACTGCATTCATTGAAAACAGCTCGCTACAGGTACTGAAACGAATAAAATACCTTGTCCAGTCTTGTAACAAAACAGAGAAAACCCAAATGCCTGTCTTTTGAGAAAAGTTTTTGTTTTACTTTTATGGTCCGATGCTAATATTTATCCTGCAAAATTTTTGCTTCTAACTAATAAGCTTTTGGATCCTTTTTTGTAGTTTTCGTTATCAGAATTGGATAAAGTTACCAATAAGGCTAAATCAATAGCAGGCCCCGAGTTTCGTGTGGAGTTGCTCTTTGTTCCAGATAACCCTGACGATGGCGACCAAGAAGATGGTTGTAATTCTGACCCATTGAATTAGACCTGGTTTGACAAATCTTCTTTCAAATTTTTCAAAAAGAGGATGTAAATTCTGAACTTGTAGAGTTGCTTACAGAACTCACATGCCAGGCTAGTTACCCGTGACAGAAAGCTTCCTTCTATTAGGAATGACAAAAGTTGATGTACGCAGAAATCATCCATCTCATGAAGTAGGGATCTACTAACTATAACATTTCTTTTGTAATTATATGCAACTACGAGGAAAAATGTGTGAATATTGCTGGTAACGTTTACTTGAGAATGACGAATCCTAGTTATTTCTACAAAATGTGGAAGTTCAGATGTGTATACGATTTCCTTACAAGAGGTCTCAGTTTGAAAGTAACTTTGTTAGATAACATCTTGGGGAATTTAATTTACTTTAACTAGAACGGTACCCGCGCAATGTAGAAACTGATATGAATAAAAAAACACTACTTAGATATAATATAACTCTATTATTAGCCTACATTAACTACTCTTGTTATCTCCACCATACACTCTACCAACTACAAGGCTTTGACAACCCCACATTCCTTTCATTATTATGCTCTAATTATAATCTATTGTACAACACATACTTAATTTACCAAAAATTTTAACACTCCACAGCCAAAACAAAGTCAAGTGTCATGGATATCAGGCCACACATTGCTCTACTTACGAGTTCCGGAATGGGCCATTTGACACCGATCCTGCGCCTAGCCGCAATGCTAGCTTCTCAAAACTGTCACGTGACTCTCTTAACGGCCCAACCACCCGTCTCTAACGCAGAGTCTGAACACATTATCGCGTTCCTTGCAGCCTATCCTACCATCAACCGTCTTGACTTCCAATTACTTCCTTACACACCACCAAATCCCGAAACTGCAGACCCATTTTTCGTTCAATTTGAAGCCATTATCCGGTCCGTTCATCTACTCCCTCCACTTTTAACTTCCATTTCACCACCTGTTTCCGCCGTTTTCTCTGACATTACATCGGCTGCAGGAGGTCACCAAGTTGCTAATGATCTTGGCGTACCGAATTATGTCATTTCTACGACTTCAGCTAGATTTTCATGTTTCGTTTCCTATGTACCGTACTTAATAGCATCTGAAAACTCCATACCCGTATCAGAAACCTCTATTCAAATACCCGGTTTGGACCCATTTGACCCGTCAAATCTTCCACCTCCTTTTTTCATACCAAATCATTTATTCACCAAGACTTTGGTATCAAACTCTCGCGCTTTAAGCAAATCTAAAGGCATTTTGTTAAACACTTTTCATGATTTTGAACCAAAGACACTTGAAGCAGTTATAAATGGTAAATTTTTACAAGATTTTCCTCGGTTTTTGGCTATCGGGCCACTAGAACCACACAAGTTAGAAATAGGTGATCACCAACCTCTTCCATGGCTCGACAAACAGCCGCTACAATCAGTTGTATATGTGAGTTTTGGAAGCAGGACTGCAATGTCAAAAGATCAAATAACAGAATTACGAAATGGGTTGGAAAAAAGTAGACAAAAGTTCTTGTGGGTGTTGAAAACTAAGATAGTTGACAAAGATGATAGCGAAGAATTAGGAGAGTTAGTGAGCGGTTCGTTTTTAGAAAGAACAAAAGAACAAGGTATGGTGGTTAAAGGATGGGTGAACCAAGAAGTGATTTTATCACATCCGGCTATTGGAGGATTTGTGAGTCATTGTGGATGGAATTCGGTGATGGAGGCTGCGGCTCGAGGGATACCAATGTTGGCTTGGCCTTTACTCGGTGATCAGAGAGTGAACGCACAAGTTGTGGAGAGCGCGGGTTTGGGTATTTGGGAGAAAAGTTGGGGTTGGTTAGGGGCGCGATTGGTGAAAGGTGAGGAGATTGCTGAGAAAGTGACAATGCTGATGGGTGATGAAAATGTAAGGGAAAAAGCAAGGAAAATAGGGGAAATGGCTAAGAATGCAATTGAAGTTGGAGGGAGCTCTCACAAGGTGTTAACAGAAATCATTCAAAATCTTTAATATGAGTGTTTAGTGAAAGGGTGTTATAAAATCAGAAACATTATTATCTAATAACAATTCTGTTTTATCAGTTTAAGCTTATTGAGGTTTAATTTTATGATCATTTCCTACAATAAACTACTTCAAATGTTCACACATATTTAATCATATCTTCATACTTATATATGTGAGTTATTTATTTCTAGCCAAACAAATAATAAAGTAATGGAGTTTGTTTGTTTATCCATCTTGTTCATATTTATTAATATTGCATGATATTAACCACTATAAGCCAGCAAGATATATAAAGACAAAAAAAACTCCATTTTTCTCTTTGGGAGGTTCATTTATTCAAGTAAAAAGTGTGGACTGTGAAGCTTATGAAATCCAATGTCAGTTACAAGAAGTCAATAAATATACTATATTTAGAAATGTTTCCAAAATTGGTTCTATGGTGTAGTGGTTAGCACTCTGGACTTTGAATCCAGCGACCTGGGTTCGACTCCCGGTAGGACCTTTTTTTTTTACACAATTTTTTGTACTCAACTACTCTATTTAATGGTTGATAAGCTGTCTGTCTGTCTGTCTGTCACAATAGTATTTGATTAACATATATAACATAGAGAAATGTATGATTATCATGTTCTTCTCAATTAATGGGCATTGTTTAACACTTCAACTGTTTTCAATAGCGGATTTTGTGTTTATTTAAATTGTTTTAATTTCATTAGCTAAATCAAGTTGGTATGAAACTATGAATCCAAAAAACAAAATGAAAACTGTTTTCTTACGATTTCAAATGGATCACTAACACCTAAAAACCAATCCGCGATCACCTAAAATAAAGAACGGTAATATACCAATACAGATAGTTAATAGTTGACGAAAGAATCCAGTAGTTTAGTAGTTGTGTTTATTTGATCAGTAAAACCTACCCAACGTACAATTAAACATAAATAAGCGAATACACAATCCATTGATTAAATATTATATGATCGAAAAATAAATAAATAGAAACTTGCATATTTTGAAAATATAAAAAAAGAATATATACAATGTTTGGGAGTTAATTATGCATTTGAGATACGTCGGCACGAATGAAGTGATGATGTTGGTTGTCTCTTGTTTTGTATCTGCAACTTGGAACACAGTTGATGATCAAGTTGTCCATGACAGGTTGGGTTTTTAAGGTGCATGCATCATCCATGAGTGTGACGTAACGGACTCATGGACCCTTTTTATGATTAAATGTGATGTCCAATCAAGGCCTCAAAAAGGTCCCTTTTGGATTTAACTGGCTCTACCCTTTTCGTGAGCAAGTAGTTTGTATTGTTTTTTTTATTGAATATACTATGCAGTATTGTGGGGTATAGTGGGGTATTAAAATTTTAAAGTTGTTAGGTTAAGAAGAAAAAAAGAAGATGAGTGGGGTATGGCAGGGTATTAAAATTTTAAAGTTGTTAGGTTAAAAAGAAGAAAAAAAAGATGACGGTGGTGAGAAAGTGATGATGATGTGACATAACATATTATAGATGATACAAATAAAATGTCATTTGGTGGCATAAAAAAATACCACAAAGTGTAAAAGAAGTGCCACTAAAAGTCAATTTAGGATGCAGTAGCATACAAAAAAAGTGTCACTACAAGCGATGCCAGTGAAAGTCAATTTAGATGACAAGAACATATTATAGATCACAGATGAGGGATTAAGGATGGTCTGATAAGTTAGATTCTAAGGTGCATTATGCATCATATATATTATGCATCAATGAGTGTGATGTGAAGGACTCATGGACCCTTTTTTAATGATTAAGACTCAAAAAGGTCCCTTTTGGATTTAATTGGCTCTACCCAGCCATCCCCAACTTGCATGATTTTTGTCCCTGAATATAATACCATGTATCTAGCTTCTTCTTCTTCTTTATACATGTCACACACCAAATATCATACACAAGTACACTACTATCTCATATTAACAACATGTCCGGGTACTCGGGGCACACCGACAAAGGTCCAACTTCATCACGACGGGGAGTTCCAACGATGATAACGCTCCCAACACGTTCTACTTTTGATACCTTACTCAGTGAAATTAGCCCTGGTCCCATGACACTTGTCTCCAACTTCTTCTCTGATCATTACCCCGATACTGATCTACGCTCTTTCTCTCAGCTTCTTGACGACGTCCTAGCTTCTCCTGCTGCTCTAAACCCGCCTGCTCGTCTACAATATGTTGATTCATCCTCAAGTTGTTTAAAAGAATTGGAAGAAGATAAGCAACATCAAAATCAACCAAAAGATTTGGATATCACACGGTCCCTATCCGACTGTTCCTCCTCTAGTTTCTCACCACTTCAGGTATCAGTCTATTTTTTTGTTGTTGCATAACATGAATTCTAGAAGGGGCAATTTCAACTTATCTGGAAATTTGTCAATTTGATAACATTTTAAAGCACATTGTAATAGTTAAGTTTTAATCAAAATATATAATTTATCTATTCAATGATTATACAGCAAGAATTTTGACCCATTACTTAACCCGTTTAGGATATGGTTCCACAATATGGTAATGTGAAGCCCGAACCTATAGTGTCCATAACTAAGCCTACTAGCGACGGATACAATTGGAGAAAATATGGACAGAAACAAGTAAAGACAAGCGAGCTTCCACGCTGCTACTACAAATGCACACATAGCCATTGTCCAGTGACGAAAAAAATTGGGCATTTTCATGATGGGAATATCAATGAAATCATCTATAAAGGTCAGCATAATCATGAGCCACCTTCATTTCATAAAAAGCCCAGAAATGGTACACGCGTGGACCATCAGTCGAAGTCCGTGGAAGAACCGGTGGAAGCCAGTAAACAAGTTAACCGTTTGGTGGCTACTGGGGTCATGGCTGATAGCAAAAGAAGGCAAACTTCATACCTTATCTTTATTATTTATAAAATTTTGTGGCAAAATTATTAAACAATACAAAAGTCCGTCATTTGATGAGATATTGTGATGGGGTGCAGGAAGACAGAGGTGGGGTTCATGGACCAGGATAGCTCGTCTCCCATGATTGTCACAGCTGAGTCAAAAATTGTGGTTCAGACTAGAAGTGAAGTTGATATTTTAGATGATGGATTCAAGTGGCGAAAATATGGACAGAAAGTAGTGAAGGGAAATACTTATCCAAGGTTAGAAAATTTTCACCTCTAATTTGCTACAACAAAATAGTACATTGTACATATGCTACGAATTACAGCGACACGAAATTATACAATTCTGACCAAACCGGCCGTATATTCATATATGGGCTAGAAATTAGTAGACACGGTTTTAAGTATATAGTTCAACTAGCTCACACAGAAGTTGGAACTTGCAGGGGTTATTACAGGTGTTCATATGCAGGGTGCAAGGTCCGAAAGCATGTAGAGAGGCCTTCTTCAGACCCGAAATCTGTTGTAACTACATATGAAGGAAAACATAAACACGACATTCCTGTGGTGGCAAAACCTTCTAGTAGCAATGAAAGTAATGTAAAAGAAGAAAGGCCATATTCGTTACAACTGAAAGAAGAGCACATCATTGCATAGGATTGTAATTACGTCGATGCCTTGATGAATGCTCATTATCTATTCGAATAAGCCCTGCTTCCTTCCGAGTACCAGTGATAAAAGCCGCTTAGATTTCGGAAGATAACAACTTGGGTTTGGTTTTCTCTTATGTAGTTATGTCCTTGCCAATGTAGATTGTAATGTAGTTTGACTGTATTATGTACAGTGCACTAAGTACTAAGCTCTGCAGATGGTTTGTCACTAAAAGAAAATTTGAACAGTTTTCAGTTATCTATGTAGCTCTAATGAATTTGTCTGACTTTTAACATAAGATATCTAATGGGAATCTAGGTTGAGCTTTGAAAGGTTAGCTGGGTTTTATTTCAAATATGGCAACTACCCCAAGTTCTCATTTTTTTCTAACACATTAAATGAGTATAGCTTAAAGTTTTGCAAAATGGAGAATCTCCTTCAAGATATCGAACTAATTAAAGTCATCCAAGATGTACTCAGGCATAAAGGGTATAACGAATGAGATTTTATGTGTTCGGGTCATATGGAGAATAGAGTCTTTTGGACTCGGATTTACGTGATCGAACCTGAGTTTTTCAAAGGTATCAGTTCGGGGTATGATATCGGTCGACCGCCTTAAAACATTTTTGTTTGGTGAAAGGGGAAATAACAAATATTGAGGAGGTCTGGCTGGGTGAAGAGTTCTATGAAAATGTGAGATCTGATAAATATTTAGGGTTAAAAATTGTATTAGGTTTTGAAGGCTTCTTGTTGATTAAGGAACAGCCCACTGCCATCTTCTACGGGTACGATTTGGGCCCCCAATACCTCGACGGTGTATGATGAGGTTAAGATGTATTACCTCTACATAGAGAGACTGCTATATCAGGTTATTCCTAAACATTAAGGGCAAACTAGTCATAAGGGATTGTTACCTATGGATGTAACTAACTATGATAAAATGTCTATGTTATGTTAAATCTCGTAAAATGTCTATGTAATGTAATGAACTTTTTAATCCTGGTTATTGGATGTGCGCAAGTATATGTAGCAACCATATAAGCTGTCACATGTAAGTTTTTTATTGGTCAAGTACATCCAATAATCGGGATTTGAAAGTTCATTACATGACATAGACATTTTACAAGATCTTTATATAATTTAGACATTTGGTCATTGTTAGTTACATCCATAAGTAATAATCCCTAAGTCATAACACCGAGAAAAATCCCTATGAAAAATGGTGAGACTTCCCACACCATAATTGATAATACATGTACCATATGCTATATGGTAAATTAATATTAATATGGAATCATTCCTCGATATGGAATTAGAGTTTCCAAAAATAGTAGCACATGATGGTTGGGTTATTTGTGTTTTTCTTTTTTTACAGTACTATTTATATGGAATTCATTCCTCGATTATGATGTTCTTAATTTGTATAAATGGTGCCAAGCATCATGTATTTTGATAAATAGAAATCCCTAAAAACGAATATTCAATTCAGCCAAGAATTAATATTGAGAGATCGAATGTCTTCTTACGACAACATACCCACAGAGATACAAATCGAGATTATCACAAGACTTGCTCCCATATCATTGATTCGATTCTCATGCGTCTCAAAACAATTGAATTCTTTGATCCATAGCTCTAAGTTTGTTAAAGATTATACTACTACTCATAAACAGCAACAACAACGTTTTTATTTTTTTCAAAAGAAGAGATAAACAGCAACAACAACAACATTTTTATTTTTTCGAAAAACAGGTGAAGGATCAAGACTAGAACCTTATCGTTGGTTTGTAGATGATGATACTTTCCCACAGCAAGACAAGTCAGTCTATTCTGTTTGTTCCAGAGTCTGTTAGCCGGTAGCTCTCATGGCTTGTTATGCTTGCTTGGTACTTTTGTCAAGCACAGAGTCACTGATATGGCCGTTATTTGGAATCCTGTGATTAGAAAGACAGTTTGTATTGATTTGCCGAATTTGACACGTGATTCTAATATTGGTTTTGGCGTTTGTCCTAAAACGTGTGACCCCAAGATAGTTAGGATTGATCCAATTGATATAAAATTGGAATTTGGTGTTTGGATGAATAATTGGCAAGTCGAGGTTTATACACTAAGTTCCCGGGAGTGGAGGAGAATTAATCCTTCAGGAAATCCGCCTGCTGCTAAACGCATGTTGTTGATTCCTAATAGAGATTATGATCATCCAATAGTTGTTGATGGATGTATCTATTGGGTTGCTGATGAAACAATTTATATATACAATGATGATCACGACGTTCATTCAAAGCTGATTAAGAGACTTGTTTCATTCGATTTGACAAGGGAAGAATTCAAGCAACTAGACCTTCCAGATAAGTTGCTATCTTGCTGTAATTATCCTTTACAAATATTTCAGTTTAAGGAGTCTCTTGCACGGGAACCTAAAGAAGCTTACAAAGTATGGATATTAAGGAAGAAGAAAAATGGCGGCGCCTCTTTCAAAGAGCTGCTCACCATTGATACTGGAACTGGATCTGATATATCACTAAGTCACCAACCGGTGCTTAGGAGAAACGGCCAACTTATGATACGAAAGGGATCAATTAGATCACTAGATACCCGGCTCAAATCAGCTTGGAAGATTTTATGGCGATCCTCGTTTTTTACATGTCACCGCCAATACTGAATCTCTACTTTTGCTTGATATACCTTAACTAAGCAATCATAGGATAGTAAACAGGGTGGGCTAATAGGTTCATAATCAACAGTTGTTAAATTATTATTTAAGCATCATAATTATATTGAATATTACCTAAATAATTTACCCAGGCCGTTCTTCATACAGTTTTGACGGCGGCGGTGGTGATAATCGAAGACGGTGGTGTTGGTGATTGATGGCGGCAGTGGTGATGGCCGGTGTTAATCGGAACCGACTCCATGATGATAATCGACGACGGTGGTGTTGGTGATTGATGACGGCAGTGGTGATGGCCGGCGTTAATTGAATTAGGGCAATGAAGTGAAAAAGGTCCACCATAAGTCCTCCATGTTTTTAAAAATATTAAAAATCATAGTCCATTAATATAGTAACAAAAACTAAAAAAAAAAGGTCCACCATAAGTCCTCCATGTTTTTAAAATTAAAAATCATAGTCCATTAATATAGTAACAAAAACTAAAAAAAAAAGGTCCACCATAAGTCCTCCATGTTTTTAAAATTAAAAACCATAGTCCATTAATTAATAAACTAACAAGCTAGTTTGAAAATTAAAAACCATAATCCATTAATAAACTAACAAGTTTAAGATGGTTAAAAATATTAAAAATCATAGTCCATTAATATAGTAACAAAAACTAAAAAAAAAAGGTCCACCATAAGTCCTCCATGTTTTTAAAATTAAAAACCATAGTCCATTAATTAATAAACTAACAAGCTTAACATGGTTAAAAATATTAAAAATCATAGTCCATTAATATAGTAACAAAAACTAAAAAAAAAAGGTCCACCATAAGTCCTCCATGTTTTTAAAATTAAAAACCATAGTCCATTAATTAATAAACTAACAAGCTTAACATGGTTAAAAATATTAAAAATCATAGTCCATTAATATAGTAACAAAAACTAAAAAAAAAAGGTCCACCATAAGTCCTCCATGTTTTTAAAATTAAAAACCATAGTCCATTAATTAATAAACTAACAAGCTAGTTTGAAAATTAAAAACCATAATCCATTAATAAACTAACAAGTTTAAGATGGTTAAAAAATTAAAAATCATAGTCCATTAATAGACTTTAAACAAAACCGTAAGTCTTAACTTCATTACTTGATAGCCCCCTTTTCACGTTTTTTTTAGCTTTAAGCTGTAATAAAAGAGTCAAAGTTTGTTTTTGACCGATATAGACCAAGACTGATCTCTTAAAGATGAACCATATCTTTGGTTGTTACGACTAAGATGTAACCCAGGAAGGCTTCAAACTCGAGACCTTTTGTGGAAAAACAAGAAGATTTCTAATCATTTGTCAAGATGTTACTTGTATGATTTGTGTTGTGGCTAAATGGAATGGATTGTGTTATGGTTTCTAAGGTTTGTCTTTGATTCATTAATGCATGAATGCATGGTATTTACAAAATTATATTTTCAATTAATAACTTGTCTTCTTTATTATATCTCGAACAAATAATTTTGATATATGATATCATCATTTTAGTAACGTGTCTTTATCAACTCAAAATCTCATAATCACTCACAACCAAGACTAACAAAATTACGTGATAATGATAATAACAATAATATACATTCTTTAGTGATCTTTACTCAAAAAGTACAAACATATTCCAAAAGTACTTCCTATCTAGTAAACTCATAGAATTACTTGATAAAATCTTATGAAAATAAATGACAATATTAACTTTAGCTTATAATAGATATAATCTTAACTATTCTTGAAAGCCTCAACGTTTCTTTTTTCTAACCTTAATGAAAATCAAAGTTTTTTAAAAATCCCAAACAAGCTAAGAAAAGATTATCTTTATTCTTACTAATATATAAAAATTATTCATCCTTTATTTTTAAAAATTGTTACATAAAAAGTTACTTTGAAAATGAACTCTCTTTCTTTTGGAAAGAATTATAAAGAATTTACTCATTTGTTTTTAATAAACTAATTTAATTTGCATAATCTGCTTTTTTACTAACTTATATCTTAAACTTTTAACTTTTTTAAAATATCTCTACTATCATATTTACGTCAATTATATTTACACTAGTATACATCATTCGACGTCGTTACCATCACCAATAGTCGCCGTCACACCATCATCACTATCGTATTGTACAAATAATGTGCTAATTTTTATTATAAATCATTGTGTAACATCCCAAACTTTTATTAACGTTTGACTAAAGTCGTTAAGTCAATAATATGTGTCCGTTAAGTCTATTGTTAGATTTAATGCTTATATGTGGTTTATGTGTTATATATGTGAGACTTGAAAGTCTTAATGCATGATATGAAAATATGCTTATGAAGTAATTATATGCCTATTAGGAGTGATTAACGAAGTATTTAGGTAGTATATGGTCCTTAGAGGAGTTTTTGACTAGTAATGAACTATATGGAAGCCTAGGGATCAAATTTGACATATGGTGAAACTCAAAAACGGGTTTAGGGTCTCAAGAGGAGTCATTTGAGTGTCATTAGCAGATTTATTAACTTCCTCTCAAGCCCTAGCCACCCCCTTTTATCCCTAATCAATTCTTGAGCAAAAGGGCTATCAAATGTGCGTTTCGGAAGTGTTTAATCTAGCCTTTCTCGTTCTCATTGTGAGTTGCAGGTATATAAGGTATAATTTTATTGATTTCTGATCCTTTTGATTATAAGAGTCATTAGGAATTATAATTGGGCATTAGGGAATCAATTAATGGGTAATTATTGATGGTTTTGATGAAATAAGGCATGTATGATTTTCCTAAAGGTTGTTATGCTTTGTTAAGGCCTTAATATGAAGGATTTTGATGTTTTGAAACTGAGTTTTCGATCTGGAGAGGGTTGGGTTCGATTAGAAGGCCTAATCGAATTTCAAAGGTGCAGGTCGCTGGCCATTGCGGCGTAACTCTGTGTTGCGGCGCAATGGAATTCCAGAAAGATAAGTTGCGGCGCAACTATCTTCGTTGCGGCGCAACGAAATGCTCGAGCTGCGGCGCAACTCACCTGTTTTCAGCAAATTTTATAGTTTTGAACCGTAACCTCGTTTTGACACATAGCTTACTCCTGAAATCTAGAGTGTGTCATTAGATGTGTAATTCCAGCTTATGGTCTAAATGACTAGTGTATTAATGGCCGTTTACTAATTATAGGTAGACGAGGGTTGTTGCTTTGTTCGGTAACTTAGCTATCCTTATTTGCGTGCTACTTCGAGGTAAGATACACTACTTTGACATGCTGAGGGATTCAACAAAAGCATGGTTTTCAGAATATAACTTCTCTAATCTTATCTTGTATACTCAAGGGTATTCGGGTTATATGGGAGGTTATATGGGATATGTGTTTGACTTATGAGACCTGAAATGCATTCCCTTTATATGCAATGCAAAGTTATGTTATGAAACGATATGCAATGTAATGAAATGTGATGCAAGTATATGTTGATGATGACGTGCATGTATGTGTGGCTTGGTCATCTAGTTCACTAGACTCTATAGGTTGCCATGTCACGTGCACGTTTAAGGTCCCAAACGTAAAAGATGATTATATGTTATGTTTAGGTAACTTTGTCACCTAAACTATATGTGATGAAATCGAGCTCGTATATATGATGAAGTGTTAAACTTAACCCGTATTCACCTTAGCTGGGTGGGTGCGTATATGTTGTTGCTTGGGTGGCTCCTTACAACGTAATTACGTGGTTAGAGTATCTACGGGTGGAGTGATTACCCACCAATGTCTTGAACATACGGACTACTCCTGGAGTGGCTTGCCATTCCTTAACAACACTTGATGGACCGCCGTATGGCTCATCCATCTAGTCGGGTGTGAGGTTCCCGTTAGGTCTTATGACCGCCTACACACAAACTTACACCTTATATGATATGCGTGACATATGTCACACCTAATGTGATGATATGTGATGATGAAATGATGATTAGGCACATTTAGGATTGTTAATCCTACCATGAAAGATGTTGATGCTATGATATGTATGTGATGATATGCGAAATGTGTCATTAATATGAAAAGCTGCTTTACCAAGTTTTAATTGGACAAATGTTTTATTAACTTAGTGTTATCTTACTTAGCTAATTCGTTAGCTAACACTTGTTTCTTGAAATGTGTTGTCCCCTCAGGTTTAGCAAGCTAGAAGTGTGCTGATGGATAGTGAGCGAGGCATGGGTAGAATACTTGAAGATGCTTTTAGTTACCCATAGTTGCTGCTCCTTTTAGACATTTGATTTCGTTATGACTATTATGTTTTGCTATGACTTGTATACGGTTGTTTTATGTTGGGCAACCATAGGATTTCCATTTATACTATTTTGATGATGTGACGAGTAACACCTCCTATTTTATGAGCAAAACAAACTGGATTTTATGGTTTGGACTTTTTAAAACGTTATTCCGAATTCTTTAACACCGTTAGGTGAAAAGTTTTTGGAAATCCGTATTTTTAAACGATGGGTGTTACAAGTTGGTATCAGAGAAATGGTTTAAGTGAACCATGAACCATAGGTATTACCTTAGTTTTTGGACTTAAACCGATATAGGTTATGTAGGGCTTAAGTAGAATGCTTAGCCTCAGAAATGAAATGCTTTTAGGACGGGTTGGGATGAGTGTGAGTGTAGGTTTATGGCTTAAATATGATTATGTTATGCTTGTGTAATTAAGTAGGCCTAACCTTACTAGTTCTCACTCGATTCATCTCTAACATTTGTCACTAAAATTGTAGAAAGATGGTTAATACTCGTGCTAGCAGTCAAAGAGATGGAGCTAATGCTAGCGATGCTCCGGCTAATCAAAATGGGGCTGGAAATGGTGTTAACCAAAGGCCTCCACGAAGGCCATTTCCGGGTGTACAACCCACAAGGTCAGAAATTGACAGGGCTAATCCAGTGATTGAACAAGTTCCTACCCGAGCGGAAATGCATGAGGAATTGAGGGCTATCCGAGCTCTCTTGTTGAGAAATGAAGAGGAGTTGAATCAACTTAGGGCCGAAAGAGATGCAAGCATGCAAAGGAATGAGCATACGGATGGAAATTATTCCAACCGCTCAAACCGTGCCGAGCCATCGAATGAAAGGTCTTTTATTGCTCCAGAAGAGGTTGTTGCAAATGGAAATGGTGTTGGAAACATAATGGAGCCTCGTGTAGTGGTAGCTCCTCGTGCTCATAACTTTAAGTACGAGAGCTTTCAAAAGTGTGGAGCTAAGGCATTTGATGGTACTCAAGATGCTGTTGGTGCTATGGAATGGTTGGATGATATTGAGGTTGTGTTTGCTTCTTGTTATTGCCCGGACGATATGAAGGTGTTGTGTGCATCCCGAATGTTGAAGAAGAACGCTAGGAATTGGTGGAGGGCTGCTACTATCTCCTTGACTCCTGAGGTGCTTGCTGCTATGCCTTGGGGTACATTCAGGGAGAAGTTCCTAGAAGAGTTTGTGGGAACCCGTGAGCTAAGATTAATTGAGAAGGAATTTAGAGCATTGACAGCTAAGCCGGGTGCCATAACTGAGTATGCACACTCATTTATGGAAAAGCTGAAATTTGTTGGACATTTGGTTAGGAGAGATGTTGATCAGGTGGAAGCGTATTGTGATGGACTCCCTGCTAGCTATCGGGGTCTAGGTAGACAGCATACTACTTTATCTGCTGCTATCAAGGAGTCCAAGAGATTGGATGATGATTTTAAGACGGAGAAAGTGGTGGCTAAAGATGATGACAAGAAAGCCGGTTTCAAAAGGAGATTCAATGGATCTTCGAGTTCAAATAAGAAGTTCAAAGGTAACTCTTCTTCAAATAGGGATAAGGATAAGAATAGTAGCTCATGGTGTTCGTCTTGCAAGTCTCATCATAGTGGTCCATGTTCTGACAAGACCAAAAGGTGTGATAAGTGTGGCCATCCGGGGCATTCTGCTGAAGTGTGCAAAGACAAGACTCGTTGTTACAAGTGTAAGGAAATGGGTCATATGATTGCTAATTGCCCTCAGATGAAGGATGATGGGAAGAAGGCGGCTGCACCAAAGCCTAAGGTTCGTGCACTTCAGATGACTGCAGAAGCTGCTAAAGACAACGATGAGGTGGTAAGCGGTATCTTCCTTGTTAATTCTAAACCTGCTTCTGTACTTTTTGATTCGGGTGCAAATAGGTCTTTTGTGTCCACTGTGTTTGCCCCTAAACTTGAAAGAGTCACTACCCCCCTTGATTGTTCCATAGAGGTTGAAATAGCTGATGGTACTATTAGTGATATACGTGAAGGATATGATGATTGTGCTATAGAGATTGAGAGTCGTTCTTTTCCAGTCCAGTTGTTGCCTACTACTTTAGCTGGTTTTGATATAGTCATGGAAATGGATTGGTTAGCTCAAAATGATGCCACCATAGTATGCTCTCAAAAGATTGTAAGGATTTCGACTCCTGATGGTAAAACTATTTCGGTCCATGGAGATAAGAAAAGAGGGGGCATAAAAATCATTAGTTTGATGAAGGCTCTAAATTGTATACGGCATAATAAGAGTCATTTTTTTGCCTATGTAATCGATGCACGAAAGGAGAAAGCTTCCATTTCTAATGTTGATATAGTTTCTGAATTTCTTGATGTTTTCCCGGATGATCTTCCCGGTATTCCTCCTGACCGTGAGGTCACCTTCCAAATTGATCTTGTACCCGGTGCTACTCCTGTTGCTAAAGCACCGTATCGTTTGGCTCCTACCGAAATGAAAGAACTTATGTCTCAACTTCAGGAACTACTTGACAAAGGTTTCATTCAACCAAGTTCCTCGCCTTGTGGAGCTCCGGTCCTCTTTGTCAAAAAGAAAGATGGTTCCATGCGCATGTGCATAGACTACCGTGAGCTGAACAAGCGAACGGTCAAGAACAAGTATCCTCTTCCCCGAATAGATGATCTTTTTGATCAACTTCATGGTGCTTCATTCTTCTCCAAGATTGACTTACGTTCCGGCTATCATCAATTAAAGGTCAAGAAAGAAGATGTAGCCAAAACAGCTTTTCGCACTCGATATGGGCACTATGAGTTTCTTGTCATGCCATTTGGGTTGACAAATGCTCCTGCCGCTTTCATGGATTTAATGAATCGGGTATGTCGCCCATTCTTAGATCATTTTGTTATTGTATTCATTGATGATATCTTGATTTACTCCAAGTCTGAAGCTGAGCACCGTGAACGCCTAAGAGCTGTCCTTGAAGTCCTAAGGGAAAAGAAATTATATGCCAAGTTTTCGAAATGTGAGTTTTGGCTTCGAGAAGTTCAGTTTCTCGGGCATGTCATATCTTCGGAGGGTATTAAAGTTGATCCCGCCAAGATTGAAGCTGTATCTAAGTGGGAACAACCAAAGACTCCTACAGAGATTAAGAGTTTTCTTGGTCTAGCTAGCTACTATAGAAGATTTATACAAGATTTCTCTCGAATAGCCAAACCAATGACCGAACTGACCAAGAAAGGAGTGAAATATGTGTGGGCTGAAGCACAAGAGAAAGCTTTTCAAACGTTAAAGACCAAGTTATGTGAAGCTCCTATTCTTGCATTACCCGAAGGTACGAATGATTTAGTAGTGTACAGTGATGCTTCTATTACAGGTTTGGCTGTGTCCTTATGCAGAGGGACAAGGTGATTGCCTATGCTTCACGACAACTGAAACCTCATGAAAAGAATTATCCGACACATGATCTAGAGTTGGTTGCTGTTGTATTTGCATTAAAGTTGTGGAGATACTACCTTTATGGCACTAAGTGTACCTTGTACACCGACCATAAAAGCTTACAGTGTGTGTTCAATCAAAAGGAAATGAATGTGAGGCCGAGAAGGTGGATGGAGTTATTAAAGGATTATGATTGTGAAATTAAGTACCATCCCGATAAAGCCAATGTGGTGGCGGACGCCTTAAGTAGAAAAGTGCAGAATTTTTCTTGTCGGTTGATGAGCATGATTGTGCAAGCTAAGTCTGGACTACTCGATCGTATTAAAGAAGCTCAAGTGAGGGCTTTAATGAAAGATAACATTGATAAGGAGAGCATTGGGAAGAAGAAACGTCTTGTGATGGAGACCAATAGTCGTGGGTTTAAGACTTACAAGGGTCGAATATGGGTACCATTGCTTGGTGGTAATCGTGAATTGATCCTTGAAGAAGCCCATAGAAGTAGATATTCGGTTCATCCTGGTGTTACTAAAATGTATGCAGATTTGAAGCCTATTTATTGGTGGCCGGATATCAAAGGTGAAGTAGCACATTTTGTTGAAAGATGCTTAACTTGTGCTCGTGTGAAAACGGACCATCGAAAGCCATATGGAATGTTGCAACAGTTAGAGATTCCATAATGGAAATGGGATCACATCACTATGGATTTTGTTACTAAGTTACCTAGAACACCAAAAGGAAATGACATGGTATGGGTAATTGTTGATAGGTTGACTAAGAGTGCTCAATTCTTAGCAACTCGTCAAGATGTACCTTTGACTAAGATGGCTAAGATGTATATAGATGAAGTTGTCTCGAAGCATGGAGTTCCATTGTCTATAGTTTCGGATCGAGACACGAGATTTGTATCTAGCTTTTGGAAAGGTCTTCAACGAGAGTTAGGTACTAGGGTGAATTTGAGCACGGCTTATCATCCTCAAACCGACGGCCAAAGTGAAAGAACCATTCAAACATTGGAAGACATGTTAAGGACTTGTGTCTTAGAGTATGGTAGAGCTTGGGATGATCACTTGAAGTTGATAGAGTTTTCGTATAACAATAGCTACCATTCAAGTATTGGAATGCCACCTTTTGAAATGCTTTATGGTAGGAAGTGTAGGACTCCAAGTTATTGGATGGAGCCCGGTGAAAAGCAAATTACAGACCCTGAAATTGTAGAAATCACAGCCGAGAAAGTGAATATTGCAAAGAAAGCACTTCGTGTAGCTAGAGAAAGACAGAAAACCTATGCCGATAAGAAAAGGAGACCGGTTGTGTTTGAAGTTGGTGACTTAGTGATGCTGAAAGTTTCTCCATGGAAAGGAGTGATTCGGTTTGGTAAGAAAGGAAAGTTGAGTCCAAGATTCATTGGACCATTTAAAGTGTTAAAACGTATTAAGGATGTGGCTTATCAACTAGAATTGCCTCCGGAATTGGATGAAATCCATAACACATTTCATGTCTCATATTTGAGGAAGTGCTTGGCGGAGGAATCTGGTGTCATACCTATTGAAGATGTGAGTGTGGATCCGACGAAAAGAATGGTAGAGGAACCGATAGCTATTCTTGGAAGGAAACAAAAGAAGTTACGCCGAAAGATGATTGATATAGTTTTGGTCAAATGGAGACATAATCATGGTGAAAGCCTTACATGGGAAACCGACGCGGTAATGAAAGAGAAGTATCCCGAGTTGTTTCTTACTAATGAGATTCCGGGGACGGAATCCTCTTAAGGGGGAGGTATTTGTAACATCCCAAACTTTTATTAACGTTTGACTAAAGTCGTTATGTCAATAATATGTGTCCGTTAAGTCTATTGTTAGATTTAAAGCGCGGGCCGCAGGCCCCCGTAATCACACTTCCCCTTCGGATTAGCTTTTAGCCCCCAAGGGTTTAGATTTTAGGGTTTTAGAATGCAACTTTTCTAAAATGTATGCATAAATTCAAAAATGATTTTTGATGTGTCCAATTTATATGTATCGCCCACATCATTTATGGCCTGTTTCGTATGTGTTTTGAGTCAATTTTGTATACAGTTGGCGCGTTTATGGTGTTTGTTAGTGCTTTCAGGTTCTTAGCAGGTTGCGCGTCCATTGGGTGCACTTTATGACGAATTAAGGCCAAGATGTTAATCCTAGTGTTCGAGAGCTGTTAACGAGAAAGAATTTTGAGGAGGTTAGCCCCACTGCATCGCAGTGGGAAGAATGAGCTTGACTGCGCCGCAGTCACTGGTGAAAAGGTTACATGTTTTCCAGAGGAATTACAACAACAAATGGATGATGATGTTTTAGATATTATTATAGTAAGATTTTATGTAGTTAATGTTTTTTATATAAAAAGTAGATAATCAAACCATTTTTATCCATGATTTGTAGTTATTTTCAATTATTTTTGTTTTTTCATATGATAAGAAGTTGTATCCTTGGTTGTTGTTGTTTAAAGAATTTTGCCCACAAAGTGTTTGATGAAATGACTAAACCAAAGTGTATGTACTAAATCAAATTTGATTATATACGTATTTGCTAATTATACATCCAATCATACTTGATTGTGCATAGCATAACCTTTTTTGTAGTTATTTGAGTCTCGTGGAACATCAAATTTGATTTTATGCATACGGTGTCAAAAACCTATACAAAATCAAATTTGATTTTGTGCACACATTGAGACAAAACAAATGAGTTCTATACAAAGAAAACCATTTAAAATCAAAAATGATTTTAAGAATAGAGTGTGAAAAAGCTATACAAAATCATATATGATTTTATTCATACATCTAGACAAAAAAAGTGAGTTCGGTATCATTAAACCCATTCAAAATCATATATGATTTTGTATAGGCTTCCATACAAATAAACTTATTCAAAATCAAAATTGATTTTAGAATACACTGTGAAAAATTTATTCAAAATCATATATGATTTTACGTATAAAATTGAGACAAGGCAAATGAGTTCTATACAAATAAACCTATTTAAAATCAATTTTGATTTTACGCATACAGTGTGAAAAACTTATAGAAAATCATATATGATTTTACGCATACATTGTCAAGAAAATGTACAAAATCATTTATGATTTTGTGTAGCACATTAAGTCAAACCAAATGGCTTCCATAAAAATAAATTTATTCAAAATCATTTTTGATTTTACTCATAAAGTATGAAAACCTATTCAAAATCAACTATTCAAAATCAAAAATGATTTTACGCATACATTGGGGAAAATCTATACAAAATCATATATGATTTTGTATAGCACATTGAGACAAAACAAAATGAGTTACATACCAAGAAACCCATTTAAAATCAAAAATGATTTTAAGCATACATTGTGAAATACCCATACGAAATCATATTTGATTTTACCCATATTTGATACGTACTGTGTCAAAAAGCTATAGAAAATCAAATTTGATTTTATGCATACATTTAGAAAACCAAATGGAGTCCATATCAAAAAACCTATACACAATCAAATTTGACAATAAGGTTAGCGGCTAACCCTACGACTTCAAACCCTAAACTAAAGCGCGGGCCGCAGGCCCCCGTAATCACACTTCCCCCTCGGATTAGCTTTTAGCCCCCAAGGGTTTAGATTTTAGGGTTTTAGAATGCAACTTTTCTAAAATGTATGCATAAAATCAAAAATGATTTTGCATTGATTTTTAACATTATACATGTGAAATCAATTTTGATTAGCAATTAAGCTTTAGTTTAGGGTTTGAAGTCGTAGGGTTAGCCGAGGCTAACCCTACGACTTCAAACCCTAAACTAAAGCGCGGGCCGCAGGCCCCCGTGATAAAGCTTTAGTTTAGGGTTTGAAGTGTAGGGTTAGCCGGCTAACCCTACGACTTCAAACCCTAAACTAAAGCGCGGGCCGCAGGCCCCCGTAATCACACTTCCCCCTCGGATTAGCTTTTAGCCCCCAAGGGTTTAGATTTTAGGGTTTTAGAATGCAACTTTTCTAAAATGTATGCATAAAATCAAAAATGATTTTGCATTGATTTTTAACATTATACATGTGAAATCAATTTTGATTAGCAATTAAGCTTTAGTTTAGGGTTTGAAGTCGTAGGGTTAGCCTGGCTAACCCTACGACTTCAAACCCTAAACTAAAGCGCGGGCCGCAGGCCCCCGTAATCACACTTCCCCCTCGGATTAGCTTTTAGCCCCCAAGGGTTTAGATTTTAGGGTTTTAGAATGCAACTTTTCTAAAATGTATGCATAAAATCAAAAATGATTTTGCATTGATTTTTAACATTATACATGTGAAATCAATTTTGATTAGCAATTAAGCTTTAGTTTAGGGTTTGAAGTCGTAGGGTTAGCCGTAGGCTAACCCTACGACTTCAAACCCTAAACTAAAGCGCGGGGCCGAAGGCCCCCGTGATAAAGCTTTAGTTTAGGGTTTGAAGTGTAGGGTTAGCCGGCTAACCCTACGACTTCAAACCCTAAACTAAAGCGCGGGCCGCAGGCCCCCGTAATCACACTTCCCCCTCGGATTAGCTTTTAGCCCCCAAGGGTTTAGATTTTAGGGTTTTAGAATGCAACTTTTCTAAAATGTATGCATAAATTCAAAAATGATTTTTGATGTGTCCAATTTATATGTATCGCCCACATCATTTATGGCCTGTTTCGTATGTGTTTTGAGTCAATTTTGTATACAGTTGGCGCGTTTATGGTGTTTGTTAGTGCTTTCAGGTTCTTAGCAGGTTGCGCGTCCATTGGGTGCACTTTATGACGAATTAAGGCCAAGATGTTAATCCTAGTGTTCGAGAGCTGTTAACGAGAAAGAATTTTGAGGAGGTTAGCCCCACTGCGCCGCAGTGGGAAGAATGAAGCGTGACTGCGCCGCAGTCACTGGTGAAAAGGTTACATGTTTTCCAGAGGAATTACACTGCGCCGCAGTGGGAGAAATGAAACCCCACTGCGCCGCATTCAAAGGTCATGAAAAAGACTTAATTTCCAGGGATATTCCACTGCACCGCAGTGGGAGTGCGCCAGCCCCACTTCGCCGCATTCAGTAGTACGGGAAACCTAATGCTTCAGCTTTTCAGCCGTCCAGATGGGGGGAGGTATATAAGCAAAAACATAAACCGTTTTTCTGCATCTAAGTTTTCTTTCTAGGGGCTGTTCCACACGAATTCCTTCAAGGGTGATCTCAAATTCCATCAATTGGATTCATTGAAGATTCAAGAATGTCAAAATCAAAGACCAACCCATCACACAAGACTGTTCAAAACCAAAGACCAAACCATCACCAAAGAATGTTTCAAAACCAAAGACCAACCATCACCAAAGAATGTTTCAAAACCAAAGACCAAACCATCACCAAAGAATGTTTCAAAACCAAAGACCAACCATCACCAAAGAATGTTTCAAAACCAAAGACCAACCATCACCAAAGAATGTTTCAAAACCAAAGACCAACCATCACCAAAGAATGTTTCAAAACCAAAGACCAAACCATCACCAAAGAATGTTTCAAAACCAAAGACCAACCATCACCAAAGAATGTTTCAAAACCAAAGACCAACCATCACCAAAGAATGTTTCAAAACCAAAGACCAACCATCACCAAAGAATGTTTCAAAACCAAAGACCAACCATCACCAAAGAATGTTTCAAAACCAAAGACCAACCATCACCAAAGAATGTTTCAAAACCAAAGACCAAACCATCACCAAAGAATGTTTCAAAACCAAAGACCAACCATCACCAAAGAATGTTTCAAAACCAAAGACCAACCATCACCAAAGAATGTTTCAAAACCAAAGACCAACCATCACCAAAGAATGTTTCAAAACCAAAGACCAACCATCACCAAAGAATGTTTCAAAACCAAAGACCAAACCATCACCAAAGAATGTTTCAAAACCAAAGACCAACCATCACCAAAGAATGTTTCAAAACCAAAGACCAACCATCACCAAAGAATGTTTCAAAACCAAAGACCAACCATCACCAAAGAATGTTTCAAAACCAAAGACCAAACCATCACCAAAGAATGTTTCAAAACCAAAGACCAACCATCACCAAAGAATGTTTCAAAACCAAAGACCAACCATCACCAAAGAATGTTTCAAAACCAAAGACCAACCATCACCAAAGAATGTTTCAAAACCAAAGACCAAACCATCACCAAAGAATGTTTCAAAACCAAAGACCAACCATCACCAAAGAATGTTTCAAAACCAAAGACCAAACCATCACCAAAGAATGTTTCAAAACCAAAGACCAACCATCACCAAAGAATGTTTCAAAACCAAAGACCAACCATCACCAAAGAATGTTTCAAAACCAAAGACCAACCATCACCAAAGAATGTTTCAAAACCAAAGACCAAACCATCACCAAAGAATGTTTCAAAACCAAAGACCAACCATCACCAAAGAATGTTTCAAAACCAAAGACCAACCATCACCAAAGAATGTTTCAAAACCAAAGACCAACCATCACCAAAGAATGTTTCAAAACCAAAGACCAACCATCACCAAAGAATGTTTCAAAACCAAAGACCAACCATCACCAAAGAATGTTTCAAAACCAAAGACCAAACCATCACCAAAGAATGTTTCAAAACCAAAGACCAACCATCACCAAAGAATGTTTCAAAACCAAAGACCAACCATCACCAAAGAATGTTTCAAAACCAAAGACCAACCATCACCAAAGAATGTTTCAAAACCAAAGACCAACCATCACCAAAGAATGTTTCAAAACCAAAGACCAAACCATCACCAAAGAATGTTTCAAAACCAAAGACCAACCATCACCAAAGAATGTTTCAAAACCAAAGACCAACCATCACCAAAGAATGTTTCAAAACCAAAGACCAAACCATCACCAAAGAATGTTTCAAAACCAAAGACCAACCATCACCAAAGAATGTTTCAAAACCAAAGACCAAACCATCACCAAAGAATGTTTCAAAACCAAAGACCAACCATCACCAAAGAATGTTTCAAAACCAAAGACCAACCATCACCAAAGAATGTTTCAAAACCAAAGACCAACCCATCACACAAGACTGATTCAAAACCAAAGACCAAACCATCACCAAAGAATGTTTCAAAACCAAAGTTCAATCATTCACCTAAGACAGATTCGAAATCAAAACCAAACAAAGAACCCAAAGTATCTAAGAATTCAAAGACTTCTAGGAAATACAAGGTTAAATCTGAACCTCAGTCCCAAAAAGAAGTCAAAACAAGAAGTGGTCCAAAGATTGTTAAGAATGAAACTTTCTCATTAGGTAACAAACAACCTCAGCAGCTTAGGTATTCTAGTTTTCCTAGGTATTCTCAGAAGAATCCTAAGTGCACTTTACAAAGGGTTAGAGATACTGTTTCTGGAATGACTAAGTACAAAGATCAATATGGTTGGTTGTCACCTAATAATATAAAGAAAGTAAACAAGACCACTGAAACCATCAAGAAGAAACCTGTTAAGTCCGAAAATAACAAATTGTTTGCTAACAAGAAGACTGTTCGTGTTTCAGGTGACTTGTGCTTAACTAGTAGCAGTAGATGGATTCCTAAGGATAGATTTTTGCATGCTTCTAGTAAAGTCAAGCTTGATGGGAATACAACAAATGTGAAATAAGTGTGGATTGTCCGTAGATCAAATTCTCAAAATAGTGCCAATATATCTAGGAATAGTCCTGCTTGTACCAAAACTTGTGTATAAACCTTGAATTTTCATTGTTTGTAATTCGTATCTGTGCTTTGAATGATTATGTGTGTTTTGTTTGTGATTTGAATAAAAAGTTTGTTTGTGTGTTATTTTGCTTGATGTTTATTTTTATGTATACTTGCATGTTATCCCTCTAACCTGCAAGGACCCAATCTACATGGGTACCTAAATCATATTCCTTGTCCTTGCAGGAATTTCTCATTTGTGTATGGTATGTTGACTCGGGATGTTCTCGTCATATGACTGGAAACAAGTCCATTCTTACAAACTTTGTCGAGAAGTTCATGGGAACCGTCAGATTCGGAAATGATCATATCGCTCCTATTCTCGGTTATGGAGACATTGTTAAAAATGGTGTCACTATCAAGAGAGTTTCTTATGTTGAAGGCCTAGGACACAATCTTTTTAGTGTTGGACAATTTTGTGACAATGATCTTCAAGTATTATTCAGGAGATATGAATGCAAAGTGCAGACTGAAGATGGTGTGGATATTCTTACTGGAACAAGAGACAATAATTTGTTCACTATTGATCTCAACAACATTCCATCTAACTCTTCAGAGATTTGTCTTCTTTCTAAAGCAACTGCACAAAATTCTTGGTTATGGCATCGCCGTCTTTCTCATCTTAATTTTCAAACAATCAATGCTCTCGTGGATAAACAACTTGTTAAAGGACTTCCGGATTACAAGTATGAAAGTGAACATGTTTGTCCAGCTTGTGCAATTGGTAAGATGAAGAAAGCTTCACACAAACCAAAGAAGTATCTGAGTACTGAAGGTCCTTTGCACCTTATACATATGGATTTGTGTGGCCCAATGAAAGTTCAAAGTATCCATGGCAAGCGATACATTCTTGTGATTGTCGATGATTATTCTCGTTACACTTGGGTATTCTTTCTTCATGCAAAGAGTGATACTCCGAATGCAATTATTGATTTCATAAAGAAGACCCAAGTAAATCTTAAATCATCAGTTAGAATTGTTCGCTCAGACAATGGCACTGAATTCAAGAATTCAACAATTGATTCTTTCTTCAAGTCCATGGGTATTACTCATCAATTTTCCGCTGTCAGGACACCTCAACAGAATGGAGTAGTTGAACGTCGAAATCGAACTCTTGTTGAAGCAGCTAGAACAATGCTTGCTTATTCTAAGTTGCCTCCGAATCTATGGGCTGAAGCTGTTGCTACTGCTTGTTTCACTCAAAATAGATCAATCATTAACAAGAGGTTTGATAAAACTCCTTATGAGGTGATAAACAAACGAAAGCCCAATGTGAACTTCTTGCACATTTTTGGATGTGTATGTTATGTTCTCAATGATCGAGATAATCTGGGCAAATTTGAACCAAAAGGCGATGAGGCATATTTCATCGGTTATTCAAGAGAATCCATTGCTTTTCGAGTATATAACCGAAGAACCAAGAGAATCGAAGAGAGTATGAATGTTAGATTTGATGAACTCTCGGGAATGGTTCTTGAACAACACAGTTCAAGACCCGAACTTCAAAGTCCACAAGCTTCCGCAACAAAGACTGCTTCAAATGTCAAATCATCATTCTCTACTCCAACAACACAAGATTTGGATATCTTGTTTGAAGAATTTTTCCAAGTTCCGAAGAAAGTTCCTGAACCTGAAGTAAATGCAAATGAACCATCCAGTTCAAATTCAAAAGAGATGGATCCAAATGAGTCTTCACCATCACAATCATCAGATGTTAATTCATCATCTGATTCTCCTCCACCTACCGATACTTCAAAGTTGCATACTCAACCTCATAATATCTCTCAAGTGACAAATCCTTCAACCAATCCTGAAGATTATGATCACGACGACTTTGTTGAACCAATTGCTACTTCGTTTGAACAATTAACAGAACAACATTCTCCTGATTTTATTGATTCTGAAGAATCTGGTGATCCACTTGATCCAATTCCTCACACAACCAAATGGACAAGAGCTCATCCAATTTCTCAAGTCATTGGTAATCCAACCACTGGAGTTCAGACAAGATCCGCATCCGCGAATGAATGTCTGTTTGTGAATTTTCTGAGTATTGTTGAACCAAAGACAGTGAATGAAGCTCTAAGTTGTCCAGATTGGGTGAAAGCAATGCAAGAAGAACTTAACCAGTTCGAACGTCTTGAGGTGTGGAAATTGGTTCCCAATCCTTACAAGAACAAGGAGCCAATTAAGACCAAATGGATCTTCAAGAACAAAAAGGATGAAACTGGAGTTGTTGTACGGAACAAAGCACGATTGGTTGCGAAGGGATACTGCCAACAAGATGGAATTGACTACGATGAGACATTCGCACCAGTTGCACGAATTGAGGCTATTCGGATGTTTCTTGCCTATGCTGCCTACAAGAACTTCACAGTCTACCAAATGGATGTCAAAACTGCCTTCTTGAATGGAATTCTCAAAGAAGAAGTGTATGTTGAACAACCAGAAGGTTTTGTGAATTCCAAACATCCGGACTATGTTTACAGGTTAGATAAGGCGTTATATGGTCTAAAACAAGCCCCTCGTGCATGGTATGATGCTCTATCCTCTTATCTTGTGAAATCTGGTTTTAACAAAGGTTCGATTGACACTACTTTGTTTATCAAACGACAAGGGAGTGACATCATTCTAATCCAGATTTATGTTGACGACATAATTTTCGGGTCTACAAATCCTAAATACTGCAAGAATTTTTCAGCTTTAATGATCAAGAAATTTGAAATGAGCATGATGGGTGAATTAAACTTTTTCCTTGGTCTTCAAGTCAAACAATTGTCAAATGGCACATTTATTTGTCAAACAAAGTACATTCTTGACATGTTGAAAAAGTTTGATATGATGGATTGTCAAACAATTGGTACACCCATGGAAGCTCGAACAAAGATCAATGCTGATTTAAATGGAAAAACTTTTGATCAAAAGAAATATCGCAGTATGATAGGATCACTCATGTACTTGACTGCAAGTCGCCCGGATATTATGTTCGCCACATGCATGTGTGCCAGGTACCAGGCCAATCCCAAGGAAAGTCATTTCCAGGCCGTTAAACGGATCTTCCGATACCTGAAAGGCACAGTGAACCTTGGTCTCTGGTATCCAAGGGATACTGGGTTTCAGTTAATTGCATATTTTTTTTTTTTTTTTTTTTTTTTTTTTTTTTTTTTTTTTTTTTTTTTTTTTTTTTTTTTTTTTTTTTTTTTTTTTTTTTTTTTTTTTTTTTTTTTTTTTTTTTTTTTTTTTTTTTTTTTTTTTTTTTTTTTTTTTTTTTTTTTTTTTTTTTTTTTTTTTTTTTTTTTTTTTTTTTTTTTTTTTTTTTTTTTTTTTTTTTTTTTTTTTTTTTTTTTTTTTTTTTTTTTTTTTTTTTTTTTTTTTTTTTTTTTTTTTTTTTTTTTTTTTTTTTTTTTTTTTTTTTTTTTTTTTTTTTTTTTTTTTTTTTTTTTTTTTTTTTTTTTTTTTTTTTTTTTTTTTTTTTTTTTTTTTTTTTTTTTTTTTTTTTTTTTTTTTTTTTTTTTTTTTTTTTTTTTTTTTTTTTTTTTTTTTTTTTTTTTTTTTTTTTTTTTTTTTTTTTTTTTTTTTTTTTTTTTTTTTTTTTTTTTTTTTTTTTTTTTTTTTTTTTTTTTTTTTTTTTTTTTTTTTTTTTTTTTTTTTTTTTTTTTTTTTTTTTTTTTTTTTTTTTTTTTTTTTTTTTTTTTTTTTTTTTTTTTTTTTTTTTTTTTTTTTTTTTTTTTTTTTTTTTTTTTTTTTTTTTTTTTTTTTTTTTTTTTTTTTTTTTTTTTTTTTTTTTTTTTTTTTTTTTTTTTTTTTTTTTTTTTTTTTTTTTTTTTTTTTTTTTTTTTTTTTTTTTTTTTTTTTTTTTTTTTTTTTTTTTTTTTTTTTTTTTTTTTTTTTTTTTTTTTTTTTTTTTTTTTTTTTTTTTTTTTTTTTTTTTTTTTTTTTTTTTTTTTTTTTTTTTTTTTTTTTTTTTTTTTTTTTTTTTTTTTTTTTTTTTTTTTTTTTTTTTTTTTTTTTTTTTTTTTTTTTTTTTTTTTTTTTTTTTTTTTTTTTTTTTTTTTTTTTTTTTTTTTTTTTTTTTTTTTTTTTTTTTTTTTTTTTTTTTTTTTTTTTTTTTTTTTTTTTTTTTTTTTTTTTTTTTTTTTTTTTTTTTTTTTTTTTTTTTTTTTTTTTTTTTTTTTTTTTTTTTTTTTTTTTTTTTTTTTTTTTTTTTTTTTTTTTTTTTTTTTTTTTTTTTTTTTTTTTTTTTTTTTTTTTTTTTTTTTTTTTTTTTTTTTTTTTTTTTTTTTTTTTTTTTTTTTTTTTTTTTTTTTTTTTTTTTTTTTTTTTTTTTTTTTTTTTTTTTTTTTTTTTTTTTTTTTTTTTTTTTTTTTTTTTTTTTTTTTTTTTTTTTTTTTTTTTTTTTTTTTTTTTTTTTTTTTTTTTTTTTTTTTTTTTTTTTTTTTTTTTTTTTTTTTTTTTTTTTTTTTTTTTTTTTTTTTTTTTTTTTTTTTTTTTTTTTTTTTTTTTTTTTTTTTTTTTTTTTTTTTTTTTTTTTTTTTTTTTTTTTTTTTTTTTTTTTTTTTTTTTTTTTTTTTTTTTTTTTTTTTTTTTTTTTTTTTTTTTTTTTTTTTTTTTTTTTTTTTTTTTTTTTTTTTTTTTTTTTTTTTTTTTTTTTTTTTTTTTTTTTTTTTTTTTTTTTTTTTTTTTTTTTTTTTTTTTTTTTTTTTTTTTTTTTTTTTTTTTTTTTTTTTTTTTTTTTTTTTTTTTTTTTTTTTTTTTTTTTTTTTTTTTTTTTTTTTTTTTTTTTTTTTTTTTTTTTTTTTTTTTTTTTTTTTTTTTTTTTTTTTTTTTTTTTTTTTTTTTTTTTTTTTTTTTTTTTTTTTTTTTTTTTTTTTTTTTTTTTTTTTTTTTTTTTTTTTTTTTTTTTTTTTTTTTTTTTAAAAATATTTTTTTTTTTTTTTTTTTAATTTTTTTTAATTCAGTATTAATTTTTTTTTGTTTTTTTTTGTTTCTTTTTGTATTTGTTGATATTTTTTTGTTTAAGCCCAAAACCAAATGAGCCCATCTGAAATGGTTAGCCCAAGACCAATTTGAAATTCGGGTTGACACGCGGGTCAAACCCAGACCCGCGACCCGAATTTGTGTTTTAAATAGAAAATGGGATACCGGGTTTCAATTAATTGCATACTCGGATGCTGACCATGCAGGTTGTAAGCTTGATCGAAAGAGTACTTCTGGGAGTGTACAGTTTCTAGGGGATAGATTGGTCAGTTGGTCTTCAAAGAAACAGAATTGTGTATCCACATCTACTGCAGAAGCTGAATATGTTGCTGCAGCAAGCTGTTGTTCACAAGTTCTTTGGATGAAGACGCAGTTGACTGATTATGGATTTCAATTTCAAAATAGTGATTTGCAGAGCTTTTAGCTCGGCAAATACTTGTTTTTAACAAACCAAATTTGTTTTTCACAAAGTCCTTAAAACATCTTGATGCAGAGCATTTTGCTCGGCATTCATTGAAAAATTGGGTTTCAAAATGATTTCAAGTCTAAACTCAACTGTTTGCAGAGCTTTGAGCTCGGCAAACAGGCCTTCTTGAATTCCAAAATTTCTACAAGTTTTAAAAACAACTGTTTGCAGAGCATTTTGCTCGGCATTCATTGAAAAATTGGGTTTCAAAATGATTTCAAGTCTAAACTCAACTGTTTGCAGAGCTTTGAGCTCGGCAAACAGGCCTTCTTGAATTCCAAAATTTCTACAAGTTTTAAAAACAACTGTTTGCAGAGCATTTTGCTCGGCATTCATTGAAAAATTGGGTTTCAAAATGATTTCAAGTCTAAACTCAACTGTTTGCAGAGCTTTGAGCTCGGCAAACAGGCCTTCTTGAATTCCAAAATTTCTACAAGTTTTAAAAACAACTGTTTGCAGAGCATTTGCTCGGCAAACAGGCCTTCTTGAATTCCAAAATTTCTATAAGTTTTAAAAACAACTGTTTGCAGAGCAGTTTGCTCGGCATTCATTGAAAAATTGGGTTTCAAAATGATTTCAAGTCTAAACTCAACTGTTTGCAGAGCTTTGAGCTCGGCAAACAGGCCTTCTTGAATTCCAAAATTTCTACAAGTTTTAAAAACAACTGTTTGCAGAGCAGTTTGCTCGGCATTCATTGAAAAATTGGGTTTCAAAATGATTTCAAGTCTAAACTCAACTTTATGAAGAGCATTTTGCTCGGCATTCATTGAAAAATTGGGTTTCAAAATGATTTCAAGTCTAAACTCAACTTTTTGTAGAGCATTTTGCTCGGCATTCATTGAAAAATTGGGTTTCAAAATGATTTCAAGTCTAAACTCTATTGTTTGCAGAGCTTTTAGCTCGGCAAATGCATGTAAACTTTTCACCAAGTTTTCAAATCAACTGTTTGCAGAGCTTTTTGCTCGGCAAACAGGCCTTCTTGAATTCCAAAATTTCTATAAGTTTTAAAAACAACTGTTTGCAGAGCATTTTGCTCGGCATTCATTGAAAAATTGGGTTTCAAAATGATTTCAAGTCTAAACTCTATTGTTTGCAGAGCTTTTAGCTCGGCAAATGCATGTAAACTTTTCACCAAGTTTTCAAATCAACTGTTTGCAGAGCATTTTGCTCGGCAAACAGTACAAAGTGAAAATTTTTCACCAAGTTTTAAATCAACTGTTTGCAGAGCATTTTGCTCGGCAAACAGTACAAAGTGAAAATTTTTCACCAAGTTTTAAATCAACTGTTTGCAGAGCATTTTGCTCGGCAAACAGTACAAAGTGAAAATTTTTCACCAAGTTTTAAATCAACTGTTTGCAGAGCATTTTGCTCGGCAAACAGTACAAAGTGAAAATTTTTCACCAAGTTTTAAATCAACTGTTTGCAGAGCATTTTGCTCGGCAAACAGTACAAAGTGAAAATTTTTCACCAAGTTTTAAAATCAACTGTTTGCAGAGCATTTTGCTCGGCAAACAGTACAAAGTGAAAATTTTTCACCAAGTTTTTAAACAACTGTTTGCAGAGCTTTTAGCTCGGCAAATGCATGTAAACTTTTCACCAAGTTTTCAAATCAACTGTTTGCAGAGCATTTTGCTCGGCAAACAGTACAAAGTGAAAATTTTTCACCAAGTTTTCAAATCAACTGTTTGCAGAGCATTTTGCTCGGCAAACAGTACAAAGTGAAAATTTTTCACCAAGTTTTAAATCAACTGTTTGCAGAGCATTTTGCTCGGCAAACAGTACAAAGTGAAAATTTTTCACCAAGTTTTCAAAATCAACTGTTTGCAGAGCTTTTAGCTCGGCAAATGCATGTAAACTTTTCACCAAGTTTTCAAATCAACTGTTTGCAGAGCATTTTGCTCGGCAAACAGTACAAAGTGAAAATTTTTCACCAAGTTTTAAATCAACTGTTTGCAGAGCATTTTGCTCGGCAAACAGTACAAAGTGAAAATTTTTCACCAAGTTTTAAATCAACTGTTTGCAGAGCATTTTGCTCGGCAAACAGTACAAAGTGAAAATTTTTCACCAAGTTTTAAACAACTGTTTGCAGAGCATTTGCTCGGCAAATGTGTTGTTTGTTCATGATAATCTTCAAATCATCATAATTTCTGGTTAACATGTTCTTATTCTTCTCAAACAAATTTTGGGTCAAAATAGTGATTTGCAGAGCTTTTAGCTCGGCAAATGCATGTAAACTTTTCACCAAGTTTTCAAATCAACTGTTTGCAGAGCATTTTGCTCGGCAAACAGTACAAAGTGAAAATTTTTCACCAAGTTTTAAACCAACTGTTTGCAGAGCATTTTGCTCGGCATTCATTGAAAAATTGGGTTTCAAAATGATTTCAAGTCTAAACTCAACTGTTTGCAGAGCTTTGAGCTCGGCAAACAGGCCTTCTTGAATTCCAAAATTTCTACAAGTTTTAAAAACAACTGTTTGCAGAGCAGTTTGCTCGGCAAACAGTGCATTTTGTTCAAAACCTTTTCCAAGTCTTAGAACAACTGTTTGCAGAGCATTTTGCTCGGCAAACAGTACAAAGTGAAAATTTTTCACCAAGTTTTAAATCAACTGTTTGCAGAGCATTTTGCTCGGCAAACAGTACAAAGTGAAAATTTTTCACCAAGTTTTAAACAACTGTTTGCAGAGCATTTTGCTCGGCAAACAGTACAAATTGGATTTTCAAATTTGTCAAGACTTGAACCATGCATTTGCAGAGCTTTTAGCTCGGCAAATGCATGTAAACTTTTCACCAAGTTTTCAAATCAACTGTTTGCAGAGCATTTTGCTCGGCAAACAGTACAAAGTGAAAATTTTTCACCAAGTTTTAAATCAACTGTTTGCAGAGCATTTTGCTCGGCAAACAGTACAAAGTGAAAATTTTTCACCAAGTTTTAAAATCAACTGTTTGCAGAGCATTTTGCTCGGCAAACAGTACAAAGTGAAAATTTTTCACCAAGTTTTCAAATCAACTGTTTGCAGAGCATTTTGCTCGGCAAACAGTACAAAGTGAAAATTTTTCACCAAGTTTTAAAATCAACTGTTTGCAGAGCATTTTGCTCGGCAAACAGTACAAAGTGAAAATTTTTCACCAAGTTTTTAAAATCAACTGTTTGCAGAGCATTTTGCTCGGCAAACAGTACAAAGTGAAAATTTTTCACCAAGTTTTCAAATCAACTGTTTGCAGAGCATTTTGCTCGGCAAACAGTACAAAGTGAAAATTTTTCACCAAGTTTTAAATCAACTGTTTGCAGAGCATTTTGCTCGGCAAACAGTACAAAGTGAAAATTTTTCACCAAGTTTTAAACAACTGTTTGCAGAGCATTTTGCTCGGCAAACAGTACAAATAGAATTTTAAAAAAATAAAATGTCTTCCATTATTTTTATTCTATGTTTCTTTTATTATTATTTGTGTTGTGTTTTAAAATGTATAAATGTATATGTGTATTGTGTTTGTATATATAGTATTTCATAAGTGTTTGGGGTGAGAGGCAAGGTATCGAACGCCTTTGTGTACTACCTTGTTTTTTATGTATAAATGTATATGTGTATTGTGTTTGTATATATAGTATTTCATAAGTGTTTGGGGTGAGAGGCAAGGTATCGAACGCCTTTGTGTACTACTTTGTTTTCTCATTTTAATATATATGCAAAACATTGTCTATGTGTAATAAATGTGTTTCTTAAATGTTGGTATGTGTTGTTATTTTTCTGTGTTTAAAATGTATTTGTATATGTGTATTGTGTTTGTATATATATATTTGGGGTGAGAGGCAAGGTATCGAACGCCTTTGTGTACTACCTTGTTTTCTCATTTTAATATATATGCAAAACATTGTCTTGTGTATGGTGTTTGTATATATATATTGGTGAGAGCAAGGTATCGAACGCCTTTGTGTACTACGTTTTTTCTCATTTTAATATATATGCAAAACATTGTCTATGTGTATGTTTTTGTATATATATTTTGGTGAGATGCAAGGTATCGAACGCCTTTGTGTACTACTTTGTTTTCTCATTTTAATATATATGCAAAACATTGTCTATTGTCATGTTTTGTATATATATATTTGGGTGAGATGCAAGGTATCGAACGCCTTTGTGTACTACTTTGTTTTCTCATTTTAATATATATGCAAAACATTGTCTATGTGTAATAAATGTGTTTCTTAAATGTTGGTATGTGTTGTTATTTTTCTGTGTTTAAAATGTATTTTCTGGTCAAAACTTTGGTCAGTTTGTCTTAACAGAAAAATAATAAATTACCAAGATGTCTATGTTCAAAGAAGGAGATTCAATGAAAATGCAAGCCAATCAAGCACTACATATCCCATTTGCTTGCAAATTCCCAATCATAACGGAGATTCTGAGCCATCATCCGTTGAATAATGCTTTGACTGGAGGTGCAATTGTTCCCGAAAAGTATGTATTTGAGTTGTGGGAATCAATTGCATATGTAAAAGGAAGTAAAAGACATAAGACAGCAGACTACTTCAAATTTTCTCTACAGTCAGAAGATGAAATTTTCAATTGTAAATTCACTCTGGATGAGTTCAGAACTATCATTGGATTTCCTGAACATGAAGAATACGAAGAACTACCATCAGTTGAAGAAATGTTGGCTGGAGTTCATTCGTTGGGTTATGAAGGAGAGTTGGCAACGATGAGAGATTTTAGAAGAATGAATGTAGCAACTCTCTGGCATACGATGTACAATGTTCTAAGCACTTGTTTGATGCCATCACAGAAAGGAATTGATCTCATGACGAAGCATTCATTCTCAATCTACACCAATATCATCCGTTGTTTCACCAAATCCACCAATTCTAACACCACCTCGTTTATCACCCGTACTTAATCCTACACCGCTTGCTTCAGCACTACCAAATGAACCACCGGTAATACCTGGTAGACGAATAAAAATGATTGCTCGAAGGTCACCAAAGAAATCAAAGAAGAAATCCAAAAGAAAGCATAAGTCTGCTAGATCTAACATATTGGTGCCTCAGCAGAGTTGGATGTTGAGCAAGTAACACGAATTGTTGATAATGTTTTATCTGAATTGCAATCTGAGAATGTTAGCACAGGAGATGCAGATGTGCAGGAGGAACAAGGAGGGAATGAGGGCGGAGTTGAAAATACCAGAGAGGTTGAGAGGTCCGGGTTAGGACAAGGGCATAAAGAAAACGTTGGCCCTCCGATAGTTGAAACCAATGTGTCTAGCCGGGATGTCAACCCTAGGGTAGAAGTCGAGAACTCCCCATTCTCGCTTGCACCAAACTTCTCCTCGCCATTCTGACTCCTCACAACAGGAGTTAGTCTCACAAACGCACGGGGAACAGCCACGTTCACCACACTCTCCTCATTTGGAGGATGAGAGTGTTGAAATAAGAGAGGATCAGCCCCACCTCTCGCCTTCATTTCGTGCACATGAGTCTAGATCTCCTAGGTACATGGATTCACAAGCTCAGTTGAGTACTAATGCCGGAATAAGCGGAGGGGGACCCACTTTGTGTGACCCTCAAGGACGGCTTGGAAATCCTGCCTTAGCTAACATCACGCCAGCTTTAGCCGCAGGTAACAGTTCTCAAACCGAGACTGAGGGACAGTATGAACGCCGTAGTGACACTGCTGTTCCTCAGGATCAACCTGAGACTGTATTAACGGGCATTCTCAGTGACCCCGGTGTTGTGAGAGGTGTTGCCCAACAACAACAAGTCCCGGACAGTGATTTATCACAGTCTAGGACACAACTTGATTCGGGTTGCAAAGCCCATGAATCTGAAACTGCTGGTGAGGGTATAACCCGAGGATCCACAGGAAATCCTGAATCAGCTTCGCTGAATTTAGGTCTCACCACAAATGTGCAAACAACCCCCGGGTTGGCTACTCCACCTCCTATCCAAACACAAAGAACACCAACACCTATTTAAACATCATCAACCACAACAAATCTTCCAACCAAAGATCAAGCATGTGAAGTTTTACTTGGCATTCTACGTTCTGAAGGAGATTTGTTGACTATGACTGAGAAGGGTGTTTTGAATGCTCTTGAGGTGAGAGAAAGAGAAGTTGCTAATGAAATAAGAGTTAAAGATTTACAAGATCAACTTCAATCTCAGAAAGCTGTATACGATGCTAAACTTGCTGCATTTGAATTAAGATTGTTAGCGTTAGAATCTTGCGACCGGCCTCGGTTGCTTCTCGACGGGATGATCCTGATTCTGATGATCACCCCGAGGGGGAGAACCAAGGAGAAGGTCAAACTGATATTGATAATTCTTCGGCAAGAGTTGATGTGAATGTTGAGGATGTAGTAATGGAAGAAAGAACCGAGGGTGGAAATCAAGATGAAACACAAAGAGAAGTTGATCAAATAGTTAAAGAATTCACTGAAAGATTGAATGAAAGAAACAATGAAGATGATCCAGAGGAGATTGAAAGAATTGCTGAAATAAAAAGAAAATTTATGAAGTGTTTGGAGCTGATAGTGATGAAGAAGAAGAAGAAGAAGAAGAGAATGAGAATGTTGTAGTTGATGAAGAAGAAGGGTTTGTGATTGAAAATGAAGTGATGGAATATGCTGAAGGCGAAGCAGAAGATGAGGCAAGAAAAGATAATGTAATCTTGGATGAGCCAGAAATAGTTGAGACTCCAGCGAATGTAGAAGCTGATGAAGAACCAATGTTTGAAGAATTTCCAGATCTTGACTACTTTAAAACAGGTTCTTCAAGCAGAATTGAAGTTGGAGAATCTTCTGTTCCTGCTGGCACAACTCCACAGCATTACACTTTTGAAGACTTCAATAGTTTTGATGAATTAAGAAAGACTCCTGAAGCTGCATCTCAGAATTTCAAGAAGTCAACATATAAACAAGTGTTGAAAGATTCTTTCAACACTTGTTTATATGTTGACTTCTTGAAATTCTGAGATGCAGCTTCAGGAGTCTTTCTCAATTCATCAAAACTATTGAAGTCTTCAAAAGTGTAATGCTGTGGAGTTGTGCTAGCAGGAACAGAAGATTCTCCAACTTCAATTCTGCTTGAAGAA
>CM067175.1:92834418-92896040 GCA_034093135.1 Erigeron breviscapus | reverse complement strand
AGAAGGTTTTGTGAATTCCAAACATCCGGACTATGTTTACAGGTTAGATAAGGCTTTATATGGTCTAAAACAAGCCCCTCGTGCATGGTATGATGCTCTATCCTCTTATCTTGTGAAATCTGGTTTTAACAAAGGTTCGATTGACACTACTTTGTTTATCAAACGACAAGGGAGTGGCATCATTCTAATCCAGATTTATGTTGACGACATAATTTTCGGGTCTACAAATCCTAAATATTGCAAGAATTTTTCAGCTTTAATGATCAAGAAATTTGAAATGAGCATGATGGGTGAATTAAACTTTTTCCTTGGTCTTCAAGTCAAACAGTTGTCAAATGGTACTTTTATTTGTCAAACAAAGTACATTCTTGACATGTTGAAAAAGTTTGATATGATGGATTGTCAAACAATTGGTAGACCCATGGAAGCTCGAACAAAGATCAATGCTGATTTAAATGGAAAACTTTTGATCAAAAGAAATATCGCAGTATGATAGGATCACTCATGTACTTGACTGCAAGTCGCCCGGATATTATGTTCGCCACATGCATGTGTGCCAGGTACCAGGCCAATCCCAAGGAAAGTCATTTCCAGGCCGTTAAACGGATCTTCCGATACCTGAAAGGCACAATGAACCTTGGTCTCTGGTATCCAAGGGATACCGGGTTTCAGTTAATTGCATACTCGGATGCTGACCATGCAGGTTGTAAGCTTGATCGCAAGAGTACTTCTGGGAGTGTAAAGTTTCTAGGGGATAGATTGGTCAGTTGGTCTTCAAAGAAACAGAATTGTGTATCCACATCTACTGCAGAAGCTGAATACGTTGCTGCAGCAAGCTGTTGTTCACAAGTTCTTTGGATGAAGACGCAGTTGACTGATTATGGATTTCAATTCAACAGAATTCCCATTTACTGTGACTCAAAGAGTGCTATTGCTATTTCTTGCAACCCGGTGCAGCACACAAAGACCAAGCATATAGATGTTCGGTACCATTTTCTTAAAGATCATGTCGAGAAAGGTAACATCGAACTCTATTTTGTCCCAACAGACTACCAACTTGCTGACCTTTTCACCAAACCTTTGGATGAAAACAGGTTTAATTTTCTAAAAACCAAGTTGGGAATGCTAATTTACAAACTTAAATGCTTTCATGCCATGTATTCTATGTTCATTTTCTGTTTCAAACATTGATGTGTTTTACTTGTTGTTACATGCAATGTTTGAGGGGGAGAAAAAGGGTAGAATGCATGATTTTAGGGGAGTTTGTAAATTTATGTATGTCTAATATGCTTATTTGAGGGGGAGTGTGCAATGCATGAAAATATTTTTTGTTTATTTTTCTAGTATGTTTAATATTTTTTTAAAGTTTTTTGTGTGTGTTATAAATTTGAAAAACCAAATACAAAATGATAAAACTTAAAAATGATAAAAATATTTTTAATTTTTAATTTTTAATTTTTTTTTAATTCAGTATTAAATTTTTTTTTGTTTCTTTTTGTATTTGTTGATATTTTTTTGTTTAAGCCCAAAACCAAATGAGCCCATCTGAAATGGTTAGCCCAAGACCAATTTGAAATTCGGGTTGACACGCGGGTCAAACCCAGACCCGCGACCCGAATTTGTGTTTTAAATAGAAAATGGGCGGTCCATTTTGGTCACAATTCAAATTCAAACCAACAAAGTATCTTTGTTTTCTCTCAAATAAACCGATAATATTATACATCAATCAATCATACTTTTTCTTTTAAGTCATAATAATCAAAGGAAGTTAAACAAGGGAACACATTTCTGGTCTAAATCATTTTGTTTCTTCGATCATATCAACAGTTTTGAGGTAATGATTCTTGTTTAAATTTTGTACTCCAACTGTTTGATAAAATGTCACAATGAACTGCCATGATTTTTATGCATTATTTGATGATTGGTTGTGTATATTTGATGTTTTAGTTGCATGATTAGGGCTTATACTTATTGTTTATCGAAATTTTATGTCTTAATCTACTCATGTTGAATTTTTCTGGGTTTGATTGTTCAAGGGCTGGGTAATATCATGAGTTTTTGATGAAAAGTACCATTTGCAGAGCAGTTTGCTCGGCAAATGTGTTGTTTGTTCATGATAATCTTCATATCATCATAATTTCTGGTTAACATGTTCTTATTCTTCTCAAACAAATTTTGGGTCAAAATAGTGATTTGCAGAGCTTTTAGCTCGGCAAATACTTGTTTTTAACAAACCAAATTTGTTTTTCACAAAGTCCTTAAAACATCTTGATGCAGAGCATTTTGCTCGGCATTCATTGAAAAATTGGGTTTCAAAATGATTTCAAGTCTAAACTCAACTGTTTGCAGAGCTTTGAGCTCGGCAAACAGGCCTTCTTGAATTCCAAAATTTCTACAAGTTTTAAAAACAACTGTTTGCAGAGCATTTTGCTCGGCAAACAGTACAAATTGGATTTTCAAATTTGTCAAGACTTGAACCATGCATTTGCAGAGCTTTTAGCTCGGCAAACAGTACAAATTGGATTTTCAAATTTGTCAAGACTTGAACCATGCATTTGCAGAGCTTTTAGCTCGGCAAACAGTACAAATTGGATTTTCAAATTTGTCAAGACTTGAACCATGCATTTGCAGAGCTTTTAGCTCGGCAAATGCATGTAAACTTTTCACCAAGTTTTCAAATCAACTGTTTGCAGAGCATTTTGCTCGGCAAACAGTACAAAGTGAAAATTTTTCACCAAGTTTTTAAACCAACTGTTTGCAGAGCATTTTGCTCGGCAAACAGTACAAATTGAAATTTTTCATTGAAATTTTTCTTTATCAATTGACAACATTATTGTTGTTCAATAAAAGGATTCATACATTTAAAAGGAGTAAATCTGAACTGCTCATTTGCAGAGCTTTGAGCTCGGCATTTACGAGGTTCAACTCCCATACACGATGACTTAGTGCCAGACTTGAGATTTTCTCGTGTTTGCCGAGATCTTTGCTCAGCAAACAATACAAATCATAAATTTTTTCCCAAAACCAATTTTTGATACTTGTCAATTTATGGGCAAATTTTTCAAATTGTACTATTTGCCGAGGTTTTTGCTCGGCAAACAGTACAAATAGAATTTTAAAAAAATAAAATTTCCATTATTTTTATTCTATGTTTCTTTTATTATTATTTGTGTTGTGTTTTAAAATGTATAAATGTATATGTGTATTGTGTTTGTATATATAGTATTTCATAAGTGTTTGGGGTGAGAGGCAAGGTATCGAACGCCTTTGTGTACTACCTTGTTTTCTTATCTTTAATACTTATGTGATCCTATATATTGTCATGTTTTGTATATATATTTGGGTGAGATGCAAGGTATCGAACGCCTTTGTGTACTACTTTGTTTCTCATTTTAATATATATGCAAAACATTGTCTATGTGTAATAAATATGTTTCTTAAATGTTGGTATGTGTTGTTATTTTTCTGTGTTTAAAATGTATTTTCTGGTCAAAACTTTGGTCAGTTTGTCTTAACAGAAAAATAATAAATTACCAAGATGGCTATGTTCAAAGAAGGAGATTCAATGAAAATGCAAGCCAATCAAGCACTTCATATACCATTTGCTTGCAAATTCCCCATCATTACGGAGATTCTGAGCCATCATCCGTTGAATATTGCTTTGACTGGAGGTGCAATTGTTCCCGAAAAGTATGTATTTGAGTTGTGGGAATCAATTGAATATGTAAAAGGAAGTAAAAGACATAAGACAGCAGGCTACTTCAAATTTTCTCTACAGTCAGAAGATGAAATTTTCAATTGTAAATTCACTCTGGATGAGTTTAGAACTATCATTGGATTTCCTGAACATGAAGAATACGAAGAACTACCATCAGTTGAAGAAATGTTGGCTGGAGTTCATTCGTTGGGTTATAAAGGAGAGTTGGCAACGATGAGAGATTTTAGAAGAATGAATGTAGCAACTCTCTGGCATACGATGTACAATGTTCTAAGCACTTGTTTGATGCCATCACAGAAAGGAATTGATCTCATGACGAAGCATTCATTATCAATTTACTATGCAGTCACTCACAATGTGCAGTGTGACTTTGCGAAGATTATATGGGATAAGATGATTCAAGTTGTCAAGGGAAAGAATGCACAAGAAAGAAAATATATTCCCTTTATCAGATTCTTCACACTGATTATCGAAGACGTTCTTGATAATGCAGAAGAAATTCCAAAATTGGAAGACAGCTTCAAGTGTGTAATTGCAATGTATAAATCCAACTTGAGAGGCACAGGAAGTGAAACTGCAAGACCTTTTCCGATTCCACCATTCCTGATTAATCTGGTTCCTGCTCAGAGTCCTCACCTTAGGGCTTATCTCGAGTGGTTAGTCTCAGCAATGGGGTCTGAAAGCCGACAGACTTCTACCCAAGCTGTGCATAGGTCGCCTAGTGAGGGTCCTAGGTCTGATAAAAGAAAAAGAGGGGTTAGTGATGAGGGGACTTCTGAGCAGAGGAAAAGAAAGTCAAAAAGAGTTATGTTTGAGCAAGATGTTATTTCACCTGAACCTGTTTCTTCACCGGTTTCTCAACCTACACCAAATATTACTTCGCAAACCTCACCATCCATTCAATCGATACAATCTATACCACCCGTTCAATTTCCATAATCTTCACCTTCTCAATCTACACCAATATCATCCGTTGTTTCACCAAATCCACCAATTCTAACACCACCTCGTTTATCACCCGTACTTAATCCTACACCGCTTGCTTCAGCACTACCAAATGAACCACCGGTAATACCTGGTAGACGAATAAAAATGATTGCTCGAAGGTCACCAAAGAAATCAAAGAAGAAATCCAAAAGAAAGCATAAGTCTGCTAGATCTGAACATATTGGTGCCAGCAGAGTTGGATGTTGAGCAAGTAACACGAATTGTTGATAATGTTTTATCTGAATTGCAATCTGAGAATGTTAGCACAGGAGATGCATATGTGCAGGAGGAACAAGGAGGGAATGAGGGCGGAGTTGAAAATACCAGAGAGGTTGAGAGGTCCGGGTTAGGACAAGGGCATAAAGAAAACGTTGGCCCTCCGATAGTTGAAACCAATGTGTCTAGCCGGGATGTCAACCCTAGGGTAGAAGTCGAGAACTCCCCATTCTCGCTTGCACCAAATTCTCCTCGCCATTCTGACTCCTCACAACAGGAGTTAGTCTCACAAACGCACGGGGAACAGCCACGTTCACCACACTATCCTCATTTGGAGGATGAGAGTGTTGAAATAAGAGAGGATCAGCCCCACCTCTCGCCTTCATTTCGTGCACATGAGTCTAGATCTCCTAGGTACATGGATTCACAAGCTCAGTTGAGTACTAATGCCGGAATAAGCGGAGGGGGACCCACTTTGTGTGACCCTCAAGGACGGCTTGGAAATCCTGCCTTAGCTAACATCACGCCAGCTTTAGCCGCAGGTAACAGTTCTCAAACCGAGACTGAGGGACAGTATGAACGCCGTAGTGACACTGCTGTTCTTCAGGATCAACCTGAGACTGTATTAACGGGCATTCTCAGTGACCCCGGTGTTGTGAGAGGTGTTGCCCAACAACAACAAGTCCGGACAGTGATTTATCACAGTCTAGGACACAACTTGATTCGGGTTGCAAAGCCCATGAATCTGAAACTGCTGGTGAGGGTATAACCCGAGGATCCACAGGAAATCCTGAATCAGCTTCGCTGAATTTAGGTCTCACCACAAATGTGCAAACAACCCCCGGGTTGGCTACTCCACCTCCTATCCAAACACAAAGAACACCAACACCTATTTAAACATCATCAACCACAACAAATCTTCCAACCAAAGATCAAGCATGTGAAGTTTTACTTGGCATTCTACGTTCTGAAGGAGATTTGTTAACTATGACTGAGAAGGGTGTTTTGAATGCTCTTGAGGTGAGAGAAAGAGAAGTTGCTAATGAAATAAGAGTTAAAGATTTACAAGATCAACTTCAATCTCAGAAAGCTGTATACGATGCTAAACTTGCTGCATTTGAATTAAGATTGTTAGCGTTAGAATCTTGCCGACCGGCCTCGGTTGCTTCTCGACGGGATGATCCTGATTCTGATGATCACCCCGAGGGGGAGAACCAAGGAGAAGGTCAAACTGATATTGATAATTCTTCGGGAAGAGTTGATGTGAATGTTGAGGATGTAGTAATGGAAGAAAGAACCGAGGGTGGAAATCAAGATGAAACACAAAGAGAAGTTGATCAAATAGTTAAAGAATTCACTGAAAGATTGAATGAAAGAAACAATGAAGATGATCCAGAGGAGATTGAAAGAATTGCTGAAATAAAAAGAAAATTTTATGAAGTGTTTGGAGCTGATAGTGATGAAGAAGAAGAAGAAGAGAATGAGAATGTTGTAGTTGATGAAGAAGAAGGGTTTGTGATTGAAAATGAAGTGATGGAATATGCTGAAGGCGAAGCAGAAGATGAGGCAAGAAAAGATAATGTAATCTTGGATGAGCCAGAAATAGTTGAGACTCCAGCGAATGTAGAAGCTGATGAAGAACCAATGTTTGAAGAATTTCCAGATCTTGACTACTTTAAAACAGGTTCTTCAAGCAGAATTGAAGTTGGAGAATCTTCTGTTCCTGCTGGCACAACTCCACAGCATTACACTTTTGAAGACTTCAATAGTTTTGATGAATTAAGAAAGACTCCTGAAGCTGCATCTCAGAATTTCAAGAAGTCAACATATAAACAAGTGTTGAAAGAAGCAATCATATCCGAGGAAGTTCTTCCTGATTACTTTCCAACAGAATTGACTGAAGAACAAAGGAGGTTTATTAATCGGGGATACTTCTTGAGGGATAAAGAAAGAATGGTTGCTCTGGGTGTTAAGCCAAAGGAGGCAGCTAAGAAGTCTAGATTTCTGGAAGAGCTTATCCGATCTTTTGTGGAGCTACCAAAGTGACCAAAACAAAGAGACCAGAGTTGGATTCGATGTACATGTTTAAGAAAGCAAGACAAATTGAAGAATACAAAGAGCTTCTTAAACTCACTAAGCAATACAATCCAAAGCTTCTCGAAGAACAAAGAAACCACAAGATTTTGGTGCTTGTCAGAGTAATCTTGGTTAAAAGGGTTTCTATCTCTTTCCCTTGCTTTCATGTGAAAAGAGATAACAATAAGATGTACAGATTCACAGAAGCTCAGTTCAAGCTGCTGCCAGTTGATGACATTATCTTTCTCTACAACCATTTCTTGAATGCAATGCAAAGATACAAAGAAGATGTTATTGCCTTTGAAGCTGTTAAAAGATACATGTCAAGCTGCATTCAATACGCTTCATTGGAAGACTTTCAAATTGGTTTTGAATTTGTTAAGAGAAAGATTAATGTACCATATCCAGATCAAAGTCTTTACACCGGAAACATCGAACAGCTCAGTATTGGTCATGTCATAGAAGAACCATCCTTCGGTGTTGTCTTTTTGAATAGCAGAAAGAAGAAGATTTTCATTCGTATGGATGAACTTGCTTCTTATTCAGATGGAACATTAGAATTTTGTAAAAATGTTTTGTTGTGCTTGAAAGAAGATGACCAAGATGAAAAGAAAAAGGAAGTATTTGATAAAGTAATCTCAAAGATCAATCAAAGACTCGAGTACAGAGACAGTATCAGAATGATGAGAGAGGCAAAGAATGTTCAGAAGTCTAAGTACGTCGTACGTCGAAGAGGAGGTTGTTGGATCAAGTACGAGCCAAGTCATCTTCCAGGCCCACAAAACATTCCACCAAGAAACTATGAAGCAAACATGATTGTTCCTGATGACAGACGTGAAGGAGATAATTGGTTCTGGCATCCAAACAAAGATAGACCGAATACAAGATCTTGAAGAATGACAAAGACTGGATATTTTTCACAAATCACTACTAAGGGGGAGATTGTTAGAAATATAAATGTAGTAGTTGATTTGTGTACCTTTATGTTAATTTGTACTTATAATGTAAACTTGTTAATATGGATGGGGGCATAGTGTAAATAGTTCATATGTATATAAACCCCCTCCATTAAGAACTTTGTAACCTTTCAACCTATTTATGCAAACTAATCTTCCCTGCCAAACACACTTTCTCTCTCTACTTTCTATCTCTTCAAACCACCATTGTTACACACACTAACACACACATAAGCTCAAGTTCTACACTTTACAAAGAACACCGTCTAGATCGTATCTACTTTTCCGTCTTTGCAATTTTAATTAAAACAATCATTGGTACAATATGTTCTCTTTCAATTTCTTTTATGAATTTCAATTTAGCATGAGTGGCTAGAATTCTTAATCATCCACTTTGATGAAACTTGACAAATGATATGATTGCTTAATTTTAATTCAAGAGTTGATTCAATTATCGTTGTGTCGTGATCTTTATCAATTAATTTCCTTGTGATTTATTCTATTGATGTTGATGGTTTATGTGTTCATCGTTAGTGGTACTAGGTGAATATATTTATCGTTTCAATTCGATTGTCTTTGATCGTTTGTCACCGGTTCATGGTATGACGGTGAATGTCAAGTCGATAATTGGAATTAATCGGTAAACGTGTTTTGAAACGGTTGGTGGTACCATGTTTTAATTCACATAGACATAATTGATATTTGGATAATCAATCAAACTAATCGTTGGGGAGATTCCCTAGGCATTGGTGGTACCGGCTTGGGTAATTAAACTAGCAATTTAGGTGTTTGGGTGATTTGCGAGCGGTTGGTGGTACCACGTGAGCACTTTTATCCATTCACGATTATCTTGTCAACTCTTTAGAATTTGGTTTTAAACGAAAGCAATCATAGCTGTAGTCGAGTGGATTCGAAGTGGATGATCTTTATTAATATTGTCTGAAATCTACCTTATTTTATTTTGTCTTGTTATTTAAATTTCTTTACTTCAATTGTCAAAGTTAGGTAGCAATTCGGCTACGGTTCCATCCTTTTCTAAAACTGCTTTAGCAAACAATTATTCAAAACCAATCCCTGCGAACGACCTCAGACTTACTAATTACTATACTATATGCGAACAGGTCCACTGCCTGAAAGTGTGTAGTAGTCGGTTTTTGGTCGGTACTTGTTTATAAATTTACAAACTCGATTTCGCACATCAAGTTTTTGGCACCGCTGCCGGGGACTGTGTTCCGATTTAGTTGTTACTTTAGTGGTTTGATCCTTTCTCACGCGTGAGAAAGTTACATGTTTTATTAGTTTAGTTATCTTTTCTTATCACCGGTGCATTTGACGTGTTTGTGTTAGTTGTGTGTTTGCAGGTATTGTTTTAGTTGATGAACTTACGTTCTACGGGTCTACCTTTGCATAGTCCTTTGTCTACTCCGAGAAGACCAAGAGGGCGTCGGTTTAATTTCACTGAACCCACAACACCTATACCAACACCGTTCTCACCTATAGCTAAACTCACTCCTGATTCAGACGAGGAAGGGTTTTTTTTAGACGAATTCTTCAATCTAGAAGTTAAGCAAGAAGAGATGGCTGACGAACAACCAAGGAACCCAAATGACACTCGCTATGGCGAGAGGGTTCGAACTATTCCAACCAACCGTGGCTCTGCCATTAGACCTCCGGCCATTGATCACACCTTCAATTTGAAAGGAAATCATCTCAAGAGTATAGAAGAGCAACAATTCGACGGAAAAAGGAAATAGGATCCTTACCAACATTTGGATCGGTTTGAAAAGTTGGCTCGACTTTATCAATATGGTCAAAATCTAAATGAATGCCGTGAAGCTTGAGACATTTCCAATTTCGATAACCGGAGAAGCACTTGATTGGTTTAATGATCTACCAGATAATTCAATCACTACTTGGGATCAACTTAAGGAGGCTTTTATTGGTGAATTTTACTCAATCCGAACTCAAAGAAGGTTAGAAAATATGATAAGGTCTTTCGAACAACATGCAGAGGAAGATGTTGTGGATGCTTGGGTTCGATTCAAGGAGATGTTGAGAAACTGTCCAGGACACAATTTGACTAAGGAACAGTATGTGGAGATTTTCTTTTGAGGGGTTAGATAAGAAGTCTAAGCGAGAATTGGGATATGCCTTCGGGGGTAGTTTCAATAATATCACACCCAACGAAGGATATCAGATTTTGGAAGACATGGCAAAGGATAATTCCATGGTGGATGAAAGGAAGATGAAAAAGGAAGATGAAAAGGAAGATGAAAAAGGGCACTAAGGAAGGGAGAGTTGCTAAGGCTGAAGCTAGTAACGATTCGGCGGTTATTGGAGAGATTAAGGCGCTATCTGAGCGCATGGATAGGAGCTTTACTGCTCAAGAGACTAGGTTTAGTGCACTTGAGAAGGATGTTAAGGTTCTAGCTGACGGGTGTGATTTTTGCGGAGAATTGCACTATTCTGATGAGTGTCCTAATAAGAGCCCCGAGGATGTGAACTATGTCCAGAATCAGCCCCAAGGGAACTTCCATCGCAACACCGGTTACCAAAACCGGCCTTCTGGTAATCCTTCCTACAATTCTTCTTATCAGGCTAATAATTCCCGTTTTTTAGGTAACAGGTGGCAAAGAGACAATTTTTAGAATCAGCCTACTCTGCAGGCTCAAGGATCAGGTTCTTCTCCTACTTCTGATCCCAATGCCAAATTGAGAGATATGATGAAGCAACTGGCAAGTAATCAAGCTGAAACAAACACTAGCATTCAAATGATCAGGGAGGATACTAAGGCTTTGAGTGAGAGGATGGATCGGATAAACGGGAAGGTGGAAATCAACATGAAAAATTAGGGTGCTAACTTCAAGGATCTCGAAAGTAGGATGGCAGCTCTTGCTAGGCCCACGAGGGCTCTTCCTAGCAACACACAGCAGAATCCTAGGCCTCAGTTTAATTCGGGACAGAAATACACTCCACCTCCAGCCCGTAATGAGCAAGCTAATGCCATTACCACTCGTACTGGTAAGTCTTATGATCCACCTCTTATGCCTAAGGATGTTGTTTCAAATGTGCAAGATAAAGGGAGCGATGATGATATTGTTGATGAAGAGCTTGAGATGGAGGAAGATCCGACCGTGAAGACTCCGGTCACTCCACCAAAACCGGCTGCGGTTCCAGAGGTTAAACCATACAAGCCGAAGATCCCATTTCCACAGAGATTCTAGAAAGCAAAGCTGAAGGAGCAATATAACAATTTCGTGGACATGATTAAAAATGTTCATATTAACGTTCCTTTAGTTGATCTCATTCGGGGATGCCGAGTTATGCCAAGTTCCTTAAGGAGCTTGTGACGGACAGAGGAAAATTTGAAGAGGCAAAGGCCACTTTTCTTAATGCCGAATGTTCTGCTATTATGCAGAATAAAATTCCGCCAAAGCTAGAAGACCCAGGGAGTTTTCTTATCACTTGCTCCACTAGAACTCTTACTTGTAAAGCCTTAGCTGATTTAGGGGCTATCATCAATTTGATACCTTACTCGGTTTATGCCAAGTTGTCCTTGGGAGTCCTTCGCCCTACTCGCATGAGTATAAGACTAGCTGACCATTCATTTCAGTATCCCATCGGGATTGCTGAGAACATGAGCGTCCGAGTTGGCCATATTGTTTTTCTTGTTGACTTCGTTATCCTCGAGATGGAGGAGGATGCGAAGGTCCCTCTTATTCTTGGACGCCCATTCCTGAATACCGCGGATGCCGTTATCCGTGTGAAGGATAAGGAGATTTCCTTAGGCGTGGGAACAGATAGAATTGTATTTAATGTTGAAAAGTCTTTAAAGCATTCATATTCTAATGATGAGACTTGTTTCAGGATCGATGTCATTGATGATGCTTTAGATCAGGAATTCAGGGAGTTGATGGAGATAGAAGTTGGAGAGGAAGAGTTCGCTGACTTAGGATCTGGAGATATTACTGATGAAGCTTTGTTTGCAGAAGTCTTGGCACTGAGCTTGGATGAGTCACCTCCAGAAGACGAAACTTTTGAGGAAGTTGTTGCTGATGGAAGTACAAGGGTACCTAACTCGGTTGATGTACCACCTACTGACTTGGAGCTTAAGCCGCTTCCAACCCATCTAGAGTATGCATATTTGTCAGGTGAGTCTTCTCTTCCAGTGGTTATCTCGTTCTCACTCTCGAGTGACGAGAAAGACCGTCTCATGTCTGTTCTTAAAGCCCATAAGCGGGCTTTTGCTTGGAAGACTACAGATATTCCAGGAATTAGTCCTGATTTTTGCCAGCATAAGATTGATTTTCTTGATGATGTTAAGCCCGTTGTCCAGCGACAAAGGAGGCTGAATCCGAAAATGAAAGAGGTTGTCAAGAAGGAGGTCATTAAGCTTCTTGATGCGGGAATTATTTTTCCTATTTCTGACAGTTCTTGGGTAAGCCCTGTTCACTGTGTGCCCAAAAAGGGGGGCATGACAGTCATTGAGAATGATAACAAAGAGCTTTTGGCCACTAGGACTATTACGGGTTGGCGGGTTTGTATAGACTACCGTAAGCTTAATGATGCCACCCGTAAGGATCACTTTCCTCTCCCTTTTATTGACCAAATGCTGGAACGTCTAGCGGGGAATGAATATTTCTGTTTCTTGGATGGGTTTTCCGGGTACTTCCAAATACCCATTGATCCCAAGGACCAAGAGAAAACCACTTTCACTTATCCCTTTGGCACTTTTGCTTATCGGCGTATGCCGTTTGGTCTATGTAATGCCCCTGGCACCTTCCAAAGGTGCATGATTGCTATCTTTCAGGACATGCTTGAAACTTCCATGGAAGTTTTCATGGATGACTTTTCAGTCTTTGGGGAATCATTCCAGTCTTGCTTAACTAACTTGGATAGGATGTTGGAAAGGTGTGAGAGGGCACACCTTGTCTTGAATTGGGAAAAGTGCCATTTTATGGTCACTGAGGGTATTGTGTTAGGACATAAAGTGTCCAAAGCCGGGATTGAGGTTGATCGGGCCAAAATTGATGTTATTGCCAAATTACCCCCTCTTTCCAATGTGAAAGGGGTAAGGAGTTTCCTAGGACATGCTGGTTTTTATCTTCGGTTTATTAAGGATTTCTCTAAGATTACTCGTCCTATGACCCACTTGTTGGAGAAGGACGTTCCTTTTGTTTTTGACGATGCTTGTTTGAGAGCTTTTCAGGTGTTGAAGGAGAAGTTGACTGATTCTCCTATCATGGTAGCTCCAGATTGGGAATTGCCTTTCGAGTTGATGTGTGATGCAAGCGACTATGTTGTTGGAGCTGTGCTAGGGCAGAGGGTTGGGAATCATTTCAAACCCATTTACTTCGCTAGTAAGACTTTGAACCCTGCCCAGCAAAATTATACCACGACGGAGAAGGAGTTGCTTGCAGTGGTCTTTGCATTTGATAAGTTTAGATCATATCTGGTTTTGAGTAAGACCATAGTTTTCACTGACCATTCAGCCCTGAAGTACCTGTTCTCGAAACAGGATGCTAAACCCAGGCTTATCCGTTGGATTCTTTTGTTGCAAGAATTTGATATAGTGATAAAGGATAAGAAAGGGGCTGAAAATTTGGCTGCCGACCATTTGAATCGTCTAGAAGATCCCCACCGCGAGGAACTTCTAGAGGGGGATATCAATGATAACTTCCCCGATGAGTCTTTGATGTTTATTTCTAACACTGATGAAATTCCTTGGTTTGCAGATATAGCTAATTATCTAGTTACAGGTGAGATACCTAATGACTTTACGTCTCAGCAGAAGAAGAAGCTTAAATCGGATGTTAAGTATTACTTTTGGGAGAACCCATATTTGTTCCGTATTTGTGCAGATGGTATGGTAAGGTGATGTGTTGCTGGAAGTGAGACAAGAGAGATTTTGGATGCGTGTCACTACGGGCTAACTGGGGGTCATTACGGTCCTTCAGTCACGGGTAAGAAAGTCTATGATGCAGGATTTTATTGGCCAACGATTTTCAAAGAGGGCCAAACTTTGGTCGAGACTTGTGATATCTGCCAGCGACAGGGGAACATCACTAAACAGGACGAAATGCCTCAACAGAGTATTCGAGTATGTGAGGTTTTTGATATCTGGGGTATAGACTTTATGGGACCTTTCCCACCGTCTAATAAGTTTCAGTACATTCTTGTCGCCGTTGACTACGTGTCTAAATGGGCTGAAGCCAAGGCTTTGCCCACAAATGACGCGCGTGTAGTCATTGATTTCTTGAAACAGTTGTTCTGTCGTTTTGGTTGCCCTAGAGTTCTGATTAGTGACCGAGGCACCCATTTTGCAAACCATCAGTTAGCCAAAGTATTGAAGAGGTACGGTGTTGTCCACTACTTTTCTACCTCATATCATCCACAGACCAGTGGTCAAGTGGAAAACACGAATAGGGCTTTGAAGAGAATTCTTGAGAAAACTGTTGGGGATAACCCCAAGGTGTGGTCTAAAAAATTAGATGACGCCTTGTGGGCGTTTAGGACGGCTTACAAAACGCCGATTGGCACCACGCCATACCGGTTGCTCTATGGTAAAACTTGCCATCTTCCTCTCGAGATAGAGCATAAGGCGTATTGGGCCTTGAGGAATTTGAATTTGGATTTGATGGAAGCGCGTGAACTTAGGATGTTGCAACTTCACGAGCTTGATGAGCTTAGGCTAGGTGCTTATGAGAATTCGAGGCTATATAAGGAGAGGACCAAGATTTGGCATGATAAGAGGATTCGTAGGAAGGAGTTTAAGGTTGGGGCTAAAGTGTTGTTGTTCTTGTCAAAATTTAAGATTAAGCAACCTAAACTAACTTCTAGGTGGATTGGACCGTTTGTGATTAAGCACGTATACCCATCGGGTTACGTAGAGTTGTTTAAGCGAAATGGTGAAAGATCGTTCATTGTCAATGGTCATCGACTTAAGCTATATTTGGAAGAAGAGCAGGTCGGGGGGATATTTGAGGACATCCCCGTGTTTGAGTTGATTACTTGAAAGTTGGCCGAGTCAAGCTAAAGACTCGTTAATAACTTAAGCGCTTCTCGGGAGGCAACCCGTGTTTATTTTATCGCATTTTACTTTCCTTTGAATTAGTTAGTTTTAATCTTGTTTTAGTTAGTAAGTGCAGGTGTGGTTTCGATTTGATGCAGTTCCGGATAAGTTTGTTTCACTTTTGACAACAAAAAAAAAGTCTGAAGAAATTTTCCAGAGATTCCCCACTGCGCCGCAGTGAGGGGTGGAAAGTCCCAGATGCGACGCAGTGAGAATCCTCTGTTCAGTTGTGGAAAACCTTCCACTGCGCCGCAGTGGGAGTGACGAATCTCCACTGCGCCGCAGTGGGAGTGACGAATTTCCACTGCGCCGCAGTGGGAGGCCGGGTAAGTCAAATACAGGCTGGGTAAGTGTGGGTAAGTCATTTTTCACTTTTCACTTATCTTTCTTTCTTTCTCTCATCCAAAAAAAAACCTAACGCCCCTCAAATCTTCCATTTCTTCCCATCTTTAATAATTCTTCAAGGTTTCTTGCTTCATATTTGCACAATGGGGAGAAGTGTAAGTCTTTTTCTTTAGTTTCCTTGTTATTTTTCTTTTATTTTGAAGTTTTTAATTTCTAGGGTTTTTGCTAACCGTGAGCCCGCCTACCGTGAGTTATGCTTGGAGTTTTATTCGACTTTGAAGCTGAAGAAGGAGTTGGGGAAAGTTAAGGATATTTTTGAGGGAAGGATTGTATGGTTTTATTGTGGGGGACAGCAGAGGAAGCTGTCGATTGCTGAGTTTGGTTATTATTGTGGGATGTATTCGAGAGAGGAGTTGCAAAGTGCGGATCTTAAGGCTATTTTGAAGAAGGGCTATAGGACAGGAGCCAATTTGGGGGATGGAGAGTCTATTTTGGAGTATTTCACAAGGATTACGGGGGGAGAAACTTGGACCTACACTAGTGGTGTGTCAAAGATAAAGAATGTACGTTTGAGGTTACTCCACCGCATGATTGTGACATTCTTGGTGCAGCGATCTACTCATTGGGAAAAGGCTTACCAGAATGATTTGTGGTTACTTAAGCTCTTTTTTGAAGGTGCTCCATCAAGGTTTGCTTTGCCTCCTCTTGTACTTCTTGACCGAATGTGTAACCATTTTGATTCAAATTTGGTTTTGGGACATTTCATCACGATTATCTATAAGAGAATGGGAGTCTTTGATTCAGATGCTTGCCAGACTCATCTTTCATTACCAGTTCATCAGGAGAGTTTTACGTATAATGAGCTATGGAGGGGAAAGATTTTGAGGAAGAAGAAAGCAAATGAGCAAGAGTAGTTGTTGGTTGATGAGGGTGAAGTTGAAGGACCACCTCCCGTACAGGAGGTTGATGTTGATGTTGAGATGGCGGAAGGTCCACAGGAGCCACCAAGGAGGGGTGGTCGTAACATTCCCGTCCCTCGCTCGTTTGACTTTACACTTTTGGGGAACACTGTTCAGAGTATTTATGAGGAGCAGCAGACGAGTCGGCAAGCGTTTGATTCATATCAGAGGAGGATGGATCAGGAATTTAGTTGGATTGGTTCGCAGCAGGCCCACACAAACTATTGTCTTGACTACTATCAGCCAATGTGGGATGCCCAGTATCATGGTAGGGAGTTTGTTCGACCCGACCCAGTTCCTCAGTTCTCCCCACCGCCGATTTTTGTCCCTGATTATCGCCAGGGAGGCCAGTCATATTACTCACACGCTACTGCCCCGGGGGACATGCCACCACCACCCCATGATTTGGGTGGTTCACCTCGAGGCCCAGTTCAGTTTGGGGATTATCAGGGTGGCAGTGTTGGCGGTGGTTTCTCTTCTTTTGCAGGTACTCAATCAGGTTTTGGTGCTGGTATGTCTAGTGGAGGAGATGCAGGGGGTTCCGGTGCAGCTCAGGAGGAGGGGTACGATTTGATGATGAGTATTTTTGGAGCACCCGGATTACCCTATGGTTACCATGGTCAGCAGCAGTAAGAGGATATGATTCCCATCCGGATCCATGGGATGGAATCATCGTATGATTGGTTATGTTGGAGCTTTATCTTTATTTTCATGACGGTACTTTAGTTATTATTTTGTCTGGTACCCACCCTACGGGGTGATGAAACATTTGTATTTCCCTTAGTTTCCTTTATTTTCTGCATGACACTTTATTTAGTTTGAACTATTTTAGGATATTTTGGATGGTTGTTCTCTTGGATTGTAATTCCGCAGGGTTATCCGAATTGATGGCCATACTTAGTGGAACCCAAGTGTGGGGGAGGGGGGTCTCATTGGATTCGCATTCTCACCTACATTCAGTGGCATCATTTTGTTAGATTGTGTGATCGTGTTAGTAGCTCACTATGATGTCACATGCATATGCTGGCAGTAAGTTCAGCGCAACATTTTTAATTGGCATCTTTACTGACATTGTTTCGCACACAGCTCTCGCACATTCCGTTTTGGACTAGTTTGTTTCTCCCGTCAAGCAAATTGGACTTCCTTTTTAGGAAGAGTAATTTGTGGTGCGGGGTCGACTTACTTGTTTTGAAAACGGAATGTGTCCATAATCCGGTATGTGTTCTCATTCTTTCTGTCTATTTTGCTTACCCCTATTTACCCTTGTTTTGACCGAGTGTTGGACATTGAGGGCATTGTCCATCTTAAGTGTGGGGGGGTGGCAAATAGGTTTAAGCAACCAGATATATCTCTTTTGTTGTTTTGCCATTGAGATTTAACCGTTCTTGTAAATGTGTCCCTCTCAAAGACTTTTGGATTTATCCAAGAGTAAGGGTTCTATCTTGAACTCTGAACTATGATGTGCATGTTTGAGATTGGTTGTTTTTATTTGGTAAGATGACTGAAGATGATATGATTTGAAACTTTTGCTGAGCTTGTCTTTGTGGTAGATTGCTTTTGTCACTTAATTCATAATATCTAAATGAGCAATTTACTACAAAACAAAATTTTTCCCTTGGTACTAATTTAACCGGCGAAATGTGTTCTGAACAGTTATTGGGCTAAGGCTTTTGGATTGATAACATTACTTGCATACTCAAATTTCCCAAACACCAAATATGTGAGATTCTTCATTCATTTTGATATGGTAGGTGTTTACGGTTTTGGTTTGATTGCCTTATAAATATGTCCCTCTCATAGGCTTTTGGATTTATTCAAGAGTAAGGGTTCTATTTTGAACTCTGAACTATGATGTGCAAATTTGAGGTTAATTTATTCCATTTCCGGGTTACTTTCTTTGATATGAGTGTGCCGGTGATTGTATTGATTCTAGAACTTGGCCTGGTTGATCGTTATGAGACCGCAGTGAGATCACTTCGGTGATATAAGTACATTGGATGACGAATTGGCATACTAGGTTTAACCCGTTTTTCTTTTAGTATACATACTTTTATACATGTACATACATGTTTTGAGTTGCTGGCTACTCTGGCCAGTGAATTTCTTTTCTTTGTAAACCCTTGTTGCACTCATCTTTAGTGCATGATACACTTAGATACCTTTTTGAGCTTAGCCTTTTCTCTTTGTATAAATCCACTTAAATATGTAAACTTTTCCTCGCTATACCGATAGTCTAACTCTGGGGGCCATTGATTGTCGTTGGTTTGTTTGGGCGGTTTGGGAGAGCTTCGGTGGATTGTCAATTGGAATATTCTTGGTATTGGGGAATACGTAGATTGGTCAAATTATTGGGGATTTTCTTGGATTGTTTGAATAAATTACATTGTTATATTGACATTATTCATCATTGTAAGGGGGTGCCTACTAGTAGAGTAAAAATGGTTCAAACAAGGAGAAAAAGATTCATAAAAAAAAAAGTTGGGCTACTAGTGGGTATTTCTCATTCTTAAATGTCAAAAGTTGAATGTTGTATCATTTGGTTCGCAATAAAACAATCATTGGTACAATATGTTCTCTTTCAATTTCTTTTATGAATTTCAATTTAGCATGAGTGGCTAGAATTCTTAATCATATACTTTGATGAAACTTGACAAATGATATGATTGCTTAATTTTAATTCAAGAGTTGATTCAATTATCATTGTGTCGTGATCTTTATCAATTAATTTCCTTGTGATTTATTCTATTGATGTTGATGGTTTATGTGTTCATCGTTAGTGGTACTAGGTGAATATATTTATCGTTTCAATTCGATTGTCTTTGATCGTTTGTCACCGGTTCATGGTATGACGGTGGATGTCAAGTCGATAATAGGAATTAATCGGTAAACGTGTTTAGAAACGGTTGGTGGTACCACGTTTTAATTCACATAGACATAATTGATATTTGGATAATCAATCAAACTAATCGTTGGGGAGATTCCCTAGGCATTGGTGGTACCGGCTTGGGTAATTAAACTAGCAATTTAGGTGTTTGGGTGATTTGCGAGCGGTTGGTGGTACCACGTGAGCACTTTTATCCATTCACGATTATCTTGTCAACTATTTAGAATTTGGTTTTAAACGAAAGCAATCATAGCTGTAGTCGAGTGGATTCGAAGTGGATGATCTTTATTAATATTGTCTGAAATCTACTTTATTTTATTTTGTCTTGTTATTTAAATTTCTTTACTTCAATTGTCAAAGTTAGGTAGCAATTCGGCTACGGTTCCATCCTTTTCTAAAACTGCTTTAGCAAACAATTATTCAAAACCAATCCCTGCGAACGACCTCAGACTTACTAATTACTATACTATATGCGAACAGGTCCACTGCCTGAAAGTGTGTAGTAGTCGGTTTTTGGTCGGTACTTGTTTATAAATTTACAAACTCGATTTCGCACATCAATTTTGCATTGATTTTTAACATTATACATGTGAAATCAATTTTGATTAGCAATTAAGCTTTAGTTTAGGGTTTGAAGGCCCCCGTGATAAAGCTTTAGTTTAGGGTTTGAAGTTGTAGGGTTAGCCGTGAAATACCCATACTTTTATGTTCATAATCATATTTGATTATGTATAGAGATTATAGAGATTTTTGTTTTTGTAACTGTATGTGTAAAATCATATTTGATTTTGTATATAGATTCTATAGATTTGTGCTTTGTAACTTTGTTTTGTACAATCAAATTTGATTTTGTATTGAGGTTTTAGTTACCTGTGTTCTTATGCCTAGAATCATATTTGATTTTACTCATACAGTGTGAAAATCCTATACATAATGAACTATTCAAAATCAAAAATGATTTTACGCATACATTATGAAAAACATATACAAAATCAACTATTCAAAATCAACTATTCAAAATCAAAAATGATTTTACGCATACATTGGGGAAAAGCTATACAAAATCATATATGATTTTGTATAGCACATTGAGACAAAACCAAATGAGTTCCATACAAAGAAAACCATTTAAAATCAAAAATGATTTTAAGAACATTGGGGAAAAAGCTATACAAAATCAACATTGAGACAAAACAAAATGAGTTACATACCAAGAAACCCATTTAAAATCAATGATTTTAAGCATACTATTAAAATCAACATTCAAAAAATGATCAAAACATACAAAGAAAACCATTTAAAATCAAAAATGATTTTAAGAATAGAGTGTGAAAAAGCTATACAAAATCATATATGATTTTATTCATACATCTAGACAAAAAAAGTGAGTTCGATATCATTAAACCCATTCAAAATCATATATGATTTTGTATAGGCTTCCATACAAATAAACTTATTCAAAATCAAAATTGATTTTAAGAATACAGTGTGAAAAAGCTATACAAAATCAACTATTGAAAATCAAAATTGATTTTACGCATAGTGTGTAAAAAACCTATACAAAATCATATATGATTTTGCATAGCATGTGAAAAATATAAAATCATATTTGATTTTGTATATAGATTCTATAGATTTGTGTTTTGTAACTTTGTTTTGTACAATCAAATTTGATTTTGTATATAGATTCTATAGATTTGTGTTTTGTAACTTTGTTTTGTACAATCAAATTTGATTTAGAATCATAAAGGTATTATCAAACTTTGGTTTAGACATTTCATCAAACACCTTATATGCAATACTCAATCAGATGTGATTTGATACTAAATCATATATAAGAAACTTTGGTTTAGACATTTCATCAAACACCTTATATGCAATACTCAATCAGATGTGATTTGATACTAAATCATATATAAGAAACTTTGGTTTAGACATTTCATCAAACACCTTATATGCAATACTCAATCAGATGTGATTTGATACTAAATCATATATAAGAAACTTTGGTTTAGACATTTCATCAAACACCTTATATGCAATACTCAATCAGATGTGATTTGATACTAAATCATATATAAGAAACTTTGGTTTAGACATTTCATCAAACACCTTATATGCAATACTCAATCAGATGTGATTTGATACTAAATCATATATAAGAAACTTTGGTTTAGACATTTCATCAAACACCTTATATGCAATACTCAATCAGATGTGATTTGATACTAAATCATATATAAGAAACTTTGGTTTAGACATTTCATCAAACACCTTATATGCAATACTCAATCAGATGTGATTTGATACTAAATCATATATAAGAAACTTTGGTTTAGACATTTCATCAAACACCTTATATGCAATACTCAATCAGATGTGATTTGATACTAAATCATATATAAGAAACTTTGGTTTAGACATTTCATCAAACACCTTATATGCAATACTCAATCAGATGTGATTTGATACTAAATCATATATAAGAAACTTTGGTTTAGACATTTCATCAAACACCTTATATGCAATACTCAATCAGATGTGATTTGATACTAAATCATATATAAGAAACTTTGGTTTAGACATTTCATCAAACACCTTATATGCAATACTCAATCAGATGTGATTTGATACTAAATCATATATAAGAAACTTTGGTTTAGACATTTCATCAAACACCTTATATGCAATACTCAATCAGATGTGATTTGATACTAAATCATATATAAGAAACTTTGGTTTAGACATTTCATCAAACACCTTATATGCAATACTCAATCAGATGTGATTTGATACTAAATCATATATAAGAAACTTTGGTTTAGACATTTCATCAAACACCTTATATGCAATACTCAATCAGATGTGATTTGATACTAAATCATATATAAGAAACTTTGGTTTAGACATTTCATCAAACACCTTATATGCAATACTCAATCAGATGTGATTTGATACTAAATCATATATAAGAAACTTTGGTTTAGACATTTCATCAAACACCTTATATGCAATACTCAATCAGATGTGATTTGATACTAAATCATATATAAGAAACTTTGGTTTAGACATTTCATCAAACACCTTATATGCAATACTCAATCAGATGTGATTTGATACTAAATCATATATGATTTTGTATAGCACATTGAGACAAAACAAAATGAGTTACATACCAAGAAAACCATTTAAAATCAAAAATGATTTTAAGAATAGAGTGTGAAAAAGCTATACAAAATCATATATGATTTTATTCATACATCTAGACAAAAAAAGTGAGTTCGATATCATTAAACCCATTCAAAATCATATATGATTTTGTATAGGCTTCCATACAAATAAACTTATTCAAAATCAAAATTGATTTTAAGAATACACTGTGAAAAATTTATTCAAAATCAACTATTAAAAATCAAAAATGATTTTACGCATACATTGGGGAAAAGCTATACAAAATCATATATGATTTTGTATAGCACATTGAGACAAAACCAAATGAGTTCCATACAAAGAAAACCATTTAAAATCAAAAATGATTTTAAGAATAGAGTGTGAAAAAGCTATACAAAATCATATATGATTTTATTATAGGCTTCCATAAAAAGAAATTTATTCAAAATCATTTTTGATTTTACTCATAAAGTATGAAAACCTATTCAAAATCAACTATTAAAAATCAAAAATGATTTTACGCATACATTGGGGAAAAGCTATACAAAATCATATATGATTTTGTATAGCACATTGAGACAAAACAAAATGAGTTACATACCAAGAAACCCATTTAAAATCAAAAATGATTTTAAGCATACATTGTGAAATACCCATAAGAAATCATATTTGATTTTACTCATACAGTGTGAAAATCCTATACATAATGAACTATATAAAATCAACTAAAATCAAATTTGATTTTATGCATACATTTAGAAAACCAAATGGAGTCCATATCAAAAAACCTATACACAATCAAATTTGATTGTATACATACAACTTCAAAAAACTATACAAAATCAAATTTGATTTTATTCATACATTTACACAAGCAAATGGGGTTTGTATCAATAAACCTATAAACAATCAAATTTGATTTAGAATCATAAAGGTATTATCAAACTTTGGTTTAGACATTTCATCAAACACCTTATATGCAATACTCAATCAGATGTGATTTGATACTAAATCATATATAAGAAACTTTGGTTTAGACATTTCATCAAACACCTTGTAGGCAATATTATACCAAACAACAAAGTCAATTAAATAACTAATAAATTTAACAAATTCAAATGTTGGAAAGATCTAATCACATGTTATCTAATTACATTTGAATATTTCGAATTTACATAACAAAAAGTCATCTTCAAAATCAATTGATGATAAATGATGGAGATAATGACGACAGAGGCAACGATGGCTGTACCATATCGATTGAAACGCGATGGTGACCTGAGCACGGTGGTGGTAGTGGTGGTAGTTATGGTGCTGCTACTAGTGGGGAGAGAGAGATCTGTGTGTGTTTGTGTGTGTGTGTTTGAAACTGGAAAGAAATAATTGGGGTGTGAGATAATGTGCAAAATTACCAAAGTACCCCTCTACGTGTTTTTTTGTTTTTTTAATAGAACCGTTGATCTGTTTTGATCCAAGGGCTGAGATTTAGCACTTAGATCTCAACAAATTTATAGGTTTTACAACTCTAAAGAATAATAATTCTTAGATGGTATTGGACGAGTTACCAGTTACCACAAACACACACGCATACACTCTTACCAGAATCCAAAATAAAATATAAAATCATAAAATTAAAAATAAAATATATGTCATCTCTACTCCTAATTGAATAATCGTCATCACTCGCCCTCGCCATCCGCCCGTATCATTTGATTTTCATACTTCAATTCAAGGAGTAAGTCAGTCGCATTCACATCAACTATTCATTTGTTTCTTATTTCTTAAGTCAATAATCAATTAATTTTGTTGCTTCTGTTAACTACAAATCCTTTTTTTTATATTTTGTTTACTAATATTTTCAATTTAGATTTATATATTATGTCTCTTTTTATCTTCGTTATATGTAGAAAGAATAAATAAAAAGATACACATTTTTCTGTAGTTTGGTTTTGTTTGACCTCCGTAGTTGGTTTGGTCATGAGAAGAAGTAGGCCTAAACCGAGGGGGAGGTGACTCTAGCGTTTGTTTTGACCCCAAAAGTGCTTTGATTGTCGGAGGACATGACCGATACAACAATACTTAGAGTACTAGGACTAGTTTAGAGGAATAAGGTAGATAAGTAATCCTTTTAGGGGTCTTAGGGGTAGTTTATCTACTTATATGTAGGAATGTCATGCATGATACCTTTTAGGGATTTTAGGGGTAGTGTTCTTGTCAGCTACGTCCTAAGCTACTATGATTCATAGTTTGTAGCACCCGTTATTATACTTGGGCTCATTGGGCCTCAGGACTTCCATGATAATTTCTACTTATATGTATCTATGCTTGATTGATACCATTGCCTATTTGCTTCTATGACCGGCTGGGAGGGGGCTAAGGGGAGTTCTTGCACATGCCACTTGTATTCGTTGCTCTCACTACACATGCTTGGTTTTATGCATGCGGCTATGTTTATTATGTTTTATATGTTGATTTTTAATATGTTCAAATGTCCTACTAACTATGTATTGTTAGATGTGCGATAAAGTGTGCTATGTGGTATGTTTGCTACTATTTCGCTTTTCTTAATGTTGTCAGGTGATACTCGGTCGACAGGTATGGTAACTAGACTATTTTCTCTTTCACTCTCCTGCTTTTGCCTCTTTTTGGCCGGAGGTCCTTATGGAAGCAGCCTCTTTACCTACCTCTGGGTAGAGGCAAGACTGTCTACATCTCCCCACCCTCATACCCCGTATGCAGGGATTGGGTCTTGTTGTTGTTTGTACATTTTTCTCTATCGATATCTAGGGTGTTTGTTTTTGGTTTTTTTTTTTTTTTTTTTTTTTTTTTTATAATTTTTTTGTGTTGCTTATCTCTTTTAAGGCGTATTTTGCTATAAAGAATTTTGTTGAAGTTAGTTAGGTTCAGAAACTTGACTTATAACATGCCTAATCGACCAGTGGACAGGGGAATGGATTTAGAAGTTGATGATAGACTAAGCAGCTTGCCAGAGGATCTTATTTACAAAATTCTGTCTTACAATGGCATTAAACGAGCTATTGAACTCAGTACTTTGGCTTCTAAATGGAGATTTATGTGGACTTCAATGCCTTTTCTCGATTTCTCAAGTGAGGATTTTTCTACATTAACCAAGTTTTCCGCTTTTGTTACCAATGTTCTGTCTCGGCGAAATAATCTGGTTGAAGTGTACTCAATCAAGCTTCGTTTCGGTGGAGATGTTAGCCAGGTTTTTGTCAAACAAATCATGGACTATGCGTTTTCTCATAATATCCAAAGACTTGATGTTACATGCTTGCTTGAGGACCGTAGTGTTGAATTCCCTCTTTCTCTATTTAGCTCCCAGTCTCTCAAATATCTCAGCCTAAATAGCAAATATGTTGTCCGGTGGGGTAAGAGTAAGAAATATCCTTTTTCATACAACCTTACAACCACGTCAACTTGGGAGCTCCCAGCCTTAACATCATTGTATCTCGGTGATCTTACTTTATGTGATGACAGTACTGATAAGCACTCTGGTCTTTTCTCCAAGTGTGTGAACTTGAAGACTCTCACCTTAACAACTTGCAAATTTATAGGATCGAATGGTTTATGCATTTGGCATCCTCTGCTAGCCGATCTCACAATTTATCGTGTTCATGGGAATGAGAATTTCTTTATAGTGGTTGCTCCTCAACTCAAGAATCTCAGGATAAGTAATCTTTGTTTTCGGGAGCTAGAATATCTGATTTCCGCACCCGATCTTGCCTCCTTGATCTATAGCGGGTATGATCTATTGCGGCTTTCAACAGACGGTTTCCACTCGTTAGAGAAGGTGGATCTGTGTCTCTCCAGTGCACATAAATCAGATGCTCATGAACTTGTTAATCTGTTTCAACAGCTCCATAGTGTCAAATTTCTTAAAATTAACTTGGGAATTGCTGAGGTATATTCATACTAGTCCTTTATGTTTATCATGTGCATCTTACACCAAGATTTTAGATCTGAACAAATAAGCTCATAACCCAAGTATAATAAAAAGATTTAAATTAAACAATGTAACTAGGTGAGTTCTTTTTCATAAAAAAAGGCATACTTCTTCTGACCGCTTTATACTTCTATGTATATGTTTTGGAGTTCCCTATATGTTTTATCTAGGTACATTGTGATAACTGATACTGTTTCCCGCATTCTTTTTTTTTTTTTTTTTTGGTCTATTTCACATTGAGGTGTTTTGGTCATGATTGGTTCAATTTATGCTCGGAAAAAATTTAAAAGTATAAAAAATTGAAGGTCTATACATAAAATGGGATTATTGATCTCTGTTTTAGAAGTGCAATATATATATATATTATATATATATATATATATTATATATATATATTATATATATATATATATATATATATAATATATATATATAGTTATCACGAACATCAGAATTTCTTTTCAATAACAATCAATCTAATGCTTTGTTGGTCTTTATCTGATCTTTCACCCAGTGGTGCCAAGCTGCCAAGTACTGAAAAATATATATTTGTGAGAATGGACTCTAACTGACAATATCTTCTTTCTAAGCAACTTTTAGCCGAACACCAAATGGAAGATGAAATAATGCCCTAGAAAGATGTTGCATACATTTAGATATTCGTATTCATGACGAGGATGATTACGTTAATTGATCTTTATTTTGATACTTGATTTTCCTTTGTAAACTTTTGTGTAGCGTCTTTCTGAATATGTGGAACTAATCTCAAATCAGCCTTCCCCATTTGGTAATTTAAAGAGTTTAAAGATTCATCCTGATACGGAACTTTCAGAAGTGCAAGAACAGAAGATCGTAGGGATGTCTGCAGAAGTCAAAAGCTACCTGCTTGATAGTTCTTCAGGTGCCACCTTCACAATGGTTACACATAAGGTATTCAAATAATGAAGTACGTTCTAATTTTCTGTTCATCATAGTTGTTGCTTTATATTATAAGGACAGTGAACAATTGACCTGGTGTTTGGATCCTTTTATGTTTAATTTCTACGGAAAAGATCTTGGTGTCAGCAAGCCTCAATCTCGTCGCATTGTAATTTGTGTTGCTTATCATTGAGTTGAGAGGTTTGAGAGTGGTTTGTTCTGACTTTAGTTATTATGAATGAAATAGTTAGGTCCCATAAATTTACGGATCAAAACAAACAAACAAACAGAGGATTATATCTCTTTAGGTATTGCAAATGACGGCAGGATGGATCATATAGACTTTCATATAGTTCCATAAGTTTGTGACCCGAAATCACCCAGGACATATTAAAAGTTGAGTTGAAGTCCTGAGCTTATATATATGTGTGTTTCCCATAGGAGGTTTGAATCTTTAACTTTTCTGTTATCTTCCGAGACTTATGCTACTATGGCATTGTGTTAAATTAACAACAAATGGTAGATATGCAGTATTGTGGTTTTCAAAAAAGGAGCTTGAATGTTTTCAATTGCTCATATGCTTCAGTTTTCATTCTAAAGCATTATTCTAAAACATTTCAATAAGTGTGTGAAGTTTGACATTTATTCAAAGGGTTTATGGACCTTTCTAACATTTATTAAAAAGAATTTATTGTATACCCTCATTGAGTTTTTTCACAGCATTTCCGTCGATCTCCATTTTGGGTACTCGGTGATCTTTGGACCTGTGGTATCGGCAGACCTTACACGTGTTGGTTGTGTCTGTATTCTCATTGTAGACATTATTAGTAAAACAGTTCAGTTAAGCATTGCCTTACAAAAACATGTCAACAGTCTAAGCATACTTCAGATTTCATCCATTTTGAGGAATGTATTTTCATTTTTATACTCTAAATAGTATGGAGTAACATGCTTTACATTGTTTAGCAAAATAAACCCAACTATGACCTATTGGCCTGTACATTTCCAATTTCAGCATCTGCTGACATTAGCTCTTGCATTCTAGTTCCCTGACGTTTGTGATTCTGCTCTGTCCTTAAGCGACTCTGTATCAGAAAGGGTGTATAAATTGAGAATTTGTGACTTATAGGGCGAGTATTCTCATGGTTTTATAAATCCTTTAATTTCATCATACACTGCAGGAGATTAGAGCTATGAACGACGCCAAGTTGGCACAAAACCTTATGACAAGCTTATGGAGACTGTTAAAGCGGGAGAAAGTTGAAACCGAGACCAACTGGACTCATATGAAACGAAGGGAGAGACTCATCGAAAATTGTCATGAGGATGACAGGGCAGTACTTGAGAACGAAATGCAGATGACACGTATCAATAGCTGTTGGGAAGATATGAGCGTGCAGATTGAGAAAGGAAAAGAAGTGACTCGTGACATCGTTTCGAGTTTGCAGGAAATTAAAGATGTAATGATAAAGCTGCCTAGTTCAAAGAGGGCTGAGATGCAAGCATGTTTTTCTAGTTTGTGTGCAGAAGCTGACACTGTTGTGGATAAAATAATAGATCGTGTTACTTTGAAGCGAAGCCATTTTAGTGCGTGCTTTCAAGAGATTGCTTCAAAGTTGCAACCATCTCTTTAGCTAATTGTAAGTTTGTGATTTCTTTTGTAACCCGTTTAGTGACTCCTATGATCAAACCAACTTATGGTGTCATCTTTGTTGTATTATATATATTTCAGGTTTCTATGTTCGACTGTTCTCCCAATGCAATAGGTAACAACACGTTCCGCAACTAGAATGTGAAGGCTTGGATTTCTGCCACACATGGACTCAACTTCTCAAGGATAGTATTGTTGATAAAGAAATATTTTTTTTGTTGATCTTTGACGTTGGCTTATTGTCAATTTCCCTTGTTAGTACTAGACATCTGGTAAATCACTTTTAATGATCATGGGGATGTTTAAAATGTTTTTTGTGGAAGTGATGATGTGAAATTTCACTACTAACTCATTTTATTAGCTCGGATAAAGCATTTGATAAGTCTCTTATATATGGTTACCGCTAAGATATAGCCTAGGAGGGCTTCAAACTCGAGACCTTTTCACAAAAAAGATGTCTAATCATTTGCCAAGATGTTAATGGAATGGATTTGTATTCTATTGTGTTATCGTTTCCAACGTTTGTCTCTGATTTCATTAATGCATGAATGCATGGAATTTACAAAATTATAATCTTTATTTAATAACTTGTCTTCTTTATTATATTTCGAACAAATACTTTTGATGTACGATATTATCACTTTTAATGATCATGGGGATGTTTAAAATGTTTTTTGTGGAAGTGATGATGTGAAATTTCACTACTAACTCATTTTATTAGCTCGGATAAAGCATTTGATAAGTCTCTTATATATGGTTACCGCTAAGATATAGCCTAGGAGGGCTTCAAACTCGAGACCTTTTCACAAAAAAGATGTCTAATCATTTGCCAAGATGTTAATGGAATGGATTTGTATTCTATTGTGTTATCGTTTCCAACGTTTGTCTCTGATTTCATTAATGCATGAATGCATGGAATTTACAAAATTATAATCTTTATTTAATAACTTGTCTTCTTTATTATATTTCGAACAAATACTTTTGATGTACGATATTATCACTTAATGAGTTGTCTTTATCAACTCAAAATCTCATAATCACTCTGACTAGCAAAATTACAATGATAATAATAACAATAATATGGATTTTTTTACAAGATCACAAACATATTCCCAAAATATTTCCATCTAGTAAACCCATTAATTAATTGATAAAATCTTATGAAAATAAATAACAATAAGCTTATAATAGGTATAATTATACATTACTATATATAATAAAAAAATGGAAGTACGGAAATACGTGCTATTTTTTATTCTTTTAACTTTTCTCACAATATTCACCCTTTTGTTAGAACTTTTGCAACAACGGTCCCTGTCGTTAACAATCATTAACGATCGTTAGATTTTCTTTGCGTGTTTAACTGGAGTTGAAAAAACTGTTGTACATCAGGTCCTTTTCCCTAACTAGGAGTTACGTCCCTTTGTTTAATGGTCGTTAACAATTGTTAAAAGCTATTTGAGTGTCTAACGGGATTTACAATTTTTTTACTAAATCAAGTCTATTTCTCTAACGGACGTAAGAGGATGTACTATTTGTTTCAAATTAGTATTGTCTACCGGTCGCCTAATTTATTTGTTTAGGAGTCGTATTTGGCTACGAGGTTCGACCAACCTCAAAGGTACATGTCGTTTATGTACAACGACATTATAAATTATAGAGGTGAACATAAGTTATTTTTGGAACAACTTATAAATTTTAAAGTAACCTTACACAATATATGTAATGTCTTCCGGGGCAACGCCCGGGTGACGAACCTGGTAATAATAATAAAACTGGAAGTACGAATTTGCGTGCAACTAATTTTTTAATCGTCTTGTCCGTATCGTTTTTGTTGGGCCATAACGCATCAGTCATCACCCTTTTATGCTTTTGACTTGCAGATGTCCTGCCACGTGCCTCATGCTTCTTTCCCCCTTCATTTTTTTGACCATAACCTTTTTTACATACGTGTTAGTGCTTAGATCTGCGTGATACGCTTACAACCTTAAATAATTTTTTTAACTTTAGTTCAAGATTGTTAGACATTATTAAAATAATTTTATAAGTTTTATAACCAATAGGGTTCAAATCTTACTTCCTATATTTGTAAGAATGGATTATTAGGGGGTAGGGGTTTCGAGAGTCTTGGGTTTCATCCCAGACATGCGTGTTGTCTATACTAATTGGATGTCACTTGGGTGTCTCGAATATTACATTCTAACTACCAACTACTAACTCGTTGTTTAAAAAAAAATCAATAACAAATATATAGCAAGCTATTTACCTCAATTATATACATCATAGTGTATCATCACAAATCCTAAAATTAGTTGAGATAGTAGAAAACAAAAATTGTACCTTATAAACCTATAGATATATCAATCGCATGATACAATCTAAAGATGCATATTTTGCATAGCAAGGTTGCAACAAATTGAATCCATGCCAGTTTTGTATTACTTGCAGAAATGTCGATCCACAATTTAAGCTTTAATATTTAAAAAGCAGAATTATGACCCAAAAGTTACAATTGTAGTAATCCGATGTACTCATCTAATGAGAGAAAATCATGCTGTCAAATTAGCATATCGGAATATATAATAATTATAAAAAAAAATAAGAATGAAAGAAAATAAAAAGCAAAATAAGAAAAGCATAATATATTGCATTAAGCTTACCAACAACCATGAATATTAGATGTTAGAAGGACCCGTTAAAAGAACAGCTAGGGTGGCCATCATTGGCAAGCCACAATAGTTTATTAGTTAACAGTGTATTGGTCTCTAACCAAAATATCAGAATAAACATATATACATTCAACTAGGGCTGTCAATAGGTTCGGGTTCAGGTTGACGGGTTCGATTTCGCGGGTTGGTGGGTTGAAAAACTCTGACCCTAACCCAACCCACTAAAAATTTCAGGTCAGAAATTTCAACCCTGACCCACAACCCGCCAACCCATGACCCAACCCATATGACCTGATAAGCAAATATATATAAATATATAACGGAATAAATCAACCAATACAAAGCTCTATCATTGATGTGTACGCTGAAAACAAAAAATACGAAGAAAAAAAAAATACGAAGGTATTGATAGAACTTGGCACAAAGTTAACAAACTTACCGTCTCACCCAACATTAGTTAGCATCTCACAAAATTTTGAATCCTCCTCTTATTTTAGATGTGAAGTTACTTTAGATTAGAAATATAGAAAAGGAGAATGGGGCGTATGGATAAGTAGAATGTGGAGTATAAGATATTATGGGGTTGGTGGCCCATTGGTAAGGTCTTTGACCTTGGGAGGATCCACCTGGGTTCGAGTCTCACTTCTCACATTTGTGGGGTGGATTAATAGGGGTTTTTTCGAGAGTCCTGGTTTCCAGGCATACGTGTAATTTAGGAGTAGAAGTATAATAGAATGTCATTCAAAAAAAAGATATTATATATAAATCAAATATTTTTAAGATATCGGGTTGGCGGGTCGACCTGACAACCCAACAACCCAACCCGGACCCAACCTGAAAAAATTCAGGTTGGCGGGTTGGCGGGTTGGTGGGTCGAAAATCCCCAACCCTAACCTGACTTTTTTCGGGTTGGGTTTCGGGTTGGGTCGAGATTGACAGCCCTACATTCAACAATAAGAAATAAATATATTTCTAATGTTATACTTGTATCATATTCTTTTAAAATTATTATTGAAATTGATACTTGCAACAATATCACCTTGGTAAACTTTTTCGTTAATAATAAATATAATGTCCATGTCATATATCCTTTTCAATTCCAACATATAGACAACTCTAATTGTATGAAATAAAAGATGTTTGAATAATATTCAATGTGTTACGTTTTGCTTGTATAACACCATTAGCCCAAGCTACTTGATTCGCAATTTCATGTAGAAATGGATTAGCGATGATTTTTTTGAATATTTGAGAGAACTATAATTGAGAAAATGTTTCACTAAAAACTTGCAACTTGTTGGATTACAAAGCAAGACATTAAAATAGGCCGCAACACTTTAAATTCATAAAGAAAACCGGCAAGAACAAAAAAAAACATAAACTATAACGAAAAAAGTGGCCATCAACATTAGACACATTGAGTTTGAAATAATTTAAAAAAAGGGTAATTGGATGGGAACCCCTGATCCCATGTATCATTTGGTACCCACTAATCCCTCAGCCAGACTAGTGTCTAGGTGAATCTCAACCGCTTAATAATCATAATTAGTCAATAGATGAAATTTGAACTATCTGTCCCTTATTGCTAGCTAATTAGCGCGTCTAGCGATTGGCACACGCATGACCTTCTTCTTAACTCGATCCAGAGCTTGGCCTACGTAGCCATTGCCATCACTTTAACTTGATCCATCTATAAATCTTGTGCATGCACAACATGTAAACATGTGAAAAAATTAGTAAACCTGAAGGATCTTAAATCATGAATATATATATATATAAATATATATATATATATATGGGTGGGTTAGATTAGGGACTCCTTAAATTAGGGACCATTAGGGACATGTAACTTACACATGTGTAAGTTGTAACTTACACATGTGTAAGTACTTACACATGTGTAAGTTACTTACACATGTGTAAGTCGTGGTGGCGGTGGTCGTCGTCGCCGGAGGATCATGGTGGTGGTCGGAGATGATGGTGGTGTGGTGGTGGTGGTGATGGTGGTTGTATAACTTACACATGTGTAAGTTGTACTTACACATGTGTAAGTCGTGGTGGCGGTGGTCGTCGTCGCCGGAGGATCATGGTGGTGGTCGGAGATGATGGTGGTGGTGGTGGTGATGGTGGTGGTGGTCGGAGATGGTGAAAAATGAATGATTGAGAAGTGTCCCTAATGGTCCCTAAAATAAGGAGTCCCTAATTTATATTTAAGAGTAATAAAAAACTTATAAATTAAGCCCACTTAACTTGAATTAAAAGAGTGACATATAAAATAGTTGATTTAGGTTACAAAGTTTTAAAGAAAAAAATAAAATGAAAAATAAAAACTCTATAATCTATGACAAACTTCTTTTATGAACCTTTAAGTTTTTAGTTATTCTTGGATTATTGATCAGACTTGTGGCTTACCGCCACTATTATAATCATATTTCTCGCATTAATTACGATTGTTTTATATTCTTTGAGTCTTATGGTAGTTGATATCAATTTTCAATAATTTTCTCAACTTAAACTAATAAAATGTAGCCATATACATTATTGTCTCAAATAGTTGTATTCTTTATCATAAAATTTAAAGGGGGAGCTTTTGCTAAAAAGATACAACTTTTTAAGTACGTTAACGACAACCCCTGGGAGTGTAATTAGCATATTTTTTTTTTTTAAATTGTAGTGAATGTGCATTAACGTATAATAGTTATGCCATCACCACATAGATGGGGGTGGCAGAGGCTTTGAATTCTTGAAAAAAGACCCGTGTGCAAATCTTAACAATGATATATTATGGAGTTTGAACCTTTAGACCCTACCAATGGTGGCAATGGTACATTATGAATTTTATAGATAAGAGTAAGAGTATAGTGAAATTTACTTTTTAAAAATCACATAATAGTCATCGCATAGATCGACACCTATGGACCAATTTTCAACTTGGCTTATACAGGACAATTTATTGCTTCAAATGGAGAATTGGACGCATTCACTTTTTTCAGCATCATGAATCCTTTAGAGGGTGGCATATGGTGCAAAGGTGAGTGAACATAGATGTTTTTCTCTAATGATTAAATTTCTCGATTTCAAAATTTAGGTGATAAAAAGTTCATCTATCATATCTAAGCTACATGAGAAAAATAAAAAATAAAGAAACAATGGCAATAAAAGAGCTTGACCCGATATGAAATTACACAAACTAAACCTGAAATGCGTTCAACTATCACAAACCTAGGCCAACTCATTATGATTTGTATTTGATAATGTTGGCATCTCCACATATATGATTATTTAATTATTGCACTACAATCAAAATAAAAATGAGGAGAATCTCCTTTAAAAGAGAATTCTCCATGACATAAGAAAAACTGATATGTCGACCATCTAAGCCGGTCAACAATGTTTTTTGTATGTCGTGATCCACTAACCAATTTCTTATTTTTATTATTTTTTTAGTTTTTATTGTTTTAGTAATATTTGTGTATATATATTTTACATGTGTTATACATATATTTGTCATAAAGAAAAAAAAACTTATAATAAAAAAAATAAAACCTTCCAGAATCTTGAAGTTTTCCGACAAAGTACAATGGTTGCCGGCCCAGATAAAAAAACCTTACCCGAACAAAATATTAAGTTACAACTTCTTACTACGATATAAACAAATATTAAATTCTAGAAGGTCGACTTTCAAAAATATCCGGACAAAAATTGTATAAGCACCCCGTGTATGAACACGGGATATCGCTATAGTAACAAAATAAATGCGCTCTATTATATTTGACACTTTCGTCTTTATGAGGTCACCATTTGTATCACACGTTTTGTTCCAACAAAAAGATATACTACATATAAGAAGATGGTTATATTAGTACACACGTGAAATTATTTTTTATTTGAGGAATATATTATGAAATATCATTTTCCATAAGAGGTTCCTAAAATAATCTAATCAGCATGTAGTGCCTAGACCCGTGCGATGCACGGACAACCCTAAATACTATTTCTAACTTTATTTAAAGAATGGACATTAAACTATCCGCATCAGTTATAGATTGTCCTTTCCACAAATAACCTAATCAGCATGTCACGTCAGCTTTTCACTTATCTTTTACAAACACTTTTACTCACAACAATAACATATTCATCTTTCTTACAAACAATCACATAATATTTACATCATCAATAACTTTTTGCTTTTAGTTTTAACAAAGATTTAACAAATAAATAGTTTTATTAAAAAGTTTTTAGTTGAAAGCATATCCATATTTTTAGGATTCAGAAAGGTTCAATTTAACCCTTTTTACAATATTCAAATAGAAGGCTTAAAATTATTATTATAAATTGTTACACTCAATATACTATTATAAATTGTTACACTCAATATACTAGTATAAATTGTTACACTCAATATACTATTATAAATTGTTACACTCAATATACTATTATAAATTGTTACACTCAATATACTATTATAAATTGTTACACTCAATATACTATTATAAATTGTTACACTCAATATACTATTATAAATTGTTACACTCAATATACTATTATAAATTGTTACACTCAATATACTATTATAAATTGTTACACTCAATATACTATTATAAATTGTTACACTCAATATACTATTATAAATTGTTACACTCAATATACTATTATAAATTGTTACACTCAATATACTATTATAAATTGTTACACTCAATATACTATTATAAATTGTTACACTCAATATACTATTATAAATTGTTACACTCAATATACTATTATAAATTGTTACACTCAATATACTATTATAAATTGTTACACTCAATATACTATTATAAATTGTTACACTCAATATACTATTATAAATTGTTACACTCAATATACTATTATAAATTGTTACACTCAATATACTATTATAAATTGTTACACTCAATATACTATTATAAATTGTTACACTCAATATACTATTATAAATTGTTACACTCAATATACTATTATAAATTGTTACACTCAATATACTATTATAAATTGTTACACTCAATATACTATTATAAATTGTTACACTCAATATACTATTATAAATTGTTACACTCAATATACTATTATAAATTGTTACACTCAATATACTATTATAAATTGTTACACTCAATATACTATTATAAATTGTTACACTCAATATACTATTATAAATTGTTACACTCAATATACTATTATAAATTGTTACACTCAATATACTATGTATAGTTGTATACCACTCAATATACTAACCATGTATAGTTGTATACCATAATGCAATCTATCCATATCGTTAATATATATATATATATATATATATATATATATATATATATATATATATATATATATATATATATATATATATATATATATATATATATATATATATATATATATATATATATATATATATATATATATATATATATATATATATATATATATATATATATATATATATATATATATATATATATATATATATATATATATATATATATATATATATATATATATATATATATATATATATATATATATATATATATATATATATATATATATATATATATATATATATATATATATATATATATATATATATATATATATATATATATATATATATATATATATATATATATATATATATATATATATATATATATATATATATATATATATATATATATATATATATATATATATATATATATATATATATATATATATATATATATATATATATATATATATATATATATATATATATATATATATATATATATATATATATATATATATATATATATATATATATATATATATATATATATATATATATATATATATATATATATATATATATATATATATATATATATATATATATATATATATATATATATATATATATATATATATATATATATATATATATATATATATATATATATATATATATATATATATATATATATATATATATATATATATATATATATATATATATATATATATATATATATATATATATATATATATATATATATATATATATATATATATATATATATATATATATATATATATATATATATATATATATATATATATATATATATATATATATATATATATATATATATATATATATATATATATATATATATATATATATATATATATATATATATATATATATATATATATATATATATATATATATATATATATATATATATATATATATATATATATATATATATATATATATATATATATATATATATATATATATATATATATATATATATATATATATATATATATATATATATATATATATATATATATATATATATATATATATATATATATATATATATATATATATATATATATATATATATATATATATATATATATATATATATATATATATATATATATATATATATATATATATATATATATATATATATATATATATATATATATATATATATATATATATATATATATATATATATATATATATATATATATATATATATATATATATATATATATATATATATATATATATATATATATATATATATATATATATATATATATATATATATATATATATATATATATATATATATATATATATATATATATATATATATATATATATATATATATATATATATATATATATATATATATATATATATATATATATATATATATATATATATATATATATATATATATATATATATATATATATATATATATATATATATATATATATATATATATATATATATATATATATATATATATATATATATATATATATATATATATATATATATATATATATATATATATATATATATATATATATATATATATATATATATATATATATATATATATATATATATATATATATATATATATATATATATATATATATATATATATATATATATATATATATATATATATATATATATATATATATATATATATATATATATATATATATATATATATATATATATATATATATATATATATATATATATATATATATATATATATATATATATATATATATATATATATATATATATATATATATATATATATATAGACTTATTACTTTACTAAAAAGAAGTATCACGGACATTGTTATCAGTTTAAGAAGGTTGATCACAACTCAAATTACAAATTGTATATAGGATATAAATTTGTTTCTAATAATGTTTTGAACAATGTATGTTCATTATCTTTGAATTTTATAGCACCTAAGTTAGAAGAAGTTTCTCAAATTAAGATGTACTTGGTGTATATCTTCAAATCAAGGTTAATATCTTAGGGTAATTAGTTTAAGGGCTATCACTCCAATGGCAGCAGCAACCCATCTGGTTATTGCAAATAACCTAATACTCGCTGATTTGCATCTTTGACAATGTACTTTAATATGATTGCTTAATAATGACTTCGATGGTCACAACTATATTTACATGGTTTCATCATACTTACTATTTACTATAATCGATTTCGAACGATTTATATTATTGGTAAAGTCCATGTAAGGCAACGGAGGAAATAGAACTCATTTTATATGATGTTGATTCACTAATAGGACTTTTACATAGACATAAAAGCAGGGACCCTTTTTAGGGTGAATATATGGTATTGCGAGTGTTGACAATTACAGTTCCTACCCATCCCAATCAGGCCCATTTCAAACTAAATATTCAAAGGCCGGTTCAAAGTCTAACCGACCGATTTGTCTGTGTTGATGCTTAGCTCTTTCTTGCTACTTACCTTGGCAAGCAGGACTGTAGGAGGATAAATGCAATGACATATGAATAGCCCCCAAGCTGGGACCAAAGATGTTTAGTAAAATAGGAGAGCCGGGTATGATAGCAACCTTATGAAAATAAACATCCGCTAAGCAACTAAGTAATGTGCTTAATCCATAAGAAACCATGATGTACAACTTATGATTTTTTATTAATGATATCAAGTTTAGGTTAGTGAAAACTACTGAAAACACACATGAAAAATGTCTTGGTCTAGCCGTCTAGGTATACATAAACATGTAAACAAACAAATATATCTATAAATTCACATTACCAAATACATCATTCAAAAAAAAGAATATGATAGTAATGATATAGTTAATGAGCAGCGAACTGCTTGTGTTTTTGCAGGCTAGATTATCTATTGCGATTGAATGTTAACCTCAACCCCGATTTATACATCATGCAAACATATGAATATAAAAGAAGGCTCAAGTGATTGGAAGTGTATCCAACCATAGCCCAGTATGTATAATATGTATCGAGCTCTAAATATCGCTAATGTGTGTATCTAACTTCTATACGTAATTGTATGAAGCTGGTACTATTTTTTGTTGAAGCGCCCAACTCATATGGATACCACATGGGATGGAAGCGGAAATTACACAAGCAGACATAGTAAGATTATACTAAACTCAATGAGTACAAATACAACAAAACAAAATTTTTTACACATATTAAAGTGTCGTGTTTTTTAGGCATAAACAATGTCGATGTTCTGATTCACTTTACTGTTCATATAACCGACTCCTTCATATAAGACTTTAGCTTCTTCAAATTTCTTGTTCTGAACTTCAGGTGACTGATCTGGTGAGTCAAGCGTGTATGTGATGGACAACTCGGTCCCACACTCTAAGCCACCGTTCTGAAATTCCTTTTAACTATAGGAAGCCAAGTATTCATCTGGTTCAGTTCAACTTTTGCCACCAGCTTTTTATTTCATTATCCTAATCAGAATAACTGACCATAGGAACCCACCTACAATCATATTCACAATAAATGAAAGGTGATGATCATGGTTCAGTTCCTTATCCGCTGTCTTCCCAGCCACTGCTCCAATCCTGTCTCGTATTTCTGAAGCAACATTTGTGGTGATTGGTGAATGTGATACTCAATATGTCACTAAACAAACATATATAAACTTTTATAAGTCACTAAACATTGGATCAATTCGAAAAATAAGAAAGAAGTAACTGACTACTTAATGAAATATAGTAGCTTATGAAGAAGCATTAAAACTCGGTCCGACCATTGTAGATGTCTGAATTAGAGAAGAATTAACAAAAAAATATATTCAAGTTAGCCAGGTTTGAGAAAAAAGAAAGAGGCAGCGAACGAAAAAAGAGCACAGAAGCACAAGCTTACCACTTCCGGGACCTGCAACAATTATCAAAGGCAGTGTAATCAGCAGGCTGCTTCATGTTGTATATCATTTATAGACTGCATATATTTTGTGTACTCATCAGGCATGCCTCCAATTTCCGAACCCTTGGAACTCCTCGACTCTTGTTTCCCATATTCATTGTCGCTACTTCCATCTCAACTATTATCAATTTGTATATTATCCAAAACAGTAGGACCCAAATCATTTATAAAATTCACATCTATTCATTTTAGTATACATCCTCTTTAATTGTTTTTTACCATTTTCCAATCAATTTGGGCAACACATTTTAACTTCCTGGCCCGACTTAAGCTTCTTTGAATCAAGTAGGGATTTTTCACTTTTAAACTGTTCAACACACAAGAAAACAGTGAGCCTATGTCACTTCTATGAAGAATTAATTCCCTAAAATCATGCAGATCATAGACCTGCATATCATATCCTATAGAGAAATAATGTAATGCATATCGAATTGTTACACATATTTCTTACTAAATTACATATTTTACTTATTACGTCAAATAGGATATAGTTTGCATGTATAATGTACCTACATGTTTTGGCCCTAACCCATCTTGACTCGTCAATTACCCAACCCGTTCAAGCTCCCCATTGTTAGTAAGATCTTATAAAATGTATTGGTGGTAAAATCATGGTTCATACATATTTTACGTTTTGATGCTTCTACAACCTGGTAATCTGAATCAGAGAACGACTGTGAATGAGGGTTCATGAACAACAGCGGTTGGTAACTAAGACCATTGTTGAGCTTGAGTTACATGTGATCTGAAGGTGTCATTTGAGATGGATGAACATCGACATGCCTGGCGGCATCATTGCTGACTGAATAGTTGAAATCTGTAGAAGAGGAGAAAATGTTGTGTTTCTGAAAGAACTTGCGTGAACGGTTGCTATTAATAAAGGTAGTAACTCAGGTACAACCTAGAGGTGGCAAAATGGCAAAAGGTAAAATCTCAATCCCAATAGGTCACAACTTCTGATCAAAACTACAACCTTTTGAAATAGATTACAAAACTAAATTAGTAAATTAATTATACAACTTCTTTAGATCAACATCTTCATGGCATTGTAAGCATTTGAAGCCTCAAACACACATTAGGCGGCTTTTGACCAGTCCATCATATTAAAGGGTTGAAATTTTCAACTTTAAATTATATTATGTCCATATAAACGGGTTAGGGTCGAGATAAAGGGGTTGGGTCCTACACACAATGACACTACTAAATCGTTTGATAAACAGGTTAGGACTTCATCTTATATTAGTTTGCTTTTCTCTATTTGTAGTCGATACTCGATATACAAATATCAATAACAAAACCGTCCTATAAATGTGCCATGCTCCAAAATTTTGACACGGTTGATCGGTTATACAAAAATGACTCAAATAGTCATAAATTTTTTAATAAGTAAGCTGGTAGAGATTAAAGTACTAATTCCATAACTTAGCCTTCTTTCTGATTTCATGAATATTTGATATTATTATTAGCAAGTGGGCTTGCGTTGAACTCTAAAGTAGTAGTCACTTACCATAGGGCTACACGTTGAACGGGGCAGAACAGGTCTAAAGCGTAAGGTGTTAATATGAAAACAATTCAAACTGTAAGCATTATAAAACACGTACCAAAATATGTTATCATCAAAGATTATAGGCAGAAAATAGTTTCAAATAGAACAGAAGGCACCAAATGTTGTGTCTCAGACATTATGTAAAAATAAGTACCTTTCTCACTGAATTGGATCTGCAATATTATCTATACTTTTATGGTAAGCCTCACAAGCTCACATTTTCCCATCGTCCTGTGCCAATAAGCTGTCAAGGCACGACTCCCACAAACAGGGTCCAAAAAGAGAGAAGCAAAGAGAAGGTCGAAGTTTTCTACTACACCAAACCTCATTATAACGAAATAAATCCCATTATTAATACATGAACAACTTGCGATAAATGTTTATAACTCAAGTACACTAACCTAAACTTTAGCACTATGTTATGGCAGAAGAAGCGACTATAAAAGTCAAAACCTGACCGATTAGAAGTGATGTAATTATTAAGCCTTTGTGCGTTACTTCTTTGAGCTTATTAATGTAACAACCCTCAAATTCCGACTAGGATAATTTACTTGGACTTATCTATACATTTATCCCTAGAGGTTTATTGAGAGAATCTGCTATCTAGACATTAAGGCATAGTGATACTTCTTCTCTAGTTCAATGAGATGCCCAAAGATAGCTAGTCATCTTAGAAATGTCAAACACAATAATTATATTTGTTTAGGATAATCTTAAAGTGAACAAATAATGACAATCTTATAAGAATGTAATTTAAACAATCAAATACCTAAGAATTCAAATAACTCAACAACTCAAATAGTTACGATGTACATCAATAAAATTTACAAGTCAAATGCATATATATACATATACATGCACGACATATGTGTATATTTAAAACACAACATTCAAATAAGTTATACAATTATAAGCAACGCACATACAACTTAAACTAGGTATATGTATATGAACACACATACACACGATATATTTATATACATTTAAGGATTTAAATAATTTCACCACACATGCATATACACATACACGTATATATATACATATACATATACAAACAATCAATTGGTGACTACATATATTTCTTATGAACCTAGACTAATAACACATACAAATGCATACAAAATGTTTTAAAAACTTTAACCCAACACCACACCACACTAGTTAACCAATAGCCACCTTTCTACCACTTCATTCCACCAATGACCAAGCCCCCTACTCTTTTTCTTGCCCTTATTCACGTGCTCCTACCCTCCCACACACCTCACTCTTCATTTCAAAACACACACACCAAGGAAACACCTCTCCAACTCTCTCTAATTTTCTGCACTCTTTCTTCATATTTTTCGGTTCAAACAAGGCAAAATGGAGCTTGAATCTAACTAATCTAATGTAATAATAAGTTCCATTGATCATCCAACAACTAGAGTCATGTATGGTGAAGCTTGGAAGTGATTTGGAAGCAACAACCACTCGAAATCAGCCCCCAAAGTGGCTGTTCGAACAACATCAGAAACAGGAGCAAAACAAGCCCAACCTTCTTCCTTTCTTTTGATTCTTGATCATCAAAGGGTACCCAACATGTTCCTTTATTTGTTCATCATCTTTTCCTTCATCTTGTAGCTCATATTCCCTTCTTTTCAAGCTTGCTACAGCCAACAAACAACTCTTGGGCAACTATCAAGAACAAGACCCAACAACACTCTTGATCTTCTTGTTTTAATCTTCAAAGGTTGTTAGCTTCTTGATTCTCACTTTACTAATCTTTGATTTCTTGAACTAAAAACACATAGATCTATACATTCATGCACATTTAAAATATTGATTTAAAAGAATAATTATGAATGCAAGAGATAATAATGGATTTAGTGTAAAAGTGTTAGATCATCACATGCATGTTAAGATTTGCATTAGTTTAGATTTATTTTGATTTGGGATTTGAGATGGATGAAAATACAAGTTTAATTATGATAAAAGTAGCTTAATATTCTGATTTTATATAAGTAACATCAAAAAATATGAACACATGACAAAAACAAGCAAGATGATGACCAAAATACAAAACCGAAATGCTAAATCTCACAACTATGAATCCACCCTTTCAATCTAATAATTTTGTTCATGGAATCTGTAAAAATGGAATAAGATGATGAAGGAATTAATAAAATAAGTTTTGGAGCATTGGGAATTAAGAAAATAAGGGTTGGGTAATTTAAATGAAGCAAAACATGCATTTGTGTTTCCAAGAAAACTCACAGATTCTGTCTTCAGATTTAGAACGGATAAAAGACACATGTGAGGGCCGTTTCAAGCAAAAAACTTTCAAAATAAAAGTTGTATATAAACGAGTTAACTTTAACCACCAACTGGAATTACTCCAAAATACTGAGCCAAACAAAAGATATGATTTTTCTACTAAAACTGGTCAAAACTGCACTTTTGTCTGAATATTTTATCAACTTTAACAATTTTTATCTCCTAAACCATAAGGTTCCAGGAGGTCATACTTGGTGGAAAGTAAGTTCAATGTGTCCTAACTAAATAAAATCATGGAATTTTTATTAAGAGCATAACCCAAGGAACTTTTATAAAACATTTGGGTATGCAAAACAGTGACTGTTTTGACCACTTTCATTTACAAAAATATTAAGAGGTAGTAAACTCTATTTAAAAATTAAGCCAAAATTTATATAACAAGTGGACACATATAGTTCACTGTATAAAAATAACCAAGTTCCAAATAATTAGGTTTAACCCTTAATTAATAGCCAACATTTCATAAATTTGATGTATAAAAACAGAAAATTTGAAGGAAACTAACAATTTGTGTAATGGGCTAAAAGATGCACTAAGGACCATAATGGGCTAGCCCGGCCCAATTAGTGAACCCATAAGGAACATAAATCAGTAGGCCCATTTGGCCCAATAAACCATATAGCCCAAATAACCAATATAACCCACTAAGCACATAACCCAAATAAGGTTAAGCCCAATAACTAAATTAAGCCCAAGTCACTTAAAAGCCCATCACACTTAGGCCCAATTGGTATGGCCCATAACACCTAAAAGAATTGCATAAACCCGAGTAATCATAAGACATATCGGGAAATATGTGAGTTAAAAGATAAGTGTAATCAAAGTAACACAAAATGTAATTAAGTGAGATGGACATAAGTAATTACATTAACCAAACTATAAAGTGATATCACGAATGTTAATTCGTATTAAAATTGGTTACATATCCAATAATGAATAAGGATAACATAACTTAATATGGCATTTCTGTATGATAACCTAAGATAGGACCTTATTCGCCTTAGTTTCGCGTAGGAATGGTCTTGGCTTTGAAATGCGAATGGGGAGCGTAAGGAATATATGATCAAGGAAGCTATAGATGGGAAGTACCCATTTTGGATAGGTAGATATAATGCTCGGCATATCGAGGTGAGTCATAGCCCCCTTTCAAACTCTTTTATATGTTTTAATTGCGGGGTGAAAAGCATGATTAATTAAAATGACTTTCTCTTATGAAATGATTCTTTGAAATAATGATAATAATATGGGAATTATATTGTATGTTCAACGTGTTATATGTTATATGATAAGCTTGAGTACTGTCAAACGGTGGTCCCCTGTACACTATTATTAACTCATTGAGGCCTGTAGTTAGAGGGTTGCGCAACTAGGATTCGTCCCCTCACTCACATCAGTGGCGACAGGTTGATTGGCCGCCTATGTGGCCGCCTTCAACGATGTCGGTCATGGGGTGCTCTAATCTACTTTATATATATTATTGGTCGTCTCCATGACACGACCCCTTTATTATTATTATTGCACGTGATTGACAGCATGTGCTTCTATTATCATATCTTCGGGACATATTATCATTTTTATCATTTTGACGTAAAATGGTCTTAGTAGTGGCTCAAGCCAAACTCATCAAATATGTCTTTGCCCAAGTGTTATTGATATTATTGATGGTTGGTTATTATTGATTGAACATACAGTTTGGGTATTGGACTATATATGAAATCTTGGAAGTTGTGGAACTTGGCAATAACAAATTATTGATGACCGCATGGTTTGGGTGTGATATATGATTAATCGATTGATATATTTTCTCTCACGATGATTTTGACAAATGAGAACTTTATAATTACCATGGATTCTCAACGCTTTGAAATGACATTATGGTATTTGGAAAACTTGATAGTTTGATATGGGAATTTTGTCGGTCATGTGGTTTGGGTATATTGATATGTAATAATATGTTTTCTAAGTTTTGAAATGTATATGTAACGAGATTTACTTGGAAACCTATGCACTCACCAACTACGTTTTCGTAGTTGACACTTTTTCTTCATGCTTTTCAGGACTTAGCATAAGCTTTGAGGAATTATATGTATCATGATTATTTGCATTGCACTTTGGAGTCAAAGATCAAACCTTGTGATGGGCAATGGAATCCGCCTTGATCATTGTAGTATACCGTTTCATGTATTTGTTATTTGTCTCGTGGACTTAATATCCAAGTACGGTGGACGCATTGTACTTGGGGATTGGTTCATATCCTTGTACATTTGTAAATTCTTTTATCAAATAAAGCTATGGTGAATGTTTATCTATTATCCTTTGTTTTGAATACTCGACTTTCTGTACATCTTATTATTCCGCCGTAGTTGGGGTGTTACAATTAATTTGCCGCTCAAAGTCCACAACTTCTTTTACTAACGGAAATACCACCTGCATACAAGAAGACAACAAAAATATAACTTTCAACTACTCTCATAACAATCCTTTATTTCCAAATAAGCAAAAATACAATGCAAACGAATATGCCATCACGTGCAGCCTTCTTTACATCAACAACAGAAATTGCTGCTAAGGGTGGGGTGGGACTTACAATCAAAGAACCACTCTATGTCAGAATCTATATTGCATAAATGAACTCACATTTTGCACACAAACATTTTCCTAAAATATATCGCCATAATTTATATCAAATTTACATGGTTAATAAGTTTTTTATCCTATTTAGAAATAAGCGGAGTCGGCTTTAACTCAAATTCTGGCACCTGGATGCCTATATGTGTGGTGACAAAATGGATGGTACAGGTAGCAAAATGAATGGGTCAGATGGGTTCAGCTTTAAATGTGTAAACTTTCTGGAGTGGTATAAAAGGAGTTCGGTTATGTTTGAATTGACACCACTTTTGCAATTTTGCCTACCCATTTTTACATCACATAATTGATACAATAAGGGGGTTTTAGAATCTCTGTTTAATCAAATTTGAGTGTGTGATTTTCCGTTTTTAAGTAGCAAATATCACTCTGAAATTGCATATTCAAAGACCTCATAATACAAAGATACGTAATACTATTGTTGTAAGTTAGAAGAATGTAATCACTTGTATGGCAGAAGGTAAATTTAACCAACCCGACCCCCTTTTTTTTTTAACTATAGTTTTCTATCTCATCGGCTTAACATATAAACAATAAATTACAGCTCAAATTGACCAATTTATACATATATTTGTAGGCTTGCTGCAATAAAAGTTTACAGCTAAAGTCACATGCACATCTTAATACTTTGCATTCGTTACTTTATGTCAAACTTTTTAAAAAATTGCAAAATTTTGAATTCTTTCTTAAGTGTTACCCATAAGTACAATGCAAGGAAGGGGATGTAAAAGTGAGTGAAAAATGTACCTGACGGGGAGATTTTTTGCTACCAGGACAACAATTTTGATTAATTAAAATTGAGTTGTTAACATTTGTCATGATAGCATATTGAATATACTCCATCAATGGACCCATTACTCACTTGCTAGGTTTTTGCATCCACACTTTGATCCTTAAACCATTGTGAGTACCTGTGAAATTCACCCTTTTAAGTGTCATGTTCTGAACACGTCGAATTTCCAATACTACAGATAAACATTACATTTTGTTTATCTATCTGTTTATAAATGGAACTTACCACGAACATGTTTAGAAAGCTTGTTGCTTACAACCGTCAACAAATGGCACGTGTCGTCAGCAAGTCATCTTGTAGTTCTCAAAGTCATGTACATCACATATATGAATATCTTATTTACCAGCAGCAAAAAAAAAAAAAAACAGGAAAAGGAACCCATTTACGATAGTACATTTTTTGTTGTTGCTTAATACCTTATTGAGGAAGATTCAAAGATTCCACACTTCATCAACTTTACGTCCATAAGTGGTCCAATTTCTACACATATTTTATATTATTTAGGCATCATGGACAATTTTCATAGTTTATGGCTGAAGTTATGTAGGTAACAATAAGGTACATGGGACCAGAGGTTCCCATCAATCTACATAGTAATTGATAAGACGAAAGGTAGCAATATTGGCGGATTTAGTAATGGCTCAAACAGATTATATTTTACATGTGTCGGCTTAGGTTACATTGTCCATAAACACTTCTAGCAAGAATATTAAACCTCTTGTATAGAAACTACATCTTTAAATAATAGTCAAATTACCTGGATAAAATGGTCTAGGAGGTTTAAGTATGTTTTTTTTCTTTTTTTCCAAATTAGGCCATAACCTCTCATTTTATTAATCCACAAAGAACATTAAAACTCTTTTCAAAACATCAAACTGCTAAGACATTCCCAAGCATCAATACATACTAACTATTCTTTTACCATCACTATCCTATCAATCTATCTAAACAATCATGTCATCTACAAAATGACCTTTAGAGAACAATAGTTATTACCTCTATCAGTTTCAAATCCGCTACAAAATGATAACATGTAGTATAAAATTAAACTAACTTTCAAGAATAATGGAACCAACCTTTTTTAATAGCAAGACAAAATTCGAGCAAAACTCCCCACCATCTTCATTACCAGCATGCAATTGCAACTAAAAGAAAAAAAAATCCATTTATAAACCTTAAAACATATTTTATCATAAAAGAAATGAAAAATATCAAAAGCAAAATCGAATCAACATAATTTAAGCAAACAATGATTATGTACTGAAACAATGTATTTATTACTACATGTTGGCATTTCTAAAACAATAAGTTTGTATGCTAAACTCAAGGAGTACCTCGGTGTGAAGATCATCTAATAGAAACACTTGAGAATGTTATCACAGCCATGATTATTGTGATGATGAAGGGATTACCAGACTCTGCAGTTCCCAAGTCGCACAAGAAGATGAAACTTAGTATACTTAGAATATGAATCTTATATGATGGAAGGATGTGGTTTATTAATGGAAACTTGGTTCTGACCGACTATTAGCACATATACACACGAGCCATGGTCAAGAAAAAACACACAAACTGTTATAAAAAAGATTTACTCTTCAAAGTAAGTGTCAAAGAGATTTCCTATAACGCCCTTGATTGTATCATCAATTGGAAGGATGTGTACTCACTTCGCATCCTTAAAGTGAGTGCATTCATGAACAGAGACAACGTCACCAAGCCTAATCCTTAAGTTAACCCTCACAACCTTATTCATCCTCCTCATAAGTATCAACAGCAAGAGCAAATATAAGTAGAATCTTTTTTTTTACCCTCTATATGGAAAAACACACTACTTAGTTTTAAAAATTGTGAATCATTGATTAATAAACTATATAGGAAGTACTGATCACGTTTTAATGATAAAGTTTCGATATTTCCTCTTTGAACTCGATATAATTTGTGTTTATAAAGCTTCACAAATAAACAACCCGGCTTCTCAGGGACTGCCCTGGTTGCCAAGACTATAATCTTATGTTTTCATAAACATATAACAATATATCCTCTTCCAAACAGAAGCATCATAAAAATAACAGATTATGCGGACCATGGAGATTGTGTATATACATACTAAAATCCGATACATCATGTAGTTGGGTTTTCGAATATTGAAGTTTGTTCATAAGTGAATGAGCTAAAAAAATGTCATGGTTTCATGAATCTGCTCATAAGTGAACGAGCAGAAAGAAGGTCATGGTTTCCACCATTTAACAATTGATTCATACTCATCATCAACGTCGACCTAGAACATCATGTAGTTGGGTTTTAAATTAATTCACTAACAGTTGAGTTTCAGGTTCATTATGGTTCTATCATGTTTCTAGAATGGAATTTAATTAATAATAGGTTAGTATTTTGTGTTTTAAGTGGTGAGCCGTATGAGATTTTGGATGAGGATACAAATTTTAAAAAGCGAAATAGTTCTCTATGAAAGTGAGGAAATCTGATGCATTATGTAACTGACAGAGATAATCATGGAACTCTTTTTGTTTCTAATACATATAATGAATAATTATTAAAGTACAAATATACCCTCATGTATAACTAGTTATAAAAAAGGTTCTTTTGGTTCTTACAAAATTAGAGGTTCTTATTTTAAGGCTCCCCTATATATATAGAGAGAGAGTAAATTGCATTTTTGGTCCCTGTGTTATCACACCTTTTGCATCGGTGGTCCAAAATCAATTATCGTTGCATGGCAGTCCAAAATTAAGGTTTTCGTTGCAACCATAGTCCAAAAAGCAACAGACGTTTATTCCTTCCGTTAGTTCAGGCACGTGTGACCCACGTGATGGGCACTTCTGTAATAAACCACCCACCCACCCTTATAAACCCTTTCACCCAGGCTTTTACCCCCAAATCAATTCCAATTTCATAAAACCTAATATTAACAAATCAAAATCTCCTACAATGGTGAATTGTAGGTGTGGATCTCCTTCTCTAATTCGTACTTCGTGGACCATGAATAACCCAGGAAGAAGATTCTTTTGTTGTGCTAGAAAGGTAACAAATTTGTATTATATTTTTTTCACTTTAATTTGACCTAATTATTTAAAACTTTTTCGTAATTGTGAATAGGGGTCAAATTGTGGTTTTATCACTTGGCTTGATCCACCAATGTGTAGTAGAGCTGTGGAAATCATTCCGGGTTTGTTGAGATCGATGAATAAGTTTGAGGAATCTTCAAGAGAAAATGAAGCTAAAGCAAGGAAATACAAGAAGATGTTAGTAATTAGTTGAATTTTTTTCTTGTTTTGGTATTTCTTTGTATCATAAGTTTCCATGTTTGAAACTTGATTTTTGTACTAATGTAATCAAAATGGAAATGGAAATGGTATTTTATGTTTTCTGCATCTCTTTTAATCTTTTTTTTTTGTTTTGTTTTTGTTTTGGTATGTCATGTATCTGAGATATATCCTGATTTTGATTACCAAAACAACTTGAATACCCTGATTTTGATTACCAAAACAACTTGAATACCCTGATTTTGATTACCAGAAGTACATAACTAAACCAGGTGGTTGAACTTACAAATGGTTGAACTCATACATGTAATAAACAACTTCAATACCCTGACCAAATGCAATACTAGAAGGTTGAATTCATACATGTAAGAAACCAGAAGTACATAACTAATAAACCACAATCTGACAAGCAAATATAGAGAAAATTGTGCTATATTCCACAGCACTCATACATTCATTAAACTAGGTGGTTGAACAACAACACAAGTCTTGAAGTACTACATATTGTCTAAACAGAGGCAAGATAACCAACATAAGTCTTAAACTACTACATATTGTCTTAGATAAAAACAAGTAAATGGATAACAAGTCAATCACTTTGCAGAAGTTTTAGTGCCAGTTTTCTTGTTCCCAACCTTTGCTGCCTTTGACTTTGACCCAGAAGCTTGTTGTGTTGGGACCTTTGGGCATGTCCTTTTGTTATGTCCATCTTGATTACAGTTTCCACATTTCTTGTTAGCTGCAGCTCTTGTTAATTTACCTTCCTTCACCAATTGTATCTCAGTTTGACTTCTTCTTCTTTTCTTCTTTGGTCTTCCAATTGCAACCTTATGCTTGGGTGGTAAAATCACAATAGGGCTGTCAGATATAGGCCAGTATGCCCTCCCCTTTGTAGGACCAATAGCAAAACTGTACATTGTTTTCCAAGTATTAAGCCAGTAAACAGGATGCACATAGGACTCAGGGATACGAACTACTTGTTCATTATCTTTCATATTGTAGAAAGCTGCCACAGCATGTTTACAGGGCATCCCCGTTAATTCCCATTTCCTACATGAGCATGTCTTCTCTTCCATGTCCACTACACATTGATCCATCCAAGGGCCAACCACTTGAAACTTGGTGCCACCATTCCATGTTGCCTGTTTGTAAAGAACATAATATAAGAACATACTTATTTAACCTCCTGCATGTGATTAAAAAGATTTATATTGATACCTTGTACTTATGAGCCTCCTGTTGGATTGCATCAAACAAAACAGTTGCATTTGGGGTTAATGGTCCTTTGCAGTCCTTCATTATCTTCTGGACTTTTGCATTTCTTTTCATAAGGTATTCTCTAATGAACTCTAAACATATAATAATTGGTTTCTCTCTAGCATCAACAAGTTTGGAGTTGAATGATTCACACATGTTATTCAACAGAACATCACATTGGGGCCTCCCTATCAAATTAAAGACCATTTTACTTTTATAATGTAATCTAATTTAGAATTAAATGAATATGTATTTAACAATTGACAATTCATACCAGAAAAATGAGACCTGGACCAATGTCTAGGTGGAATCTCCTTTAACCATTCATATGCAGCATTGTTGACCTTTTTCAAGTCTTGCATGACCCTATTAAACTCCATAACTGTAGCTGCAGTTGCACACTTCCAAAGGAAGTCCTTGTAAATCTGTCCCCTGTGGGTGAGCTTCATGTTGTCATAAATGTGCTTTAAGCAGTACCTATGCTCAGCACAAGGAAATACTTGTGCAATTGCTGGAATTATACCCTATATTGAAAAATTACACACTTAACCATACTACTTATTACATGAAAATAACCAAAAATAAAACATAAAGTAAATAAATACATACCTTTTGCCTGTCACTAATGAAAGTGATGTTTGAAATGTGATTCAAGTCAAGGTCATCTCCAAGTTTTTCCAAAAACCAAATCCAGGATGCTTTGTTTTCAGATTCCACAATCCCATAAGCAACTGGATAGGTACCATTGTTTGCATCTACACCAACTGCTGTTAACAATTGACCAGATGCCATTCCTTTCATGAAAGCTCCATCCAAACCCAGCAGATCTCTACCACCAGCCTTAAAACCTTGCTTCAATGGTCCAAGGCAGACATATATCCTTCTAAACACTCTAGTTTCAGTTTCTGGATTGGTTTCAGGTTCAAAGTCAAGTCTGACAGTGGTGCCTGGGTTTGTTGATTGCAGCTCTAGGATATAATCTCTCAAAAATGCATATTGATCCTTGTAAGAACCCATGAGTCTTTCCTTAGCCTTGTTTTTTGCCCTGTATACCTTAAACTGAGAAAACCCTAATTCATATTTTCTCTGAAGTTGATCTCTAAGATGGGATGTTTGCAATTTTGTTGATGGATGCAAGTGCTCTTCTATATCCTTTGACAAAAACTCTGAGGTACAGTTCTTTAATTTTCTAGCTTGAAGACACTTGCGTTTGTCTTTGAAAGTCTTGACCACCCAACTCTTATCTGCCTGGGTATGTGAGATATGCAACATCCAAGGGCATTTCACATTTTCAGATTCCTTTTCCTGTTCCTTTCTTTTTGCTTTTTCTTTACCCACCTAATTCCATGTGGTGAGTGAACAGCTTTAACTCCCACACCTTGGTGTTGACTGGACTTCTCATTCTGTTCACTTGGCCCAACAGACTGACTAGGCCCAACAGATTGACTAGGCCCAACAGACTTACTTGGCTCCACTACTTGGTGTTGTAATGCATCAACTTCTGTAAATACAGGAGTAATGCCTTCACATATCACCTTAAATCTAGAGTTGCCATTCTTCACAATTTTAAGATGTCTTCTTGTTTCAACAGCAAGCCTGGTCACAATTTCCTTAATTTCAACCTTAGTTCCAAATGCTTGTCCAGGATAAAAATGGGCCTTTTTAACTGGGTTTGTATTATGTTCCCTTCTTAATCTTTTCAAAGCTTGTGTCCTAGCATCATCTTCAGAATTTGATTCACTATCAAGGTTTTCAAAGTTCAATGGTTGAATATCAATGTCATCAGTGGCTATATCTGGATTCTCCTCCCTAGTTGGTAACCATTCCACATTATCATCTATGTTATTTCTAAAATCACTCATATCAACCTCCACTTCAGTAATTTTGTGTTCGGGATCCACTACAAAATCACTATCTGAATCTCTGTCTTCCTCATTATCAGTTTCATCATCTCTGCCTTCCTCATTATCAGTTTCATGCATCTCTTCATTCTCAACCTCAATTCTACCAGCTTTAGCAGTCACATCTACACCACTACCACTACCCTCCCCTACATGTGTTTCAACACCAATTGCCATGCCAGCCTCATTGAAAAATATCTCATTAAAAAAGTCATCTTTGACAGAATTGGTATTTACACCACAACCATTACCCTCACCACCTTCTGTTTCTACTTGCATTGGTCCATACACATCATCAGAAAACAACTTCTTAGCTGGGATTTTTTTGACAGTAGGTTGTGACACTACTATATCATCATCAGGTTGTTCAATCATCAATAAAGAACTTCTTAGCAAGTTTGTTTTCCCTTCTTCTACATACACTTCTATTAACTTATATGTAGACACATATTTCAATAAAAATCTAACATCATTGTCACTACCTAAAGCATGGAGGCCAAAATCAAGATCATTATTTGGTGCTTTAAAGTGATACCACATTGGGACCTTCTTTACATATCCTAACTCTTGGAGCATGGCAGTTAGTTCAAGCACAGAAAACGCATCACCATCTATAAAGTCAACATAACTCACCTTTCCATCAACATAACTCCTTGATTCTCCCATGGAAAAAACCCCCCCATGATGGATTTCCAATGAAAATAATGTAGGGTTTTTTTCTGAAATAAATAAAGACAAAAATAGTAATAATATATAAAAAATTGATTATAATATACAAAAAAACATGCAGTTTATTATTATATATAACACATATATATACATATAATATAATAGAGTATAAAAAAATAAGAGTAAAAAACGACCTACCATATAGTTTATCGTGGTCAACCTTTTCAGCTTCACTTCGAATATACCATGTCGTCTCCACCATTCCGATTAAAATTTTAAGGATTATTTTTGCATTATAATGGTAATCAATCGTATTTTTTTAATGGAGCAAAACCTAGGGATTGTTTTTGCAATGGTAAAGATTTGATTTGGGGGTAAAAGCCTGGGTGAAAGGGTTTATAAGGGTGGGTGGGTGGTTTATTACAGAAGTGCCCATCACGTGGGTCACACGTGCCTGGACTAACGGAAGGAATAAACGTCTGTTGCTTTTTGGACTATGGTTGCAACGAAAACCTTAATTTTGGACTGCCATGCAACGATAATTGATTTTGGACCACCGATGCAAAAGGTGTGATAACACAGGGACCAAAAATGCAATTTACTCTAATATATATATATATATATATATATATACAGAGAGAATGAGAGAAAAATATAAACCAAAAAATATATCGAATGATTTTGCAGCAATCTGCAAAGCAGCTTTGCTATCACAGAACAAATTCACAGGAATTTCAGTCTTAATGCCAATATCATTTAACAGGTTCAAAAGCCATATACTTTCACAAGTCACACTTGCCAAAGCCCTATATTCTGCTTCTGCAGAGGACTTGGCAATTGTGTTTTGTTTCTTACTTTTCCAGGACACTAAAGTGTTCCCCAAAAATAAAGCAAAACCAGTGATTGACTTTCTTGTAGTCAAACACCTAGCCCAGTCTGAGTCAACAAACCCAGTCAAGTTTAAACAGTCAGACTTTTGAATATATAAGCCTTTACCTGGAGCCTGCTTCAAATACCTTAAAACTCTCAAGCCAACATTCAAATGATCTTGAGTAGAAGCATGCATGTATTGAGATAAACATTGAACTGCATAGCTAATATCTGGCCTTGTTAAAGTTAAATAGATTAACTTTCCTATTAACTTTTGATATACAGTAATATTGTCAAGTTTTTTAGAACTATCAGACTTTAAGGTCAAATTCATTTCAAAAGGAGTATTCACAGGTTTGGACCCTAAAAGGCCAAAATCATTTAACAATTCAAGACAATATTTTCTCTAAGATAGACATAAACCAGAATCATTTTCAAGCACTTCTATACCTAAAAAATATTTAAGTATTCCTAAATCCTTTATTTTAAATTTAGAATTCATAAACAACTTAACTTTATCAATTTCTTCTTGACTATTACCTGTCAGAACTATATCATCAACATATACAAGCATTGCAACAAACACATCTTTATCTCTCTTAGTAAAGAGAGAATAATCACATTTGCTTTGTTCAAAACCATACTCAAGTAAGGCACAACACAACTTATAGTTCCATTGACTAGGAGCTTGTTTCAAACCATATAAAGACTTATTAAGTTTGCATACCATATTACTTTCCTTATGAAAATAACCAGGAGGAAGTTGCATATATACTTCTTCATTCAAGTCTCCATATAAAAAGGCATTATTCACATCTAACTGATAAAGAGGCCAGTTATAAGAAACAGCAACAGTTAATAAAGATCTAACAATAACCATTTTAACCACAGGTGAAAAAGTTTCATCAAAATCAATCCCAGCCTTTTGACTATATCCTTTAGTAACAAGTCTTGCTTTATACCTTTCTATTTTCCCATTAGACTTATATTTGATTTTATAAATCCATTTACATCCTATGGGTTCTCTATTATGAGGTAAATCAGTCAAAGTCCAAGTATTATTTCTTAATAAAGCTTCCATCTCCTCATTCATGGCATTTATCCAATTATTATCTTTAGAAGCTTCATTAAAGGAAGAGGGTTCAAAACTTTTATTCAAAGTAGTAGCAAAACAGTGTAAATCAGAGGAAAGATTTGAATAATTCACAACTTTGTTCAAAGGGTATTTCACTTTCCCTTCAATTTGAAAATCTTTTAGATGCTTGGGTAAATAAGAATTTTTGTTTGATCTTCTAAGATTATTATTTTCAGTTTCAGACTCATTGTTAAAATGAAAAAGATTATCAAGATGAAAATCTGAAGAACTGCTAGAAGAACCCTCAGAATTTATACTATTATCATCATGTATATTGATTGCAGGCTCAACATCAAGTCTGGTAGACCTAGAAGGACTTCCAAAGACTTGATGGAGCTCACCTCCAAATATACCATCTTGCTTCAATCCCTCTTCATCATCATTGGGACTAGCATAATCCTCAGAAATTGGTGTATCATATTTATCAAAAAAAATTAATTGATTCACAGCAGACTGTTCAAAATTAGAATTACTGGTTTTCATAGTAAAAGGAAAAATGTTTTCATAGAATTTAACATCCCTAGAAAAAACATATTGCTTTGACTCAAGACTGAAAAGTTTATATCCTTTTTTAGAATTTGAATACCCAAGCATAACACATTTTTCAGATTTGGACTCAAATTTATCAGACACATTTAATTTTGTTGCAAAACACAAACAACCAAACACTCTTAAATGACCCAAAGAAGGTTCAGAATCATACACCAACTCATAAGGAGTTTTGCCATTTAAAACAGAAGAGGGAGTTCTATTTATCAAATAAGTAGCAGTTAGCACACAATCACTCCAAAGATACAAAGGAATTCCCCCCTGAAACATAAGAGACCTAGCAACATTAAGAAGGTGTCTATGTTTCCTTTCTACAATACCATTCTGTTGAGGAGTATAAGGAATAGAAGTCTGATGCACAATTCCCTTAGAAGTGAACAAGTTTGAGACATTTTTATTAACAAATTCAGTACCATTATCACTCTTGACAATCTTTATTTTTATATCAAACTGATTTTCAATAAGATTAAGAAATGCAGTTAAGTGTTCAAATACTTCAGTTTTACTTTTCATCATAAAAGTCCAAACAACTCTTGTATAATCATCTACAATTGTCAAAAAATATTTAGAACCATCTTTACTTGAGACCTTGTAAGGTCCCCAGACATCCAAATGAATTAAATCACCCAATCTTTTAGTTTTATGTTCACTTAAAGGGAATGGATGTCTTGATTGTTTAGCCTTGTGACATACATCACAAGGACCAATATTACCATGAGTAATATTAAGTTTCTTTGAAAAAACAGAAAGTGCTTGATCAGCAGGATGTCCAAGTCTTAAATGCCATAACAATTTAGACACACAAGGAGCACTTACAGAATTACATACCACAGAAGAACAATTAGACATATCATCATCATACAAATAAAGACCACCCTGCTCACTACCAGTCCCCAGAAGTTTCTTTTGAAGTAAATCCTGAATATAGCATTTAGAAGAATCAAAACCTATGAAAAGATTATTATCTCTAGACAACTTGTGTACATACATTAGATTAACAGAGTATTCAGGAACAACAAGGACATCATATAAGACAATGCCATTTTTTAGAACCAAGTTTCCAATCTTTTGAACAATAGCAGAAGTACCATTGGGATGCCCAATTTGAAGTTTTAAGTCAGAAATATCAACCACATTTGTCAAATATTTTTCAGAAATAGTCATATGTTGATTTGCACCAGAGTCAATAATCCATTTAATGATGGCTTTTAGTAAGACAGAATTACAATTCATAAACCAAGAATTACTACAAATAGGCAAATTCTGCATACCTGCCATGTTAGCATGCAGACCAGAAGAAGAACCAGACTTTGTATCTAGCAAACTAAGCAACTTAGATATTTGATCAGTAGTCAAAGAAGGAACAGAAGAAGACTGAACAGATTCATTCACAGGAGGTTGAGAAGAAGAAGGCTTAGAAAAAGAATCAACATGAGCATTATTGTTTAAAAACTTATTATATTGATTTGAAGATCTTTTATACCCAAGTTGAAAACATCTTTCAATTGTATGACCAATCCTGTGACAGTTTGTACATTGAAGATTAGGATTTGGAGGTCTAAAAGTTCTGGAATTATTATCAAAAGTTCTTTTAGACTCAATTATTGTCAAAAGCCTTTTTTGAATCAAAAGGAGGTTTATAAACACCAGTTTTAGCATTAGAATTCTTGGAGAAATTTGTTTTAGCAACAAAAGCACTTGCAGTATTAGTGGTTTTATCAGACACCCCTTCCCTATGTGATTCTGTAACACTGAACTATATAAAAATATGGATTTCAAATTTTTTCTTAAAAACACAGAGTATTGCGGAAGTTTCCATCAATTATTACATTTCCAAAATAAAAATGTTCAACTTAAATGACGGTGTTACTCGTCGGATCTAACCATAATCAAATGAAACCCATAAACGTCTAATAACGATAACGGTCAACGAAATATAATAAACGAGTTTGAATAAATGAGGCAGTCTAGGTAAAAGCCTTCAGCTGTATCTTCTACCCATCCTCACTCTAAACTGCATCTCAACTAAGCATCAACCTGAGGTGGCACAACATTTTCAACAAAAGAACAAGTGTCAGCTTTAAAGCCGAGTAAGATATACCATAGGTTAATATAAATGATTGCCAATTTAAAACAACTTAATAAAGAATCATACGCAGTCGAGCATGTAACAACAACAATATATAGCAATCGAATACCCATAAGAATGATTAACAATCCTACGTGTGCCTATCGACTTAATCAACAATATTCAACTTTATCTATGTATTCCATCTAGCAACTTAATCAACTTCAACAACTTTATTCAACAATAGGTTATGCCCTTTTTTATTACAACTAAAGGTGGATGACTCGCGTCACCACAATGAATACAACTACAAATGTGTGCAAAGGCGGCTTTAAGGCCTTTAAGGGACCTTGCACCCGACTTGATGGGTAGTCCTATCGGGGTCCATCAGTGTCGTTAAGGATAGGCATAACCAAATCCAGGAGAAAGATGTTACGCAACTTGTAGTGACTGGACCTAGTCACCCAGCTAATCTCAAACTTTGAGGCCGTGCCATTGGAAGCAACTAGTCTACTCCCGCTGACCAACTAAATCACACTGGTTCCTATGCGGTTCTAGTATGGGATAAGCTTACCACTTTCAACTTAGATTTATACTCGAGTTTTAACAACGATATCAACTTTAGCAACTTTTATTTCAACTTTAAGTTTAGGGCCCCTAATCGTGCATAGTGTTAACATGGCAACCTACACAAGTCTAGTGAACTAGTGTAAAAGCCAAACCAACTTAACAACTTAGCATTCCAACGAAAACAACTTTACAACTAAAAACGACATTAATATCAACTATAATTCAGCATGTACAAGCATAATAACAACAATATAAATCAACCTAATCATGCAAATCTACCCATTTCGCGAAACCCTCCAAAAGTCCCATTACCCAACTAGCGTATGAGAAAGAAAGGTTTTAAACCACTTTTACGAAATCACTATTTTCGTTGTGCACCCCAGCGTGTCAAAAATGTTATATCTTACCTTGATACAGCTTACCAACAAGCTAAGAGTATCTTAAAGTGCTTGCTAAATGCTCCCGACAACCTATAATGAGTATAAGATCGAAGTATAAGCTAAACGAAGTGTTTTGTGAAATCTGGGCATGAGGTGCGCCGCACCTGCCAAGTGGTGCGTCGCACCAATCCTTCAGAAAATCCCAAAATTCCAAACTGACCAAAGGTGCGCCGCACCTCCCAAGTGGTGCGTCGCATATCGGGCTCCATTCAAAAATCAAGTTTCCCAAACTGGGCAGTGGTGCGCCGCACCACCCATTTGGTGCGTCGCACCTTAGGTGCCGACCAGCAAAATCAATTTCAAACTTGCTTTAAACGATTCCCATTTGATCCCCAACCCTTAGCCCGACCTGGAGACATAAAATTGACCTCTTTGACAACACTTTTGATGACTTTAATCTATCAATCAATCCTTTAATCCTTAACGACATAAATAAATCATTGAATCACCCGAAAGCATGAAATCAATGATCAACCAATTAATTAACCCAACCCAAACCCTTATGGCATGGATTAAGACTAATATAAGACTCCAACATTCAGATCTCAAATGGTAAATACTCATATTACCTGTAGATCGCTATAGGGAAGCAAAATACTAGACCAAACTCTCTCGAATCACACGTTGGAAGACTTTTCGGTTTGCAATTGATGAAGGGATGATATGGGGCTACTAGGGTTTGTTTAGGGAATGAATAATCTG
>CM067175.1:92794418-92829418 GCA_034093135.1 Erigeron breviscapus | reverse complement strand
TCTCTCTCTCTCTCTCTCTCTCTCTCTCTCTCTCTCTCTCTCTCTCTCTCTCTCTCTCTCTCTCTCTCTCTCTCTCTCTCTCTCTCTCTCTCTCTCTCTCTCTCTCTCTCTCTCTCTCTCTCTCTCTCTCTCTCTCTCTCTCTCTCTCTCTCTCTCTCTCTCTCTCTCTCTCTCTCTCTCTCTCTCTCTCTCTCTCTCTCTCTCTCTCTCTCTCTCTCTCTCTCTCTCTCTCTCTCTCTCTCTCTCTCTCTCTCTCTCTCTCTCTCTCTCTCTCTCTCTCTCTCTCTCTCTCTCTCTCTCTCTCTCTCTCTCTCTCTCTCTCTCTCTCTCTCTCTCTCTCTCTCTCTCTCTCTCTCTCTCTCTCTCTCTCTCTCTCTCTCTCTCTCTCTCTCTCTCTCTCTCTCTCTCTCTCTCTCTCTCTCTCTCTCTCTCTCTCTCTCTCTCTCTCTCTCTCTCTCTCTCTCTCTCTCTCTCTCTCTCTCTCTCTCTCTCTCTCTCTCTCTCTCTCTCTCTCTCTCTCTCTCTCTCTCTCTCTCTCTCTCTCTCTCTCTCTCTCTCTCTCTCTCTCTCGCACACACACACACACACACACACACACTCTCTCTCTCTCTCTCTCTCTCTCTCTCTCTCTCTCTCTCTCTCTCTCTCTCTCTCTTTCCTTTTTAACTTCCTATTCTATTTTTATATTTTTGTACAAACATAGGTAAGTAAACACTTAATACCATCTTCTATGAATTTTGGGTCTTAAAATCTCGACGTTGTGTGGTGTAGATATCCTTAATACTACCACAACGGTATAGAGATGCTGCTTACAACTTCCAGTTAAGATAGAAAAGGACCCCAAGTCTTGCAACGCATGATGATAAACACCTTAACCTCTGTATCGAAAAGCAGAAATGTTAATCATATATCCAATATTAACATGAACGTATAATATTACTTATTTTATACCGTAAGTTTTTGTTTTGTGTTTTTTTCTATCATATTTTATAGTGATAATATTTATTTCTAACTAGCACAATACATGTGCAATGCGGCGGTGTTCGTGACAGCGACGATGTGATAGTGTAGGACGACTGTTGGCGGTGGAGGCGACGTCGAGTAGTGTAGATAATTGATGTAAAAATAATTGATGAAGATATTTTAAAGGATTGTTTGTGTAATATAATCATTAAGGGTATTTTAGACATTTTTTTTCATGTAACTTCCTACATAAGGCAATTTTTTATAGGGGAAATGTTGCGTACTGCAACTTCATGAAGAAAAAAAATTCATTTTACCCCCCTGAATTTTAATAAATGTACATACTGAGTACCCGAGATGTGAGTGTCGTAGTACCTAACATACGTACTACGGGCAGTACGTATGCTTTCCCTTTTTTTATAATATAGAAGTATAGATACTTGCGACTATCATTTTTCTACATTTGTTATATTTATAAAAATTATATCACTACGTTACTACATAGGATATATACTCATGTTACAGTAGTGGTATGTTCCATTTATTCATTCTAACTAGATTTGTCCCCAGGCGTTGCCCCGGGAGACGTAACGTTTATTGTGTATGATAAGACGTAAAATTAGAACGTTTGTTAGAAACATCATATAGTAACTTTTTTTTTTGGATACAAATAATGACACTTAGATAACAATAATGTAATGAGTTTTTAACATAATATGTGGGTAAAATAACATCAGACGTTGTCGGGAAACAAAAAATTTATTGTGTGTGATAATATGTAAAATTATAATGTATCTTAAAAGTCATACAAAAACAATATTAATATAAATGATAATACGTGAGTAACAATAATGTAATGACTTATAATAATATTATACTAACATAATATTATGGGGTAAAAAAAAAACATCTTTAATCAATTATTTACATAAAGATGTTAATTAAATTTATTTTAAAAATGAAGATGTAACATATATATCTATACTATATTATAAAGCAAATCTCCTTTTGAGTTTCATCATTGAACTTTAAATTTCAATAATTTTAAGTTTCAACAATTCATCAAAACGACATTACATCAATAACCTAAACTACTCGTCACCGCCGTCACCAACGCTCGTCCTCACCACCACCGCCGCTACCTCCGCGCGCCACCACAATTCGTCACCGCCACCATCACACCGTCGCATCGCGCGAACATAACGGTAGTGATTTAGAAAGTTAAATGCCAGACATCAAAAACAAAATATTTAAATATGTTATTTTTTTAAAAGATAACTTAAATATGTTACATAATAAAAAGTTTAAAAAGGAGAGTAAATAAAGATGTCAGAAAATTAAAAGGTGACTTTGAAGACAATAGACCAAACCATCTATGATTTCGCCAATTAAATATATAATACATGCCTACGGATTATAAAAAAAACTGTTGCACCTGGACATTGTCCCGGGAGACATCAGATTATTGTGTGCGGTAATAAGTAAATTTTATAACTTGTTTTCAGAAACATTAAAAGCTATATATGTTATACGAAACCTATATATTATTGTTAATATTAATAACGACACTTCATTAACAATTACAATATATAATATGTCACAAACATAAGTTGTAGCAAGAATTAAAAAAATATGTGACAATAACAAAAGTAACAACAAAGTAGAAAATGAAATTAACTCAAAAAAAAAAAAAAGGTTAGTTAAAAATGATTATCATCTTTTTACAATATTAAGGAAGAAAAAATTGATGGGTGTACAATGAAATATGGGGAAAATGAAAGGTTGAAAAATGTAGAAAAAAATAAAAACAATAAATTTGTTTTGTGGAATAAATTATAGATGTTGTCTTGTTGGTATTTAATGATAGCTGGAAAAAAAAAAGGATTGTAAAAGGTCGGACTCGAACCGAGGATGTAGGACTTCAAAGCAAGTTGTCCGAACCAACTCCTCTAGTCAGCTAATAGGCTATAATTTCCGTCACTATATATATATATACACGTAATTTCCCGTGGATTAAAAAACAAAAAAATCCTGCACGCAACCCCGTACTTCCGTTTTTATTATAATATATAATATTCTAACATTATCCCATTTTAATATTTATGTTACAGTAGTGGTATGTTTTATCAATACCAAGTCAGTTATTTCAACCGTATAATGTTTCTAAAAACATATTATATATTTTGCATGTTATCTCATATATAAAGGCAACATTTCCCGGGGTAACGTCCGGGTGGCATATCTCGTTATAAATGTTTTTAAAAAATTTATTTTTGTCATTGAACTTGCGACAATATAACGGTATTTTTAATCTTGAAATAGTATACCTTATAATTATCTTATTAACCAGCATAATATAAAATCTGTTATGACAAAATTATGAGGGTCGTCCAATGAATTTAGGTAGTTTGCTCAATAGTATAAATTGTGCCCACTAAACGTCAATAAAAAAATATTAAAATAAAAGAGATACAAAAAATTTATTAACGTATCAAAACAACTAAAGCAATAATGTCTTTCAAAAAAACAACTTAACAAAATTCTATAACTAATTGATGCATAAAAAGTCAAAAGCGTCAAAAGTGGTTGTTAGTACATAATATATATCATTATATCTATATCTATAATTATATTTACTCATATTTATAATGCAATACAACTGTAAAGAAATGTATTGGACTTTGATAAAGTTGGGCTTTGACTTCCCACTAAGCTTAGTCGGTATCACTAAATTTGGAGTAATACATGCACACATATATATACACATACATATTAAGGTATCTTGTAAAAAATTTGATGCCCTTTAATTTTCGGGGCCCTGCTCTATTGTGTCGTTTGCACTTGCTCAAGGTCGGGTCTGAAAGTTATTTAGATGATGGAACTTAAAATATCATGTATAAGTTGTTAAAAAAAACATCATAAAATAACAAAAATAAAAATCTAATAGAATTTAAGAGGAAAAATGTTTATGACATCATAAGTAAATTAAATAAAAAAGAATTAAATTTTAAGAAAGAATTGGAAGGTGACAAATAAGTTATTATTTATAAAATGATGATGTCATGACAATTCTCTTTTACTTAATATAGAGATAGAGATTTTTAACTACGCTAATCTCGCTTTACATTAGGGCGTTGGCAACGGGTGCGACAAACGTAGGAGATTCCCCTTCACCGCGCGGTAACATAGCCGCTGACGGTGATGGAAAGGCGAGGGGTTTGAAAGTGGGACAAAGTTTGTCGTTGCGGTGAAGGGGAAGGAAGGCCCAAGGAAACGACTTGTTTTAACTATTCTTGAAAGCCTCAACGTTTCTTTTCTCCAACCTGAATGTAAATCAAAATGTTTTAAAAATCCCAAACAAGCTAGGAAAAGATTATCTTTATTTTAACTAATATATAAAAATTATTCATCTTTTATTTTTTAGAAATGGTTATATAAAAATTAGTTTAAAAATAAGCTCTTTGTTGAAAAATTATTAAAAAACTACTCAATATTGTAAACTAATAATAATAGAGAACAAGAGAAGTGATGGAGAGAAGAAATTAACTTTTCATTAACATTAGGAGGATATATATATATACACCCATATGTATGGAGTAGCAAGAAAACAGAGATATTAGGAAACTAAATTTTTTAATAAAACATCCACAATATAACTAACTAATATAAATATTTACAACATATATATATATATATATATATATATATATATATATATATATATATATATATATATATATATATATATATATATATATATATATATATATATATATATATATATATATATATATATATATATATATATATATATATATATATATATATATATATATATATATATATATATATATATATATATATATATATATATATATATATATATATATATATATATATATATATATATATATATATATATATATATATATATATATATATATATATATATATATATATATATATATATATATATATATATATATATATATATATATATATATATATATATATATATATATATATATATATATATATATATATATATATATATATATATATATATATATATATATATATATATATATATATATATATATATATATATATATATATATATATATATATATATATATATATATATATATATATATATATATATATATATATATATATATATATATATATATATATATATATATATATATATATATATATATATATATATATATATATATATATATATATATATATATATATATATATATATATATATATATATATATATATATATATATATATATATATATATATATATATATATATATATATATATATATATATATATATATATATATATATATATATATATATATATATATATATATATATATATATATATATATATATATATATATATATATATATATATATATATATATATATATATATATATATATATATATATATATATATATATATATATATATATATATATATATATATATATATATATATATATATATATATATATATATATATATATATATATATATATATATATATATATATATATATATATATATATATATATATATATATATATATATATATATATATATATATATATATATATATATATATATATATATATATATATATATATATATATATATATATATATATATATATATATATATATATATATATATATATATATATATATATATATATATATATATATATATATATATATATATATATATATATATATATATATATATATATATATATATATATATATATATATATATATATATATATATATATATATATATATATATATATATATATATATATATATATATATATATATATATATATATATATATATATATATATATATATATATATATATATATATATATATATATATATATATATATATATATATATATATATATATATATATATATATATATATATATATATATATATATATATATATATATATATATATATATATATATATATATATATATATATATATATATATATATATATATATATATATATATATATATATATATATATATATGTATATATATATATATATATATATATATATATATATATATATATATAAACAGAGATATTAGGAAACTAAATTTTTTAATAAAACATCCACAATATAACTAACTAATATAAATATTTACAACACTTCCCCTTGGATGTTTTGTTCAACAATACGCTTGGGGTTGTTGCCTCATTAAAAACCTTTTCAGGAAAACCCAATGGGACAAAACCATGTCGAAGGGAAAAAGAGTACAACACGTATTGTCTTCCCCTGATGACCACATCACTTGAGATCCTTAAGTTGATGCAATCCTAACTTCTTCGATGATGAGGCTCGGAGTGCCTTAATAAACAAATATGCAATTCTCAATTCTTCTTTGACGTACCATTCGTTAAGTTGTGTAACTCATGTTGTATTATCTTTATACATAATTCTTAAAGTGTTGTTCCATGAAGAAAAGAGTACAAGATCCACATATATGTTGTATGACATTCAACTTTGGATGTTCATTTATAGATTATGCCTCGTTAAAACCTTATTAGATAAAACCCAATGGGATAAAGATCTAATGAAGGAAAAAGAGTACATAATTCCTTAGATACGCTCATAGATATTGCCTCATTAAAAACCTTTTCAGGAAAACCCAATGGGACAAAACCATGTCGAAGGGAAAAAGAGTACAACACGTATTGTCTTCCCCTGATGACCACATCACTTGAGATCCTTAAGTTGATGCAATCCTAACTTCTTCGATGATGAGGCTCGGAGTGCCTTAATAAACAAATATGCAATTCTCAATTCTTCTTTGACGTACCATTCGTTAAGTTGTGTAACTCATGTTGTATTATCTTTATACATAATTCTTAAAGTGTTGTTCCATGAAGAAAAGAGTACAAGATCCACATATATGTTGTATGACATTCAACTTTGGATGTTCATTTATAGATTATGCCTCGTTAAAACCTTATTAGATAAAACCCAATGGGATAAAGATCTAATGAAGGAAAAAGAGTACATAATTCCTTAGATACGCTCATAGATATTGCCTCATTAAAAAGCTTACCTGGAAAACCCATTGGGATAAAACCATGGCTAAGGGAAAAAGAGTGCAATGCGTATTTTCTCCCCCTCATGATCACATCAATATTACAAACCAACGTCGAATTTTATCATAATAAATGTTTCGCTAAACAAATTTGATTATCTCATGAACCAACTTGCTATATGTTGATTTTTCCACATATGGTTCATATATCCAATTCAAGATTTCAACATGCATCATACATTTCATGTACATACGCGTGCTTCATAAGCTAAACTCTATCAACAACTTCAGTTTAAATGATGCATGATTTCATACATGAGCAATCGATAACTATCAATGTTTTAACGAAACTTTTAAACCAACATTGTCATCATTATCTTTGAAAACCGAGGGGGTTCTTTCAACATCATGTGACCTCATAGCCATGAGCGTCACTTGTCCACAAAAAGTATAGCTTCCTCTTTTAGCTATTATGATGCTCAATGATATTGTCCTTAACATAGTCAATTCGTAAATCAAGACAGTCTTTGTCTTTTATCTCACATTCCTTTTCTAATAATTCAATTTGTGTTGGACATTCTATCGGGTTCCATTGAAACTCATATCATATTTAAAAACTTTCTTTATGGAGTTTTATGAGCAAACATAGTAATTTCTATGACACATTTCAATAAATACGCACTAAGGCGATTCTATCACATTCCAATTTCACATAGGTTATTAAGCTTTTCAAATCACGAAACATGTTTCATGCATTTTATATCTCTCATGGAATCTTAATACCAAATGAGCTATGTTCGTATTCTCTAGACGCAAATCAAATATCTTATTTTGCCAAACTTTCAATAGATCAATAGTTGCTTTCACCATATGAAATTTCTTGTCCATAATTAATACAAGATCTGTTTAACAATCTATGTGCCATATTTTCAATTTTCTCATTCAATATCCGAACACAGATCATCATCATATAATTACGCACTGTCAAGTGCTTGGACTTCATGTCCTAAAATACTAGCGTCTTTTCATCTTTGGCCAATCATCCATATCTTATCACTTATGTGCATTCATGCTTTCAAGATCCTCACCATTATACATACTTTTATCGCTATTATATTCAATCAGTCTCGATTTTCTTATCGCTATTATACATACTCTTATCGCTATTATATTCAATTTTCTCATTCAATATCCGAACACAGATCATCATCATATAATTACGCATTATCAAGTGCTTGGACTTCATGTCCTAAAATACTAGCGTCTTTTCATCTTTGGCCAATCATCCATATCTTATCACTTATGTGCATTCATGCTTTCAAGATCCTCACCATTATACATACTCTTATCGCTATTATATTCAATCAGTCTCGACGTCATTTTTATTTATTATCGATTCCACAATTCTCTAGACATGTCACAATTTATTGAGATCTCATTATTTCTAGGTACCGGGGTTTCTCAAAAACCTCCGTATCTAGTTTCTCATCATCAATCTCTAATAGGGTCTTTATACCTCGATTTTGACCATCTTAATTTAATGCTCCTTTTTTTCGAGGCTTTTTATTTGGAATCGACTTTTCTACCACTTTCAAATGATCGTAGACTCATTACCAATCGGAGCATTAGGGTAATGGAAGGAATTATAGCCCCGGTATCATAATTAGCTGATATTTGTGATTTAATCACTATCTCTTTCTGGTTAGTTAACATGCTGGCAATTACTAAATGTTGTGAATGAATTATCCCACAAACCTTAAGTTGATATTGATTGGTGTGAGGATTTTTGATAATTCATTTCTTACTCATTTCAGCTGCTTTCCATCTTTCCCTAATGTTGGGAACATCTCCCCCTAATGTTGGGAAAACTAAATCATATTAATGAGAAACATAATCCATAAACAAATATCTCAATGATGGCTTTATTTACTACGTACTCCTCTTTCATGTTTTAACTCATACCCAAAACAGCCATACTAGTGTCTAGTTAATTAGACATTTTCGAACTGAATCAAAGTATGAGGCTACACAATTCCAAGGCACGTATATTTTCCCAACATTATTTTCAACTTTTTTTCAAAGTCTCATTTTTGTGCATTGTGGTGGAGCAACTTAATCATATATTGCACATTTATAAACTCTTATGAGACATATGTGGTTTCTTATCATAAACCAATTTCAATGGGGAGGAAACACAATAATCTCTTGGCATGATGCGAATTCAAATTATTGCATGTTAAATAATAACATGGCCCCAAAAACTACAAGTCATGTATTTTGCTCTCAAATGATCTTTGTAACATTAATCATTATTGTCAATAATAGCCAAATATGGAACATGCTCCAAATCTTATAAGATGAGCAATCAATCACGCAAACTTCATGTTGCGACTTTAATGACCCATTTAGCCGATGCATCGATTTAAAACACTAAATGGTCTATATGCACGATGTATAGGCCTACTTACATCTCCTTTGCATATGTCCTAACAAATTAAAAGGAATCAATCCTTATCGTTCTTGGCATATAGTTTCTTCTAGAGCAAATGATCTCAATTCATATAATCACTTTAAGAATCTCTTGACTCTTCTATACATTTCGCATCAATCATTGACCCGGGATGGTCCATCCGGTCATGCCAATCAATCATATAATCTTGATTCATAAATCTCTAGTTTATGACCACATGTGCTTCAATTGCACTTGACATTTTAAATCATATTGGAGAATATATATAGTACATTGGTACTGTGAAGCTTTAATTCTCCTTCAAATTGATATAAACTCTTTTGAGTTTTCACACATTCAATATAACATTGATATTAGCATCTATCTATATCAAACAAGAAAAATGTTTTATAACGGTAAAATAACAAAATTTGCTAAGCACGTATATGCCATTAATCATTCAACGATGTGTCGTATAAGCATATATAACCACGTAACTTACACATATATGCAAAAGTCAAAACAATTCTAGTCAATCAAGATATATTTTTCTCGTATTTCATGTATCCGTCATTCTTAGCAACTTCATAATATTTGATATACACATATATCTGATGCGTAAATAACGCGACAAACGACAGCGGAAGACTATTTTTGGTATTTTTCTGATTTTATGAAACAAAACAAACAAAACAAGACAATAAAATAAAATGATAGATAAAAGAATCCACCACCAAGATTCGTAAAGGACGAGCCACCGGAATCAAGGATAAAGGAAACACTCCAACCCACCACTATGTTTGATAAAGGTCTAGCCACCACAAACACAGATAAAAGAATCGAAGATTTAAAGACCTCACCACTATAATCAATAAAGGACGAACCACCAGGACTATAGATAAAGGGGTCACTTCAAACCACCAAGATCAAAGATCCATAAAGGTAAATGAAGATTTTTAGATAAGAAATAGAGGCTGCTCTATTAATTTCATTCAATCAATCAAGTCTACCTTACAATGAGAAATGAGCCTCTATTTATAGCCACTAATGCTATTTTCTAGAATTAAAGAAATACAATAATAAAAGAAATAAAAAGCTGTCATAAACATCAAGGACCACTACTATTTTTAGACAACCAATAGAAAAAGGGCATGTGCAACTTCTAGAATTATTCCCTTAGAAATGGTCCCCACAATTGGCACATGCAAACCGTTAGGAAAGGTGTCACATCTAGTTGTCCATCCTTATCCATTTCCATAGCTGCCTAGCATAAACTTGGTATATTCCTTCTTTATTGGGTCCACTGCCATGTCACCGAAATTAACTGAACTGACCAAAACTGGTGACATTATTCTGGTACATCTGGACGGGAGTCGTTCACTGGTAAGCTTCACTGAACGGTCTTGACTAGAGCCTGGAGACTGGAGGATCTTCACTGGAGCCTGGATCTGGAGGATCTTCACTGGAGAAGTGATCTGGAGGATCTTCACTGGAGAAGTGATCTGGAGGATCTTCACTGGAGAAGTGATCTGGAGGATCTTCACTGGAGAAGTGATCTGGAGGATCTTCACTGGAGAAGTGATCTGTAGAATCTTTACTGGAGCATGGCAAGTTCACTGGTGAATGCTCGCTGAAGTATAACTTAAATAAGGCATTGATCACCCATCTTTGGCTAGTGTCACTAATGAACTTCAAGACCAGCAACACTTGATTTGGTTGCATAACTTTAGTGCTCGACTTTGCATTAACATCAATATACACTAGTGGCTTAATTCCAATAAAGGATATCCAAGGGTATATGGTTGTTTGCTGATCCTCGATTAACAAATACATGAACCAACCTTTCTTGTGGAAATGGCTCGGGGTCATTTCTGCATCAATCTCTCCCTCTTTTTTGGGACTTGCCCTCAAGTCCTTAAAGTAAGGCCTCGAGTTTTCATTTCTGAACATCTTCAGGTCATAAACGACTTCTGATAATCCCCACCCGGTAACAAAGCTTGATTTTTCAAATTTCTTGAATAAAAGGAATTCCAGCACATCAACTTCCAAGATTGCTGATAGAGAGTGAGAAATTTCGAGATCCATTACGGATTCAAGAACCAACAGATATGAAACTCGAGCAAACTTGGAAACATCAACAAAGACCAGATTATTCTCTTCAATACTTGTTGTAACGATGAGCACGTTTACCATAAGATTACACTTCTCTAACCACACATACAAATCACGTTTCTTCAAAGTAACAAGGATTATAACTGGAAAGACCAAGTATCGCCCTGTACACATACCAACCAGATTGCTTTTCATTTCGACTCCTGGGCTACTAAGCAACTCATGAGTCTCGAAAGTGACAAAGACCTTCCTTGATAGATCAGAACACGCTTTCAATGGTACTATAATCTGATTCCTTTTTCTCTTACAAACTATCTTACAATCAGTTCTAATTTTATTCTCGACTTGCTGTTCACTATCTATTATAAGACCAGACACATATAACTTCATTTTCACCTTGTACTTAACCTTCCAATCAGCTCTAAGATCAAATAAGAAGTGCTGCTGACTGATTTTAAGATCAGCCAACAAATCTGCCCTTAAGTAGCAAGTTTCAGCATACTTTCTTTCTCCATAAAAATTATCCATGTAAACATTTTCTTTCGAACGTTTTCTATCCCCAGCACCATTAATAAACAAATCATATTTCAGATGCCTTAATGAATATAACATTTCAGCAAACCTTCTCATAAAATGAGAATAAACAAAAGTATCATCTTCTAAACCTTTTCTATACTCAACTAGACTAACAAATAATTCATTTTCGACCTTAGTCTTCATTTTAACTCGTGTCCCCATTCTAAATTGTTTTTGATTAATCACATTAGCCTTGAGGAATGCATCGAGGTCATGCAGCTCATCAGTTTGAGTAACAAAACTGGAAATTTTAACATGCTTCCTTTTTTCACAAAGAACAAATGCATAAGCAACTGTTTGTAAACCTTCTTTAAACACATAACTCAATTCAGCTCGGGACTTAACAAGATCAGTTTTAAACAATGCACAGTCATCATGGGCTTTACCAGATAAAGTATATGGGGCAGCTTTCTGAAGCTTTAACAAACTGGACATCTCGGCCCATACTATGGCCTTATCATACTTAAACATATCAGCAGAAACAAACAATGAAGTCACTTCAGCCTTAACCATTTCATCAGGCCATAAACTATTAAGAGCGACTTGTCGCTTTCGAACACACAATGAACTAGTGTTCAAGTGGCCATCATGACAATCATTGTCAAGTACCGAAAAACGAGCATTCATAGGAATAACACAAAAACCCATACCATAATAATCGAATCTGAATTTAAACACAAGTGTTTGGTTAGTAGTGGTTACCCCTATCCTTTCCTTAAGCCATTGAGTTGTAACTGGTAGTGACTGAGTAGGCACATAGTTCTTCATTAGGCATATAGACATTGCTTGTTGAACTTCAACTGATGGATCTCCAGTTGGATCTTCAGTTGGATCTTCAGTTGAATCTTCAGTTGGATCTTCAGTTGGATCTTCAGTTGGATCTTCAGTTGAATCTTCAGTTGGCTCTTCAGTTGGCTCTTCAGTTGGAGCTTCAGTTGGAGCTTCAGTTGGCTCTTCAGTTGGATCTTCAGTTGGATCTTCAGTTGAATCTTCAGTTGGATCTTCAGTTGGATCTTCAGTTGGATCTTCAGTTGAATCTTCAGTTGGCTCTTCAGTTGGCTCTTCAGTTGGAGCTTCAGTTGGAGCTTCAGTTGGCTCTTCAGTTGGATCTTCAGTTGGCTCTTCAGTTGGAGCTTCAGTTGGAGCTTCAGTTGGCTCTTCAGTTGGCTCTTCAGTTGGCTCTTCAGTTGGATCTTCAGTTGGATCTTCAGTTGGATCTTCAGTTGGCTCTTCAGTTGGATCTTCAGTTGGATCTTCAGATGGATCTCCAGTTGGATCTTCAGTTGGATCTTCAGTTGAATCTTCAGTTGGCTCTTCAGTTGGCTCTTCAGTTGGAGCTTCAGTTGGAGCTTCAGTTGGCTCTTCAGTTGGATCTTCTTCACCAGTAGCATAACAAACACAAGGCTGGAAATGATTTCCTTGCCGAGATTCATCAACAACATCTTCATGAGGATGATTAGCATTCCGAATCATCAAGAAATCATCAAGGTCAGCTTCAGTTACTTCTTCACCATCGTCATCATAAACACATGGTTGGAAAAAATCATCTTGCTGAACGTCATCCATATCAAGTGAATGATCAGTTCTCTTGAAGAGCAAAAAGTCATCAGCAACATTAAACATTTCTTCTTCATCATATATAGGCTCTTGCTCAACATCGGCTTCAACTTTTAACTCTATTAAAGAATTAGGGACTGATTTAACCTCCATGAAAATGGGATTGCTGATCGTATTAACAACTTTTAGTTGTTTGCAATCAGTGAGTTTCTTACGAGAATTTTTCTTTTTGTTTCTCTCACATGCTTTTCTAACACATCTAAAATTATCCCCATTTGTTTTTCAAGAGATTTAAGCTGTCTATCTCTTCGAAAATTCTCTAAAGCAAGATTTCTATTATAACCCATTTCTATTATCTAAATGAAAAGATAATCAAAAATAGATCTAGAAAAGAGAGATCAGATCTGAAATTGGAAACCACAATTTCATGAATAAACACATTCAGATCTAAACAATAATATTCAAAGAAGAATCAGATCTGTGAAATTTTGAGACAACTCTACCCAAACAGATTTTTTAACAAAGAAACAAACACCAACAGACTAAAAAGATTAAGATAACCCTTTTGAATCTGACCCAACAAACAAAATAACAAAAACCCAAGGATTAAAAGATTAAGAAACCCTTTTGAATCTGACCCAACAAACAAAATAACAAAAACCCAAGGATTAAAAGATTAAGATAACCCTTTTGAATCTGACCCAACAAACAAAATAACAAAAACCCAAGGATTAAAAGATTAAGAAACCCTTTTGAATGACCCAACAAACAAAACAAACAAAACAAGACAATAAAATAAAATGATAGATAAAAGGAATCCACAACCAAGATTCGTAAAGGACGAGCCACCAGAATCAAGGATAAAGGAAACACTCCAACCCACCACTATGTTTGATAAAGGTCTAGCCACCACAAACACAGATAAAGGAATCGAAGATTTAAAGACCTCACCACTATAATCGATAAAGGACGAACCACCACGACTATAGATAAAGGGGTCACTTCAAACCACCAAGATCAAAGATCCATAAAGGTAAATGAAGATTTTTAGATAAGAAATAGAGGCTGCTCTATTAATTTGATTCAATCAATCAAGTCTACCTTACAATGAGAAATGAGCCTCTATTTATAGCCACTAATGCTATTTTCTAGAATTAAAGAAATACAATAATAAAAGAAATAAAAAGCTGTCATAAACATCAAGGGCCACCACTATTTTTAGACAACCAATAGAAAAAGGGCATGTGCAGCATCTAGAATTATTCCCTTAGAAATGGTCCCCACAATTGGCACATGCAAACCGTTAGAAAAGGTGTCACATCTAGTTATCCATCCTTATCCATTTCCACAGCTGCCTAGTATAAACTTGGTATATTCCTTCTTTATTGGGTCCACTGCCATGTCACCGAAATAAACTGAACTGAACAAAACTTCTGGACTGGAGTCGTTCACTGGTAAGCTTCACTGAAGGGTCTTGACTGGAGACTGGAGACTGGAGGATCTTCACTGGAGCCTGGATCTGGTGGATCTTCACTGGAGTTTGGATCTGGAGGATCTTCACTGGAGAAGTGATCTGGAGGATCTTCACTGGAGAAGTGATCTGGAGAATCTTTACTGGAGCATGGCAAGTTCACTGGTGGATGCTCGCTGAAGTATAACTTAAATAAGTCACTGATCACCCATCTTTGGCTAGTGTCACTGATGAACTTTAAGACCAGCAACACTTGATTTGGTTGCATAACTTTAGTGCTCGACTTTGCATTAACATCAATATACACTAGTGGCTTAATTCCAATAAAGGATATCCAAGGGTATATGGTTGTTTGCTGATCCTCGATTAACAAATACATGAACCAACCTTTCTTGTGGAAATGGCTCGGGGTCATTTCTGCATCAATATCGTTTCCGTTATTCATGATTTGACATTTAAGTAATGTGATTTGCATATTCATGATCATAACACCTTTATCTTTTGCATATTGTCAATACTCATCGATCTTCTCATCATTAGTGACATCTTATTTTATCACCTTAACTATATCACTGGTCAAATAATCAAGGTCCATAAATTATAATACATGAACATAAACATGTGCTTTGATATCAGTCACAATACCAAAACGTTAGTGTTTCAATACTTTTAAATATTGTTTCTTGTGACAAATATACAGTAACTCCTCTAGAGCCTTCAAATATAGTATAATTACACAATAAATTGCACATATTTTGTGATTGATCAGTTAATGTTACTTGAGTGACATGGAGAAAACATTCCATACAATATCATATATAAAAGCGTATAATTCATCTTGGTAAATCTATACATCATTCTTATCAATATCTTGACGTAATTTGATTCGTAAGTATAATCTTTCATAGAAAGTAATTTATTTCTATCACATACTTTCTCTATGAGAACATGAGCAAGTTTACAAGCGATATGAATAAAACCTTTCCCTTTTATAGTAGTATATTATTATTCAACATATCAATCCACGCATATGATATTACAAAAACATATCGGATACCCTTTTTTTTTATTGTAAAAAAAATCAACCAGTCAATCCACTAGCCATATCGTAATATCCATTTTCTATATAATTTGTACCCTAGTATTTGCATACAATACATTAATGAAGCAAGTATGATCAAATAAACATCATTGGATTATAGCTAATTTAACGAGATATGTGCATTTTCATAAGCTCTGTCTTTTGCAATCAATTAGTTAATGCTCCATATAACTTTATAAGTTGAGCGTAACGCTGTAATGTTTTGGACTACGCTTATGAAAAAGAGACTGGTTTCACGTTTCAAAAGGTAATAATAATACTTTGTAAGTTTTATCAAAAACTTATAATCAATTTAATGGCGCATACGAGATTTTGATGCAATTAGGAAAAGATAACCAAAATAATTGCTCGTACAAATAATCAAGTCAAATTCACATAAGCTCAATCACAATCATGATACTTACCAATGGCATGATTTTAAATAGTTATTATTCACTGATAATAACAAAGGTTAATACGTAAATCTTTTTTAAGAAATAATATCCTTTAATAAAAGCATGTCTCTCATAAATAAAAAAGATCGATCTCATCTCAAATATTAAATGTTGAAACAAATATATGATGGACAATGAATTAGATAACATAACTATTTTCATGTATTCATCGATTTCACTCTAAAAATAAAATACCAAATATGCCATCTTTCATCATACATATACCAAGTAATTAACAATTAATACCGTATGTTAATTAAAACCGATCCGTATATAGCCGTACCACTTTTCCGAGGGTTAGCAAAAGAGTAACACGTATGGTTTTACATGTTTTATGATTTTACATCATGTCTAGTATACTTATGATTATATATATATATTTTTTTTAAAGGTGAATTTCGCTTGAAACTTCGTGTCGCGATTCGACAGCGGAAGGTCTAGCATACGTTGTCTTAACCGGGTCCGCGCTAGAGAGCTCCCTCGAAGTAGAAATGCCTATTTCAAATACCCGATGGGAGGAAAACCCCCTACTAATCCGCCCGAAGGCACGACGATCAATAGGGGTAAACCCTGCCCTTTCAGACTTGAACCTGGGTATACCCAAGCCAAGCCCTCATAAAGGACTTCCTATGTCCTCCCCAAGGCTTGAACACAAGACCTCATGAATGGGGGATGGTCTTTCAACCATGGAGCTAATGTTCAAGGACACTTATGATTATATATCTAGAATTTAGAATCACATTCATGCACATAGTATAGCAATAAAAATACAAGAAGAGTTCATTAGCGAAAAACATTGTAATCTCTAATCACAATCACGAAATTTAAGTTAATAGCTCGTAAATACGTACTTCTTGAAGTCAAGTTGCATTCGTGGTAGCAAAGGCATGATACATTGTGATTTGTGAAGGAGAGATGTATCTTTTCTATTTTATTTTTATAAGTAGCGTTGCACCTTATTCTTATGTATCTTTTCTATTTTATTTTTATAAGTAGCGTTGCACCTTATTCTTACATAGTATACAAAATCGGGTGGAACTGAAAACATATATGTATATCGTTGGCCGATAAAACAGTAATAATTATTTTTATTCAACCAACTATCTTCCATCTTGGTATAATGTATTAATGGCCAAGACAACAACGATAAATTAAAGATCAAGTTGAGACACGTATAAATTTTTTTTCTTTTCTAGTGCCTAAAATAATTATTAACGAGTATAAGATAAGATATAATCTGGTTCATGGATGCGTGCAGAAGATTTAAGTCCCAAAGTAAAAAAAATATTGACTACGTACGTAGCAGATTTGTCGACATTATTTCATTTTTTCTTTATTTTTCAAAAGAAACACATATGTAATTTCATATTTTTAGTAGCAGATCCAAAATTAATAAATAATAAAACAATATAAAAGGTTAAATATTCGTGTCTTAAAACCACTCAAGATAATAAAAACATCGAGAGTTAATATAAGAAAATATCTATCTATATCTATATATATATATATTAAAAGAGTAGTTATCCTAACCTTTTAAAACACTACTCAATTTAAAGTTATCTTAAAAAGTTGCCACATAGGATTTTATCCTAGGACATCTCCATATTTTTTTTAACAATTAAACAAAAACTAAATATTATAAAATTTTAAAAAGAAGATATAAAAAAAAAGTATGTATTACGGGTATACCATATAAATTCCATATGTTTGGTTTGTGTACAAAACAATGTAAGTTTGTACGGTTTATCATATCTATGAAATTTTATTATAAATTTTGTCGAATTTCTAATTTGAATTTACGTTGTTTAATCATTTATTTGTAGGAGCAATTGGTGTATTAATTTTTGAATAGAATTAGGATTAGAATTAGGTATTAAAAAAAATACTTATTTGTATGTTACAAACCTATTTATGGAATTCACATTACACAATTTGATCATCTATAGAAATATGTTTGCTCTTACCAGTTTTTCATGTTTCAATTCATTATACGGTTTATTATACAGTTTTTTCAATAGTCTACGCATCGCGCGGGTCAAAGACCTAGTATAAACATATATAACTGGAAAATCTAACCTATATATCATTCCTATCCAGAGAAGAATGACCAAACAACTTATTTGATGAAGTAAAATTCTTGTATTAAGAAAGTCATACTCGAAAATAAGGGTAATATTATATCATCATCAAAGATCCTTGTAACATAAATAATAAATAATAGAATGAACAAAACATATATTTTTTCTTTTTCATGTTGAGATAGTCACCCAAATCTAACTACTTGTCGAGATAAACAAGGCCTTAACCAAGTTTAACTACCGTTAGTAGCAAATTCGGACCATCATGATCCAAAAAGAAAAACATATTTTGGCCAAGAACTTGGTGACATATCATAATTATAATCATGAGTAGACTCAACGAATAAATAAATCACATATATACAGTTAAAATAAACAATAAATAAATAAGCTTGATTACCTTTTATTGCTTAAACCACTAAAAGACAAAACTCATCATTGAGGTAAAACTTCAGTGGTATCCCAGTCCTCCCATTAGGGTCTTGGGCCTGGAGAGACCCAGGTTTGAATTCTGAGGGGGCAAGGTTTACTTATATTTATCGTCGTGACATTTGGTGGATTAATAGGAGGTTTTCCTCCCTCCGTGGTTCCCTGAAAATTCGAATGGCATCCTGCCCGAAGGACGTAGGGGCCGATAAGTGGGACGAACATGCTCTGACCATTTAAAATTTTTGTAAAAAAAAGCCAAAACTCTAGCTTCGCTTTTATTGATTTTGTTCCACTCGAACACAAGTGGGAAACAAAAATATTTGATTTCCGTCGATCAATGATCCCACAAAAAACTAAAGTTATTATTAAATGTTAATTATTATATTAACAGTATCAATTGTTTTGCGGCTTGCAAAACTAAATCAACTTTTGGTTTTTTTTTTTTCAAACAGAAACAAACGATTTTTTTTAGGGTTTAGAGCGTGCTAATAACGTATTGTAAACTAATAATAATAGAGAACAAGAGAAGTGATGGAGAGAAGAGATTAACTTTTCATTAACATTAGGAGGATATATATATATACACCCATATGTATGGAGTAGGCTCCAAAAAAACAGAGATATTAGGAAACTAAATCTCTTAATAAAACATCCACAATATAACTAACTAATATAAATATTTACAACACTCAATTTAATTTCAGCCCTTATCATATTAATTTATGTACTAAACTTTTAGGGTGTGTTTAGTTGGGGAAAACACTCCTTGTTTTTTATTTTTGTTTTCTAAGAAAACATGGAAAACAAAAAGCGCTTTCAAATCATAATTTGTCAAAAATGTTTTCCATAAAAACAGAAAACATTGTTTTTTCCACTTTTTTATGAAAGATTAGAAAACACTTTTTTATTGTTTTTCACTTTTCATTTTCCATTTTCTAAATTTTGAAAATTTCAAGTTATTTTTCATTTTCTAGCCTTTAAATGCGTTTTTAAAATTTTCATTTGTTTTCAAAAAAGATAAAAAGCTCACTAACTTTTTTTAAAATATTTTTAAGGGCTAATTGGTTGTAAAGGTACCATACTTGACATCTTTTCCTATGTTAAGTATAAACCAAAAACTCCCACTAATCTAATGCTAAACAGTGTAAATTATTCTTAATTAGGGGATTAGGAATACCACTTATAAAATGAGGCTGTTTTGTTAGAATGACTTGCCACATGGACTTAAAATCTTTGACCAAATAATGAAAGTTTATGACTATGTCCAGCGATTATGATCATCATCATCATTCATCACTATCACAATTCAAAACCCAGATTTATTTTGTTTTTTTTTTAACCAAACCAACGGAAGAATAGATACAATCTACAATAAGATATGAAAGCTAAACTGGCAAAACACTGACTTCCATTCAAGTTTCACGAAGCTCCAAACAACAAAACCACCGTGTAAAAAACAAAATGAGTTACAAACACCATACAATCTCAAACAACTAGAAAAATAAAAAAGCAATAAGTAAGAACAATTATAGCGACATATTTGCTAAACATTAGGTTACTCTATTTTTTTTACATAGCACCATGCTTGTGACCATGAACCCTCACCCGGTAATGAGGAAAAAAACTCATTACCCAGGTCTACCATCGTTGTTGCTTATTCCGCCGCCGTTGATTTTGCCGTCGCCGGAATTTTGATGGTGGTGGGGATGAGATGGCCGGATCTCTATGGTGGCAGTGATGGTTGACGTATCACAATATCAATCTTACATTTTTTCTCAGAGGGTGCTATTTGGGGGTTAAGGTTCTTCACCAAATCCCATAAATCATCAACATCATCACAAATTTATTTCAATCCGAAATTATAATTATATAAACCTAATAGTCTAATACTAATTGTAACATGAGACGATGATTGAGAAGAAGAAAAAGTGATAGCAAACCATCTAGTTCCCCATTAAAAATCCACCGTTCCAACTGTTAAACTTGGTGCACCATTCACACACGTGTCTATGGACACATCAGCAGCTCAAACTGCCAAATAAAAGTCTTTGTTTATTTCCTTATTTCTAGTTGAATAAGTCATATAGAAGACTTAGTATTTTCTGTTTGGATTTTCCTTTATTCTAGGTAGTGGGTTAGTGGTTTAGTGGACGTTGTGGTCCTATCTTAGTATTTATATTCATGTTAAGTTGCAGTAGCATGTATTCAGTTTTCACTTTATAATACAAGTACCAGAAAAGCTTTCGAGCAATCTTTCTTTCTTTTGTTTTCGTTTAATAGTTCTTGTGTAGTATTACTGTTCTTTGTATTGCTTGAATACCCACTCTATTTATCAAGTGGTATCAGAGACAGAGAAGATGTCGGAGACGCAACTGGTTGGTGCTATGAAGAAGTTAAACAATCACAACTATCATGCCTGGGCTACCTGCTTAACGTCCTATTTGCAGGGCCAAGATATGTGGGATATTGTTGAAGGCACCGACGTCGAACCACCAAGTGAAACCAAACAGGGATCCCTCCGAAAGTGGAAGATCAAATCTGGTAAAGCCATGTTTGTTCTCAAAACTACCGTGGAAGACGAGATCTTAGAGCACATTAGAGACAGCAAGACCCCGAAAGAAGCATGAGATGTGCTGTTAGAATTGTTCTCAAAGAAGAATGACTCGAAATTGCAACTGTTGAAAAACGAACTTCTGTCAATATCGCAGAAGGAACTCACAACTCCTCAATACTTCCATAAAGTGAAGACGTTGTGTCGGGAGATTGGGGAATTAGACCAACAGGCGAAGATCGGTGATGCACGGATGAAACGCATCATCATTCACGGCTTGAGGGCTGAATTTTGGGGTTTCGTGACATCTGTTCAAGGTTGGCCGAAGCAACCTTCTTTAGGTGAATTCGAGAATCTTTTGGCAAGCCAAGAGGCTCTGAACAAACAGATGGGAAATGTGTCCATTGGATCGACATCTAAGAATGAAGACGAAGTTCTATATGCTGAAAGAGGCAAAGGAAAGAACAAGTCGGGGTACAAGCAAAAAGGGTGGAACAAGAATGGTAATAAGAACAAGCATAACACACATGGCGAGAAGAAGTCAGGTGATGCGGATCGAGGAGAGGGATCTGGTGAACGAAGACAACACTATACGGGAAAGAAATTTCCATTTAAATGTCACAGGTGTGGACAGAAAGGTCACATGGCAAGAAATTGCCAAGTGAAAATGAATGATGAGGGAAATTCAGCTCAAGTTGAACAAGAGGAAGGCTGGGACGTTGAAGCTCATGTGGTTCAGACGGAAGAGGTGAACGCATTTACTGCAACAGTTGAGAAACAGAAGAATAAATTAGACGACTGGATCATGGACTCCGGTTGTTCTAATCATCTTACTGGTAACAAGGAAAGACTTGACAATCCAACCAAGTATGGTGGTAGTCGTGTTGTGGTGATTGCAGATGATTCCAGGCATAGCATAGCCCACATTGGTGACGTTTCTTTTTCGGGTGAAAGAGGCAAAAAGGACCTCATGTTGAAGAACGTTTACCATGTTCCTGGAATGAAAAAGAACCTGATTTCCGTCCCACAGTTAACAGATGATGGGAACTACGTACTGTTTGGCCCAAAAGATGTCAAAGTCTTCAAAGAATTTGAAACTCGGTCAATTCCGATACATCAAGGTCGGAAAACTGATACTGTGTATGTTCTAAGTGCGGAATCTGCCTTTGTAGAGAGGACCAGAGGGAACCAAACGGCTGAGCTGTGGCACCAGAGATTGGGTCATATTGGGTTTGACAAATTGGGTTTAATTATGAAAAAGGGTTTAGTTAATGAGCTTCCCAAATTAGAGGTAAACAAGAAGGGTGCATGTTCAGGTTGTCAATATGGAAAGGCGACTCAAATGCCGTTCAAATCGTCAGAGCACAGATCAACTAAACCATTAGAACTCGTTCATTCTGATGTATTTGGCCCGGTCAAGCAATCGTCGATGCAAGGTATGAAGTATATGGTTACATTCATCGATGATTTCTCTCGTTTTGTTTGGATTTATTTCATGAAGGAGAAAAGCGAAGTGTTCTCAAAATTCAAAGAGTTCGAGATTGATTCAGAATTGATGACCGGCTGCAAGATTAAGTGTTTACGTTCTGACAACGGTGGAGAATATGTGTCCACTGAGTTCAGTAGCTACTTGAGGCAGAAGCTTATTAGGAGACAACTAACCTGCCCCAATACGCCCCAGCAGAACGGGATTTCAGAACGCAAGAATAGGCATTTGGGTGAAGTGACAAAGAGCTTGATTCACGAGAAGAACATGCCTGGTCGCTTCTGGGCTGAGGCAATGCGTGCTGCTTGCTTTGTGATCAATCGAGTTCCATCACAAGGCCTTGGTTATGTGTCACCTTTCGAGAAGCTGACCCGAATTAAACCCAATGTAAGTTATTTCCGTGTTTTTGGAAGTGTATGTTATGTATTTGTGCCTTCTCATCTTTGTCACAAGATGGAGAAAAAGGCTATTCGGTGTGTGTTTATTGGGTATGATTCACATAGAAAGGGTTGGCGTTGTTGTGATCCTAGTAATGGAAAGGTCTATGTATCAAGAAGTGTAATATTTGATGAGCAGTCATCATGGTGGTCTTCTGAGAATCAAGTTTTGCCAGATAGCCATCAACTAAAGGAGGACTTTGAAAATTCAGAAGTGACTCTACGGTTCACTGAAGATGAGTTATACATTGAAGGTGAAGCAACATATGTATGTAATGGGGAGCATGCTGATGCAAACAGTGAACAAGGTGATCAAGTTTGTTCTGATCTATGGCGATCAGAACGGGTGCGCAAACCGAATAAGAAATATGCTAATGTTGCTATTGTGGAAGATGTGAATGCAGAACCTAATTCATTTGAAGAAGCTAGCATGAAAGAAGAATGGTGGCAGGCAATGAAGGCTGAAATATCAGCACTCGTTAGCAATGAAACCTAACTTGTCCCAAAACCGCACGATGTTAAACTGGTAACGTGTAAATGGGTGTACAAGTTGAAGCAAAGAGCGGATGGATCAATTGAAAGATTCAAGGCAACGCTTGTGGCTCGTGGGTTCTCACAAGAGTTCGGTGTCAATTATGAAGACACTTTCAGTCCCGTGGCGAAATTGACAACCGTTCGAGTCTTACTAGCTGTTGCCATGGGAAAGCAGTGGGGATTATGGCAAATGGATGTGAACAATGCTTTTCTCTATGGAGAGCTTGATCACGTTATTTATATGGAGCAACCGGAAGGATTCGAGAATCAAGAGAATCCAGATTATGTGTGCAGGTTGAAGAAGGCTATTTATGGCCTAAAACAGTCCCCACGTGCCTGGTTTGGAAAGATCGGGGAATTTCTTGAACAAAGTGGTTATGAATCAACGAATGCAGACACAAGCTTATTTGTCAAAAGAGTTGGCAATAAAGTGGTAGTTGTATTGGTCTATGTGGATGATTTAATCATCACCGGTGATATTGAAGAAGAAATTGAGCAGCTTAAAAAGAATTTGTCTGTTAGGTTCAAAATTAAAGACCTTGGAAGATTGTCTCACTTTCTTGGGCTCAAGTTACTGTATAATGAAGAAGGAGCCGTGTTACATCAGACTAAGTACTCCACTGACTTGCTGCACAGGTTCAAAATGGCGGCGTGTAAATCTGCTGCAACACCAATGGAGTCAAAACTGAGACTCTATGCTCATCAAGGGAAAGAGCTTCTCAATCCTACAGAGTACCGGAAGATGGTTGGGAGTTTAATTTACTTGACATTAACAAGACCCGACATTTCATTTGCAGTTGGTGTGTTGAGTCGGTTTATGCAATGTCCAAGAAAACCACATCTAGCAGCCATAAAAAGAGTCTTGCGGTATATAAAAGGAACAGTAGGAAAAGGAATTTGGTTCAAGAGGGAGCTAAACCCAGTTTTAGTCGGCTATTGTGATGCTGACTATGCCGGTGATTTAAACGAGCGAAGGAGCACCACAGGTTATGTGTTCAATTATGGATCGAGTGCAGTCTCTTGGTGTAGTAAACGACAGCCAACGGTGTCTTTATCAACTACGGAAGCAGAGTATCGGGCAGCAGCAATGGCTGCTGAAGAGTGTGTTTGGCTAACAAGGTTGCTGGAAGATCTTAATCAGGATGTCAAATATCAAGTGAAGCTGTTTTGTGATAATGAATCGGCAATGAAACTTGCAGAGAACCCAGTTTTCCATGCACGTACAAAGCACATAGAGATACACTATCATTTCATCAGAGAGAAGGTACTAAAGGGTGAGATTAAGTTGGAATGGGTTGAGACAGCTGAGCAAGTTGCGGATGCTTTTACTAAGAGTGTGTCAAGTCCAGAGCTGCTAAGTTTCTGCAGTAGAATGGGACTAAATGAAGTGAACGGAGAGAGGGAGTGTTAAACTTGGTGCACCATTCACACACGTGTCTATGGACACATCAGCAGCTCAAACTGCCAAATAAAAGTCTTCGTTTTTTTCTTCTTATTTCTAGTTGAATAAGTCAGATAGAAGACTTAATATTTTCTGTTTGGATTTTCCTTTATTCTAGGTAGTGGGTTAGTGGTTTAGTGGACGTTGTGGTCCTATCTTAGTATTTATATTCATGTTAAGTTGCAGTAGCATGTATTCAGTTTTCACTTTATAATACAAGTACCAGAAAAGCTTTCGAGCAATCTTTCTTTCTTTTGTTTTCGTTTAATAGTTCTTGTGTAGTATTACTGTTCTTTGTATTGCTTGAATACCCACTCTACGCCACGTTCCTCCAACGATCCTTTCTTCTCCGGCTATATCTTCGTCATTGGAAGATTTAGCAGGTAGTTGTGGTGGTAGTGATTTATGAGTATGTCAATTGCAACTGATTTAGATACTATCTTAGTACAGATGCGGTGGTGGTTATATTTGCTTTGTGTAGTGTGCATATATATTGCATAAAAATCCTGATCTAGAAAATTATATGTTTTTGTTAAAGTAAATCGAAATTCCGAAATACGAGTAATAATCTTTTTAATACCTGCCATGACAACTTGGCTAAAAAGTAAACGGTCAAGATAATGAGATGGCAAAAAAAACACACAAAACCACTGCCACGTCAGATTTGACATACCGGATAGTGGTTTTGGTCATTACGTTAAATGGAATTTGCACATAGTAGTATTATGATAAAGGAAGTTTTTGGTTTGTCCCTCTAATAGTAAAAGTTTACGTACTTTTACAAACTAATTAGCCCTATTTTTAATATCACAAAGACATCACTAACTTATACCATCTATCACCTCCTCGCTGTAACATCAGACCGCCTGCTACCCCACACACACGCATACAATACAAATCCTAAATAAAATTTAGAAATATAAAAATAAAAATAAAATAATTCATTTCTCCAGATCATATTCTGGGAGTTTCTCTCTCTTCTCTCTCTCTCTAACCTCTCCCTCTCCCTAACGGTAACAAATTTCTAGATCTAAGATCTGAATTTGTGAACCGAAGAGTGGGATTGAGATTGAGATTGAGAGTTTGAGATCGAGATTATCCCTATCCGGTTAAGCTTCCACTCCGGTGGATCTAACCTTATTTTTTTCACCGGGCCGGAGGTCCCTTCCACTGCGGTGGAACCGGAAGCAGCCTCCCTACCTTTGAGTAGGGGTAAGGTCTGTCTACATCATACCTCCCCCATAGCCCGGCTTATGTCGGGATTGGGTACCTTGTTGTTGTTGTTGTTGTTGTCATTTCTGCTGCAGCTTTACACTACTCGCTCCATCTCCTAATTGAATAATCGTCATCACTCGCCCTCGCCATCCGCCCGTATCATTTGATTTTCATACTTCAATTCAAGGAGTAAGTCAGTCGCATTCACATCAACTATTCATTTGTTTCTTATTTGAATAATCAATTATTTAATTTTGTTGTTTCTTATTTAAATTTTGTTTGTTTTTCGTAATCTTCGTTTTATGTAGAAAGAATAATTAAAAAGATACACATTTTTCTCGATCGACATCTAGGGTGTTTGTTTTAGCTTGTTTTTTTAGAAAATTACCTTAATACTCAAAAATGAAGGACTATATATAGATTTAGAAAACTATAAATTTATTTACCTATTTAGTCAATCACTTTTTAGGCCTGTCCCAAAGGCTCTTTGTGCTCATCGTCGTGGTCTCTTTGTGCTCATCGACGAGATGATGCTATTGGCACGAGGTCGTCGAGCCATGTCGTCCCATTGATGAGCTACGAAGCGAGAACGTGGGGCTGAGGTGGTTTAAAAAAGTTTTTTTGTTTTTTTTGTTTTTGGGTGTGAGGAAGAAATGTTATTGGGAGTGGATGTGGAAAAGGTGTGTCCGGAGAGAGAAAAACTGATTTGGCAGTGTAGAAGAGGCTAGGAAAAGGTAATTGTTGGGAGAGGCCTTAGTACTTACCACCGTAAGTAAGATATGAAAGTATCAAATAACATCATGACATGTGTCCAAAACAAAACAAAAAATCCTACTCCTAATCACTATTATTCTGAACATCGAGATGAAGAGTTCAGTCGTATATAGGTGGATAAATAAGTAATAATAGTATTGACGTATTTTGATTTTGTTTAGCTCACAAGATTAATGCAAAACGTCACTTATGACTTGTGTATATAGTATAAATGAAGCAAACTCAACATTTTTTTTGGGATAATATACATGGTCATTTCTAAAGCATATAGTTGACAGATAGTGAATCTAGTTTGTTACCTTATACTAATTGACAAATGATATTGTTATTATAACTTTATAATATACAAGTTCTGATGCACACTATTTGATATTTTGCACTTATGAATTCAATCTAATTAGTTTTTTAACGATTCAAAATGAAGATATGGGATGGATGTGTGATACACGGCATCATGCTATTGGATATTTTCATCTCTTACTAAAGAAAGTAGATAGTAAGAAATGGTTGACTATATGGGCAAATAAATTTGTAGGTGTCTAAATTTAGATATACTTCTTTATATTTGACTATTAAGGTAATTTTCCCTTTTTTTGGGTTTGCTTATAAGTCCTTATTCTGTTATAAATAAGCTAGTTTAATTTAGTTAGTTCAGAAACTTGGCTTATAACATGCCGAATCTGCCAGTGGACAGGGGAATGAATTTAGAAGGCGGCGATAGGCTAAGCAGCTTGCCAGAGGATCTTATTTACAAAATTCTGTCTTACAATGGCATTAAATGAGCTATTAAACTTAGTACCTTGGCTTCTAAATGGAGATATATGTGGACTTCAATGCCCTTTCTCGATTTCTCAAGTGAGGATTTTTCTACATTAACCAAGTTTTCCGCTTTTGTTGCCAATGTTCTGTCTCTCCGCGATAATCAGGCCCAAGTGTACTCAATCAAGCTTCGTTTCGTTGGAGATGTTAGCCAGGACTTTGTTAAACAAATCATGGACTATGCGTTTTCTCATAATATCCAAAGACTTGATGTTACATGCTTGCTTGAGGACCATAGTGTTGAATTCCCTCATTCTCTATTTAGCTCCCAGTCTCTCAAACATCTAAGCCTAAAAAGGGATTTTATTGTCCGGTGGGGTGAGAGTGAGAATTCTCCTTTTTCATACGACCTTACAACTACGTCAACTTGGGAGCTCCCGGCCTTAACATCATTGTATCTCGGTGATCTCACTTTATGTGATGACAGTACTGATAAGCACTCTGGTCTTTTCTCTAAGTGTTTGAACTTGAAGAATCTCACCTTAACAGGTTGCAAATTTATAGGATCGAGTGGTTTATGCATTTGGCATCCTCTGCTAGCCGATCTAACAATTTATAGTGTTCATGGGAATAAGAATTTCTTTATAGTGGTTGCTCCTCAACTCAAGAATCTCAATATAGGTGGTTATTGGAAGCTAAAATATCTGGTTTCTGCACCCGAACTTGCCTCCTTGCGCTTTAGCGGGTATGATCTTTTGTGCCTTTCAACAGACGGTTTCCACTCGTTAGAGAAGGTGGATCTGTGTCTCTCCAGTGCACATACATCAGATGCTCATGAAATTATTAATCTGTTTCAACAGCTCCAAAGTGTCAAATATCTTAAGATTAACTTGGAAATTGCTGAGGTATATACATACTAGTCCTTTATGTTTATCATGTGCATCTTACACCAAGATTTTAGATCTGAACAAATAAGCTCATAACCCAAGTATAATAAAAAGATTTAAATTAAACAATGTAACAAGGTGAGGTCTTTTTCGTCAAAAAAGGCATTATCTTTTTGACCACTTCATGCTTCTATTTATATGTTTTATTTAAGTACACTGTCAATTTAACTATTTGACTGCCCCCACATTTTTTTTTTTGTCACATTGATGATTTTCTTATCATAATCGATTCAACTCGATGCTTGTAAAAATTTAAAAATTATTAAGATAAGGATGGTCTATACAGAAAATGGGATTATCGATCTCTGTTTTTAAAATGTAAAATTTTTCAATAACAATCAAACTGGATATAACCACATGTTTTGTTGGTCTTTATCCCATCTTTTACCTATCGGTGCCGCCAAGTACTGAGAAATGCGTATTTGTGAGAATGGACTCTAACTGAATTAACGCCCTAGAAAGATATGTTACATACATTTAGATATTCGTATTCATGATTAGGATGATTACATTAACTGCTCTTTCTTTAATACTTGATTTTCTTTTGTAAATTTTGTGCAGCGTCTTTCTGAATATGTGGAACTAATCTCAAATCAGCCTTCCCCATTTGGTAATTTAAAGAGTTTAAAGATTCATCCTTATAAAGAACTTTCAGAGGTGCAAGAACAAAAGATCGTAGGGATGTCTGCAGAAGTGAAAAGCTACCTCTTAGATAGTTCTTCAGGTGCCACCTTCACAATGGTTACACGTAAGGTATTTGAATCATGCAGTATATTCTAATATGCAGTTCATCATACTTATTGCTCTATGTTATGAGGACAGTGAACAATTGACATGGTGTTTGGATCCTTTTATGTTTGATTTCTACGAAAAGATCTTGGTGTCACCGAGTAAGCCTCAATCTTGTGGCATTGTGATTTGGGTCGCTTATCATTGAGTTGAGAGGCTTGAGAGTGGTTTGTTCCGACTTTAGTATTTATGAATGATATATTTAGGTCCCATAAATATATGGATCAAAACAAACATGCAGATGATTATATCTCTTTAGGTATTGCAAATGACGTCAAAATGAATCATATATACTTTAATACAGTTCCATAAGTGGGTGACCTAAAAGCACCCAGGACATATTAAAAGTTGAGCTGAAGTCCTGAACTTATGTATTTGTGTGTTTCCCATAGGAGGGTTGGATCTTTTTCTTTTCTGTCATCTTCCTAGACTTATGCTAGAATGGCATTTTATGATTCTTTGTTGGGCACTCGAACAACCTAAAATAACTACACCTGGTGGATATGCAGTATTGTGGTTTTCAAAAAAGGATTCTTACACGTTTTCAATTGATCATATGCTTCACTTTTTATTCTAAGACAAATCAATAGGTGTGTGAAGTTTGACGTTTATTCAACCTGCTTATGGAACTTTCTAACCTTCATTAAAAAGAATTTATTGTATACCCTCATTTCGCAGCATTTCTGTTGATCTCCATTTTGGGTATTAAGTGACCTTTGGCCGTGTGGTATCGGCAGACCCTACATGTGCTGGTTGTGGTTGTAGTCTCGTTGTAGACATTAGTAGTAAAACAACTCTAAGTTTAAGCATTGCCTTACAAAAAAACATGTTAACATGCATCAGATTTCATTCATTTTGAAGAATGCACTTTCAGTATTTCACGCAAAATAGTACTGAGTTTCATTCTTTACATTGTTTGGCAAAATAAACCCAACTATGGCTTATTGGCCTGTATATTTCCAATTTCAGCATCTGCCGACATGTGCTCTTTTCTGGTCACATAACGTTTGTGATTCTGCACTGTTCTTAAGTGACCACCTGTCTCTGTATCAAAAAGGGTGTTTAAATTGGGAATTTGTGACATATAGGGTGAGCATTCTTATGGTTTTATTAATTCTTTGATATTGTTAAACACTGCAGGAGATTAGAGCTATGAACGACGCCAAGTTGGCACAAAAACTTATGAAAAGCTTATGGAGACTGCTAAAGCGGGAGAAAGTTGAAACCAATACCAACGGGACTCACCTGGAACGATGGAAAAGACAATGGGGGAGACTCGTGGAAAATTGTCGTGAAGAAGACAGGGCAGAACTTGAGAATGAAATGCAGATGACACGTATCAATAGCTGTTGGGAAGATATGAGTGTGCAGATTGAGAAAGGAAAAGAAGCGACTTGTGACATCGTTTCGAGTTTGCAGGAAATTAAAGATGTAATGATAAAGCTGCCTAGTTCAAAGAGGGCTGAGATGCAAGCATGTTTTTCTAGTTTGTGTGCAGAAGCCGACACCGTTGTGAATAATATAATAGATCGTCTTACTTTGAAGCGAAGCCATTTTAGTGCTTTCTTTCAAGAGATGGCTTTAAACTTACAACCATCTCTTTAGCTAATTGTAAGTTTGTTATTTCTTTTGTACCCCTTTTAGTGACTGCTATGATCAAACCAACTTATGGTGTCATCTTTGTGTATTTATATATTTCAGGTTTCTGTGTTCTTCCAACGCGATAGTTAACAACAGTTTCCGCAACTAGAATGGGAAGGCGTGGATTTCTGCCACGTGTTGACTCAACTTTTCAAGGATAAAAATTTTGCTGATCAAAAAAAATTTTCTTTGTTGATCTTTGTAGTTTGGATATTGTCAGTTTCTCTTGTTCTTATGATCATGGGGATGTTTGAAAATGTTTTTTTTTTGGAAGTGATGTTGTATAATTTAATTACTAACTCGTTTTATTAGCTCCGATAGAGCATCCGATAAATCACTTGTGTTTGTTTTCTTGAAATTAAAATATTTAAAAGGGAGTGGCTAAACAATACAAGTGATAGCAGTACGTGACACATGTTTATACCGTTTGTATGTGATGCCTTTGATTTTTACGCACCTGAGTCCATTAAGCTAGTTGGCATGATCCAACGGTTCATGCACAGCTATGATGACAAAGTCTATGAATGTGGTTTTTAAACGTCTAAGAGTTACTATACAAAAAGTGTTAGTGACACAACTTGTTGCCTGTTTGTCTTCTATATTTATGTACATTGTTGAATTTTTTATTCATCTATCTATACTTCTATACTACATAGTAAAAAGTATAGCCCCCATGTTGAAAGTTACATGGGGGAAAATGTCTAAACTACCCTCCACAAAAACTCATCCCTTTTCATTTGTAGTCATTCGCACACACGCAACTCTCTCTCAATATCTCTCTCTTTTTTTCATTTGCACCCGGTTAATGGTATCCCGCTGCAACGCGCGGGTACCATGCTAGTAAAAACTAAAAAGAATAGCTCTCTTTATTTATGGAAATGTTGAAATTACTCTATGCAATATGACTATAATACCCCTACTCTTTTCCTGCATCATCATCTTCTTTATTTAGTAATTTAATTATCTTCACTAATATACCTAAAATACCCTTAATGAATTAAGGGTATTTTAGGTATATTGTGGGTATTGTAAAAAGAGAAAGAGTGATGATGATAGATTGAGTGTGGAAGAAAATGGATAAAGGTAGAGCGAGTGTGGAAGAAAATGGATTGTGGGTATTGTAAAAAGAGAAAGAGTGATGATGATAGATTGCATTCCAAAAAAAGAAAGAAAGAAAAACCTGTTGATGATAGATTAAGCAGGTTACCAAATGATCTGATCCATAAAATCCTTTCTTTTATTAGCATCAAAGATAGTGTGAAAACCAGTGCTTTGTCATCTAGATATAGATTTATTTGGTCTACAATGCCTTACCTCAATTTCTCAACTAAGGATTTTCCTAAGTTTGTTACACATTTTCTAGTCTACTCGCCGCAATAGTCAAGTAGACGTGTCTTCTTTGAAGCTCCGTTTTTGTGGAAAGGTTACCCAGGTGAAAAACCTTATGGACTATGCATTCTCTCATATTGCGCGAAAATGACATTGAATTTTGTAACACCCGACGTTTAAAAATATGGGTTTTCAAAAACTTTCACCTAACGGTGTTAAATTTCGGAAGAAAAGACTTTAAAAGTCAAACCGATAAAAACATTTCGGTTTCTACGTTTTATTGGTGTTACATGCCATATCAAACATTAGTCCAAATGAAAACCCAACGGTTGCCCAACATTAAACAACCGTTCACACATTATTACGTAAATTCGACATCAAAATGAAATGTATTCAAAAGTCTCCATAATAAGCAACTATGGGTAGCTAAGGCTCCTTCATTGCATCTACCCAAGCTCATAAGTCCTGCGTCACTAGTCCATCAAGCTAAACCTGAGGGAACACCACATTAAAGAAACAAGTGTTAGCTATAAGAATAGCTAAGTAAGATCACACTTAATTTAAAAGCATTTGTCCAATTAAAACATTTCTCCATTATTAGACAAGCTCATTAGGCACAACGCACAACACACAAGACTGCATAACAACTGCATATCAATTAGGATGAATCACCCTAAATGTGCCTATCCTGCATTACTTCATTACACACGTTTAACCACATAACTTCTTTCTACATTGACTGCTTTACTACGTTTTAACTGCTTTACTACATTAACTGCTTTACTACGTTATTAACTGCGTTAATGTGTAACATAAGTTACACCCGACTAGATGACAAACCCCACACGGTTGTACATCAAGCGTCGTTAAGGAATGGCAAGCCAATCCAAGAGTAATCCGTATATGGAGGTTGGTCAGACCCCTCGTATTACTCGCCCTGCATTATAAAGACCATGTTGCAAGGAGCCACCCAAGCAACAACTACGTCAACGCACTTAGCCGGGCTAGGGCAAGTACGGGTTAAGCTTAACACTTTCCTGCATCAAAGTTTAACGAGCTCGATCCTGCATTATTAGTTTAGGTGACTGCATTACCTAAACATTTTCTACGTTTACTGCTTTTACGTTTTGGGCCCTTAAACGTGCACGTGTCATGGCAACTTAACGAGTCTAGTGTACTAGTTGAGCAAGCCATACAACCATGCACATATCAACAATCAACAACATACACTACATCTCAAAGCATCACAAGCTACTTCGTAACACTACATAAACTGCATAACAATATACTACATTAAGCAATACTTCATTTCACTACGATAGGGTCTGCATTTCAGGTCTCATGGTCAACTACATATCCCATAATGCCTCCCGTGTAACCCGAGATACCCACATATATCATAAGTTACCGTTAAGGAAGTTATAAGTATGAAACCTTTGCTTGTTGAACCCTCAGCGTGACAAAATTAGTGTATCTTACCTTGATACAGCTTAACAACAAGCTACAAGCACAATACAACGATGACTAGGTGTCTCCAATAACCTAGAACAAGTATAAGATCGAAAGATAAGCTAAACGACACCTTTTGTAAAATCTGGGCAGGTGGTGCGCCGCACCTTCCATGTGGTGCGTCGCACCATTCCTCCAGGGAAATTCAAAATAACTACGAGTGCGCCGCACCTACCCTTTGGTGCGTCGCACAAAACCATCAGAAAACTTATCTATCAATAGGTGCGCCGCACCTACCCTTTGGTGCGTCGCACAAGGGTGCAGACAAGCAACTAAATTTTACACTTTGATCAAA
>CM067175.1:92766942-92793418 GCA_034093135.1 Erigeron breviscapus | reverse complement strand
ATGACGATTTTGATATGAAAGTAACTCTTGGCCAATTGAAAATGATATAAGAAGTACATGTTATGTGAACCAACCCAAGATTATTATAAGATTGTAAAAGTTTGGTTGGGCATTGAAATGCTAGTAAAGGTAGTAATGTATGGCTTGTTAGCCTTGTGTTTGAGATAATTGAGCTTGATGACCTTATATGTGTAAATTGTGAACTATTGCTAGGTTGAAGCATACGTATTGTGTACTTGCGGTCTTGTTGATTTATGATTTTGGTTGTCGCGGAGGAGGTGAGTATTCTTGCATACTTTTATATATGCCTTGGGTCAATTACCATATGATGGTGGATTTCGTGTGTGGTAATTGATTTGGCGTTAAAGCCCGTGTGGGGCGTTGTGATTATGGGCCTAAGAACCTCTTGATTGTGATTATGGGCCTAAGAACCCTTGTGTATGAGGCCTAAGAACCTCCGGGGCCTAAGAACCCCGATATGAGATATTGATTATGTTGTTGGCTTATATGGATCCATGTATAGCGTTAAAGTGCAAAGGTGAGCATGTAGGTATGGCACGACGGTGTCATGGGTTACATGTAATAGTCCTTTGTGCGTTGCCCTCCTTCGTATGTATAATGTATGCAAGTATATTCACTAAGCTTTGCTTACTTTTTAGTTGTTTACCCTTTTTATAGGTTGTCTCGGATGCGGAAGAAAGTTAAGTAATGTAAAGATTGAAGTTAAAGATGCTTAATGGATATGGGTTGCTTTAGCTAAATGCGGATAATGGTATTGGTAATAGGACCCATAGTGACCCCTTTGAACTATCGGCTCTTTGTACTCTTGTTTTGTCCTTTTGGAAAATTATTATGATGTCTAGTGTTAGACTCGAGTTTTTGGGTATTTTAAATGGGTCGTCTTGTAGTTGTAAAGTATTGATTTTGTTTAAACGTGTTTTGGAGAAACTCATAATCCGTAACAGGTTTGGATGACGATTTTACGAACGGGTCATGCCGAAATTTCTAATTTTGTACGTTGTCTTTTGTAATGTGTCAAATCCTTCTTTGAACTCATAAATGTTGTAATGTGAAGTTTGGTTTTGAGTTGGTTGAGTTGTAAGTTGATTTAAGTGTCAAAGTGGAGTTTTGGAAAAAAACTGGGCAGCAGGTACCCACTGCGCCGCAGTGGGCAGGCACAGCCCCACTGCGCCGCAGTGGGGAAAATCTGTAAAAAAAAAAAATAAAAAAAAAAAAAATTCTCTTATTTTCCTAAAATGAGTTTGGGTTCTTTCAAGTGGTATCAAAGCCGTGGTTTAAGGGATTTAGGTATTTTATTAACACCGCCTTACCACAACACAATATTGTCCGCTTTGCCCGCAGGCTCACGGCTTTGTTTCTGGTTGCTCGGGCAAACTTCCCAGAAGGGTCACCCATTTGGCATTGCTGCCGCCCGAGCACGCTTAACTGTGGAGTTCTCCTCTCATCCACAGCCAATACGCCCAAAACGCGTTGTGTTATGTAAGCCAATGATATTACTTATAGCCAGGGTCCCCCTTGTATGTTAGTTATGTATGCTTTCACACCCCTCAACACAACTCAACGTCCTCGTTGAGTCATGCAAGTGCGCCATACACTCCTGACAATCCCAAGGGTTGCTCTGAATTATAAACTTGATACTTTCACGTTCTTCCTCGGTGAACGGGACTTCTTTATACAGGATTTTAGCCTGCTTGAAAATGGTACTTGTACCAGAACCAGAACATCCAATTAAAAGAAGTTTTTGTGGTGCACTCTGGTCAAAATAGTCTGGCAACGATTGACCAAGTGTGTTACTCGACAGCTCTCCAGTATGGTAAATTGTTTTAGATGGAACAGGAAGTGAGAGTACAGCACAAACCAGCTTCGTTCCAGCTTTCCCCCATATATATCCTCTGGTGTTCTTCTGTCCTTCTTCTTGATAAGAACCATCAACTTGTAACACCCGTCGTTTAAAAATATGGGTTTTCAAAAACTTTTCACCTAACGGTGTTAAATTGCGGAAGTAAAGACTGTAAAAGTCAAAACCGATAAAAAACATTTCGGTTTCTGCATTTATTTGGTGTTACATGCCATATCAAACAATAGTTCAAATGAAAACCAACGGTTGCCCAACATAAAACAACCGTTCACACATCACTACATAAATTCGACATTAAATACGAAATGTAACGAATGTCTAAAGTAAGCATCGTCTAAGGGTAGCTAAGGCTCCTGCATTGCATCTACCCAAGCTCACACGTCCTGCATCTAGATTCCATCAAGCTAAACCTGAGGGAACAACCACATTAAGAAGCAAGTGTTAGCTATAAGAATAGCTAAGTAAGATAACACTTAATTTAAAAGCATTTGTCCAATTAAAACAATCTTCATTATTAGACAAGTTTTATTAGGCACAACACACATCACACGTTCACACATATACTGCATTTCAACTTCGTTTCAATTAGGATAATCATCCTAATGTGCCTATCCTGCATTAGTTCACACATTGTCACACGTATCTTCGTTAACTGCATATAAGTGTGCCCTGCATCACACCCGACTGGATGATTAGTCAAAAGACTACTCATCTTACGTCGTTAAGGAATAGCAAGCCAATCCTTGAGTAATCCGTATATGAAGGTTGGTCAAACCCCTCGTATTACTCGCCCTGCGTTATAGAGACCACGTTGCGAGGAGCCACCCAAGCAACAACTGCATCTACGCACTCGCCCGGCTAAGGCTAGTACGGGTTAAGCTTAACACTTTCACTGCATCTGTTTTATGAGCTCAATTTCACACATATAGATTGGGTCCCTGCATTCCCAAACATTCTCACACATATAGTCTAGGTAACACACATTCCTAGACATTCACACACTTTAACTTCATTACGTTTGGATCCTTAAACGTGCAAGTGACATAGCAACCTAGCAAGTCTAGTGAACTAGGCGTACAGGTCAGGCATGCATATCGCACATCAACTTCATTTCTATATATCATACATATCAAGATACTTCATTAAACTACATCAACTGCATAACTACATATTACATTAAGCACTACTGCATTACACTACAATAGGGACTGCATCTCAGGTCTCATGGTCAACTGCATAACCCATAATACCTCCCAAGTAACCCATATGCCCACATGCAATAATAAGGTACCGAATGGAAGTGTTTACGATTTGAAACCAGCTTTTAGTTGATCCCCCAGCGTGTCAGAGTAGTGTATCTTACCTCAAAGGAGCGCACGACAAAAGGCAACTACGTTACTGTGCAAAGCAAGTATTCCTGACCTCCTATAATCATTAAGCGATCATTAGACAAGCTAATACCCACATCATTAAGGTCCTAACTCAGACCTAAACACCTATCTATATGACCCATGACAAATCTAAATGCATTGGAGGTTTGATTAATACTTTAGGACTAATAGAATCCGACGAAACTCGACCTTCACTCACTAATTCAACCTTTCAGGAAACTTGACTTCAAAATCCTCCTTTAAAAGCATTACCATTAGAAAATAGACTCTCACACGATTCTAGGGATAGCTTACTTGTCAAAAACGGAGTCACGGTTCAAAAGATATGGCCATTTGAAAATTATGTCGCTTTCAAAGGGAATCAAACGAATTTAGCTTCCAGAAAACGAATTTAGCTACCAGAAAACGAATTTAGCTTCTAGAAAACGAATTTAGCTTCCAGAAAACGAATTTAACTTCCAGAAACGAATTTAGCTTCCAGAAAACGAATTTAACTTCCAGAAAACGAATTTAGCTTCCAGAAAACGAATTTAACTTCCAGAAAACGAATTTAAGATCCAATTTCGACCAGAATTCACAAAACGGCTTCGTCCTTCAATTTTGCAGAAATCATTCGATTTAGGCTTCACCCAAAACATGTTTTCGACATAATTAAACATATTTTGATCATCAAGATCGACTTTGGACTCGTTTAACTCCGTTTAGCACGTTAATTGGCTTAAACATAATATAAACCCTAACTTTTCAAAACCCTTTTATAAATCAGATTTGCTCCTTTAAAATATAACCTTGAATCTGAAAATCTAATCAATGAATTGATTATTACCTGTAATGCCAAATAGGATGCAATACCCTTGACAAAACACACTCGAATCACACGTAGAAAAGCTTTTCGGCTTGAAATTGATGAAGGATTGCTAAGGAAGGCTTAGGGTCTGTTTAGAGATTGTTTTGGCTGCATAATATCATCTAATGGCAGCTCCTAAACCCTTAATCCCGTTTTTAGATTTCAACCTATGTCAAAATCAGTCCCTGGACTTCTAAACCCTTCATTATTGGTCACAAACTGCATTATTGACCATATACAACATTAGTCCTTCATTAAAAGGCACTACATAGCCTTTAAGCGACATTAATCACACTTTTATTCGTCATTAAAATTTAGGCTTTTTAAACCTAACTACTTTATCTACGTTAACCACACATAACTACATTCAAATATTAAGTAAAGACTTAACGACACCCCAAATTGACTTAACGGCATTAGTCAAACATTAAATAAAAGTTCGGGATGTTACAATTTTATTATTACACGGATACCTAGACTTAAACCATAGACGTGACTTGGCCTTATGTGTATAGTTCGGTTTCTAGTGACATACGGAAGTATTTAGCGAAGTTCACTTGAGGTGTTATAATAAGTAATTATAATAATGACTGCAGCGTTATTATGATCACATACTAGAATAGCTCAAGTTAAGTCCGTTAAATATGGAAGTATGTTAGTGTGAAGCCATAGGTTGGAGACCTTATTTGGCAATGTGAATTGTTTTATGATTTCACTCGTTGATATCTAAGTATGATAGAATATGAGCTTTGCATGCTAACTGGTTTATTGAATGGTAAGAATTGAAAATTTGAGATTGGTTTATGAGTTTAATATATTGCTTGATGGTAGTAAAGAAGAAGGTATGATAAATACATAGTAAACGTGGAATGTATGCTAATGTGTATTTGCTTGTTTATATGCTAATGCGATAGAGCAAAAGTTTTGCTTGAATAATCGGCAATGAGGCCATAAAAGTGGAATTTGATTTATAAGTTTAAAAGATGGTTGTCACTTATAAGGAGAAAGTATGTTGAATAGTTGATGAATGTTGAATGTATACGAATGAGGTATGACATTATTTTGTGTAAGACCATTGGGTAGTGAGACCCATGGCATCGTTATTATTTTGTGTAAGACCATTGGGTAGTGAGACCCATGGCATCGCTATTATTTTGTGTAAGACCATTGGGTAGTGAGACCCATGGCATCGTTATTATCTGGTGTAAGACCATTGGGTAGTGAGACCCGTGGCATCATTAATGGGATAAAAGATCATATAAAGTTTGGTGATGAGAATCAGTTGTGTATTGATATGATTTAATTGATGGATTAATGAAAAGAATGCTTATGATATGAGTAATATAAAATGTTAGGATTGGAGATTCCTATGATAATTATGATTGTGTTAGTGATATGTTGAAAAATCATACGAGATATGACAATGAGAACTATTTGTATAGTAATATGTTTAAAATGGTAGTTTAAGGTGATAGTATAAAGTCATGGGAAATGTGATGTCTTGTCTGGAAGATGGTTATTTAAGTGTATGTTAAAAGACCATACGGAGTATGGCGAATGTGTTTTGATTTTGATTAACATGCTTTTATTGAATGAGTATACGATTACTTGAGGCCTGATGATAGACACTAAGATGAAATTTGCGTAGTGAGAACCTGAGGATGATATAGTTATAAGGGACTAATACATGATAAGTATGGTAGTTATAAAAGTTAAAACCTAATCTAAAATCTTTGAACCGATTTGTTCTCTTTTCCTTCGGGAGCGTGTGGTATAATGTTTGAGAACAGCTAGGCTAAGCGCGAATGATTCCTAATTCCGCGAGAGGAGAAGGCGTTCTAGTTGAATATTCCTATTACAAAGAAAACAATTGACTTCGGCGGAGGAAATGAAACGGTCGATTTCTGTTGATATCTTGTTCATACGTTTTGATAATCCTTGTATGGTAGTCAAGTCTCTTATATTAGAATCATCGACGCCGAATGGAAACCACGGTCTATGGAGAATCTTCTTGTTATTCGTGATTTTCCCAATTTCTTTCACGTAAATTATATTCGTTCTAGCCGTTTCAAGTGATTTCCTTTGCTTCCAAGAGGTACGATTTTCTAATTTAACGAAATGAAAGAAAGTAGGAGGCGTGTGCGTTTAGTCACTTGTGAGCTCAATAAAGTAACAATCGGAGACGAGTACCCGTGGTCAAGATCTGATATCTTATTCGATCAAGTAGAAGCAATTTCTTATCACTTTAAGACGAATTTTCATTTCAGTTTCCATCAACTTATAGCACGCAATGGAGATGTTCCCGAAAATGTTATCTATACTTGTATGGGCACTTTGAAATTCGTAGTATACCCTTCGATTGTATTAAAGGTTTTCCAACCCCCGTGAGTCTTTTGGACCACACTTGTCGTTTGTTGTGAAATAAATCTGTATTGTTTTCATTGACAACGTTTTGTTTATCTTAAAAGTCAATCCGGCCAGAAAAGTTCTTTTACGTGAAGTCTTGGAGATACGACGAAAGTGAAAGTTCCATGTCAATTCGTTAAATGATCAGTCTGATTAGGAGGAGTGCAATCATCTCGATCGTGTGATCACCAAGAGAGAGAACGTGGTTGACCCGGATTGGATTGGTGTTGTGACGAAATGGAGACAACTCACAAGATCAATATAGGTTAGAAGTTTCGTAGTTGACAGGTGATAAATGTCACTTTACTTTCGGCACTTGAAGATAGTCTCACCGTTGACTGAATTAATTAGAAAGAATGTGAAGTGAGCCTAGAGAAAGAAATGAGAAGTTGAACGAACTACTAAAAGAAATCAAGAATAATCGTTCCTTTCACGTTTTAGAATCCATCGGAGTTGTTCCTACTTTAAAATTTTTGTGTTTTACCTCTATACCGTCAAGTATACCATTTGTTTTTGATCATATGAGTCTTAAAGTATTTTCTTTTCGTGACAACTGTCAAGTAAGTTGATTAACTCTTTCGAAAGATTATGTCTACGAAGTTTGGTGTCGCCCGGTGAGATTGTTGCAAACGAGAACCTAAGAAAACGAGGAGTCAGATTACACGAAATATGTTCTAAAGAATTTTGCGGATTCAAAGAATCCTCTCCTTAACGAAACCAAAGCGAATTTGCTCCATGAAACCTATAAAACCTGAATACTTCTTTAGACAGGTACAACAAAGGTGTGTCAAGATTTAAAGAAAGGTTGTTAGTGACCCGAAATGAAGCAGAATGTTATGAAATATGTTAAGAGTTGCCGCACTTTTGCATAAGCGAAATCCTAGCACCAAAAGTCTTATGGGAAATGTCAATCTTTGGAAACCTTCAAGTTAAATGGGAGCACATCATGATGGACACGGTTACGAAATCTCTCAAGACCTCCGAAGACCAATCTGATTTTATCTGGTTGTTGCTTAACATTTGATGAAGAACGCGCAAACCCTACCAATTCGAATACTCATAAGTCAGGAATTGTAGTCAACATTTGTGTTGAGAAAGTTATAGCGAGGCATGGAGTTTCCGTCTTCAATGTTTCTGGCAGAAATGCACGTTTTGCTTCATGCATTTGAAGTAAATGTCAAGAAGAAATGGACAAGTTGATCTTTGATTTCTGGAGAGAAGTGGAGTAACTAGAGCTGTATGACATGAGTATGAACATGATATCGACTGAGAGAGTCAAAGCGATAAGATAACAACTTGAAGAGGGTCGTGATCAGCAAGAATCTTATGCGGATAAAGGAGAGAGACTTGTCAAGTTCAATTTTGGTGATTGTGTAATATGAAGAAGTTATCTTTAGAGAGACGTGTTACAAGTTGCACATATGGAAAATCTAAGGTCTCGGTTTTCGATTCTTTCAAAATACTTGCTCAAATCAACAAGGTTGCTATTTGTTTGGAATTTCCCGCAGAACTTCCAGGAATTTATTCTACCTTTCTCGTTTCTCGTTTTATGAAGTATTATACCGTCGAGGTTTCACGTGTACCTATTATAGAAATTGAACTTCAAGCGAATTAAAATAAGACAACGTCGAGGAGCCTATTGTATTGGTGAAGAAACGTTTGAGAAGAAGATAAATCAAGACTATATGGTGGAGCATAACGCCATGAAAGCATGAAAGGATGACGATGTGTTAACGTAAATTAGAGAGTCGTTGCTAGATGTGGCTTGGATCACGAGGTCGTGATCCATTCCAAGTGGGGGAGAGTTGTAACATCCCGAAATTTTTAAGCCAATGAAAATAAACCTTTATTATAGTTTTAACATTAAATTAATTTCCTAGTATTTTATTTTTGGTTATGGGGTTAAATTAGTTGGAACTTTAGGGGATAGCGGGTAAAATACCCATTTTTAATTGTTATGGGCGTGGCACTCATAGAGCAAGGCAGCCATATTCTCCTTTGTGACTCACCTATCTCCTTTTTCTTTCTTACTTTCACCTAATTTCAATTCATATTTTCAATTCAATCTTTTTCTAGTGTATGATTTCCATAATCATTCAAATCAAAATCCTCAAGTAACAATAATAATAATAATAACAATAATAATAGTTGAATAAAATCCATTTTTATGATGGTGGTGAGGTGATGGACGAATTTGGGGACAATGAATCAAGATGAAAGAGTGCAATTAGGGCTTGAATGAGTGATTACTAGCATATATACATCATCTAATAAAGGTATATCATTTTTCTATATCAATCTTGAAATTAGGGTTCATGCAAGTATGGAAATTTGGGGGTTTTCATTAAAATGAGTTATTTGCTTTAATCCAAGTTAGGGTTCTTGTAATTTAATCCAATTAGGGTTTTAATTGGGTTGCATGATAGATTTTGATGAATACTAGTAAGAACAAAAAAACTGGACAGATTCTGTCCCTGACCTTGTCACGTGTAAATCACCCCTATAACAGAATTTTCACTTGTTGAGTCCTAAAGAGAAAATGTAGGTTATTGTGTTATCTCAAATTTGCCACTGGAATGGGTTAAAAAGACGAAGTAGAACTCTAGATATGAATTTTTGAATTCAGGGTCGTCATACTGATCTTTCAGCAAAACTGATTTTTACGTCTGTTATTAAAACGAGTAAAATACATTCTTACGAGTAAATTCATGTCTTGGTCACTGAACATAAAATGTACCTAAATGTGTTAAGTTGAAGTGGCAACTGGAATGAGGTCAAAATATGTTGTAGAACTCAAGTTATGGTTATTTGAAGTTGGTAACGTCAAATCTGTTTTGTCAGTAAGAACAGCAACTGTTTGTGTTTTAAAACGACCAGAAGTCACTCTTGAGGGATATTTAACATGTTGATCACTAAAGATAAAATGTACCTAAGTGTGTTAAGTAAATTTTGCCACTGAAATGAGGTCAAAATATGGTGTAGAACTCAAGTTATGGTCATTTGAAGTCAGTAAGGTCAAAGCTGTTTAACAGCAGCAGTTTTGGTTTTTAAATCGACCAGAAGCCACCTTTGAAGGACAATTCACATATTGGTCACTAAAGATAAAAGGTAGGTATATGTGTCATGTAAATTTGGCCACTGGAATCATGTTAAAAGAGTAAGTAGAACTTGAGTTATGCTTGTTTGAAGTCTGCTAGGTCAAATATGAAAATGACGATTTTGATATGAAAGTAACTCTTGGCCAATTGAAAATGATATAAGAAGTACATGTTATGTGAACCAACCCAAGATTATTATAAGATTGTAAAAGTTGGGTTGGGCATTGAAATGCTAGTAAAGGTAGTAATGTATGGCTTGTTAGCCTTGTGTTTGAGATAATTGAGCTTGATGACCTTATATGTGTAAATTGTGAACTATTGCTAGGTTGAAGCATACGTATTGTGTACTTGCGGTCTTGTTGATTTATGATTTTGGTTGTCGCGGAGGAGGTGAGTATTCTTGCATACTTTTATATATGCCTTGGGTCAATTACCATACGATGGTGGATTCCGTGTGTGGTAATTGATTTGGCGTTAAAGCCCGTGCGGGGCATTGTGATTATGGGCCTAAGAACCCTTGTATGAGGCCTAAGAACCTCTTGATTGTGATTATGGGCCTAAGAACCCTTGTGTATGAGGCCTAAGAACCTCCGGGGCCTAAGAACCCCGATATGAGATATTGATTATGTTGTTGGCTTATATGGATCCATGTATAGCGTTAAAGTGCAAAGGTGAGCATGTAGGTATGGCACGACGGTGTCATGGGTTACATGTAATAGTCCTTTGTGCGTTGCCCTCCTTCGTATGTATAAACGTATGCAAGATTATTCACTAAGCTTTGCTTACTTTTTAGTTGTTTACCCTTTTTATAGGTTGTCCCGGATGCGGAAGAGAGTTAAGTAATGTAAAGATTGAAGTTAAAGATGCTTAATGGTTATGGGTTGCTTTGGTTAAATGCGGATAATGGTATTGGCAATAGGACCCATAGTGACCCCTTTGAACTATCGGCTCTTTGTACTCTTGTTTTGTCCTTTTGGAAAATTATTATGATGTCTAGTGTTAGACTCGAGTTTTTGGGTATTTTAAATGGGTCGTCTTGTAGTTGTAAAGTATTGATTTTGTTTAAACGTGTTTTGGAGAAACTCATAATCCGTAACAGGTTTGGATGACGATTTTACGAACGGGTCATGCCGAAATTTCTAATTTTGTACGTTGTCTTTTGTAATGTGTCAAATCCTTCTTTGAACTCATAAATGTTGTAATGTGAAGTTTGGTTTTGAGTTGGTTGAGTTGTAAGTTGATTTAAGTGTCAAAGTGGAGTTTTGGAAAAAAACTGGGCAGCAGGTACCCACTGCGCCGCAGTGGGCAGGCACAGCCCCACTGCGCCGCAGTGGGGAAAATCTGTAAAAAAAAAAAAAAAAAAAAAAAAAATTCTCTTATTTTCCTAAAATGAGTTTGGGTTCTTTCACACTGTATTTTTTATAATAATAATAATTAATAATAATAATAATAATAATAATAATAATCTCATGGATTTTTAGGAATCATCGGGTAATATTTATTTCTTATATAAGACCACCGTGACCATCACTCTTATGGTGGCTGTTTCGATCCTGTTTCGATCTTGGTTTGAGATGGTGGCTGTCGTATGGTGGTGGTTACTGGTTAACCAGATTTCGTTCCAGCAAGGATTCGGGGTTGAGCTCCCATATCATATGCTCACTTTAAATCGATATTTCATTCTAGCGATTGTAGTGGATCCGCCCTGGAAATTCCGGCTAGTGGTGGCGGCGGCTCATTTTTTAATTTTTCTTTTAATGGGTGCGATGGCTGGATGGTGCTGGTGGGAGGTTTTGAAAGAGACAAAGGAAGGGGCTTCTTGTATTGTAGGTTTATAAACCTGAAAAATCTTCCGTTGACGATGGTGGGTTGAACAAGGGGGGTTTCAGGTGGGTGTGGGATGGAAGGTGAAGGGGTTGGGAAAGATATATACACATTAGTTAATGTTTTGGATGGACTGAATCTTTGTATATATATGGGAATCTTCACAAATTTGTATGTATTAAAATTGTTTGATCTGGGTCTTTTATAATCACTATGAGGATGCTGATGATAATTGAAGATGTTATGTGTTTATCATAAATAGTTCCTGTGATTTTCATTCTTAGATATGGTTTCTAGATTTAAGATTTCTAAGTTTTCAGATTTGGGTTGACTCATGATTGAGTTAATTTGTTTATGGATTGGAATTATTATGATGTCTAGTGTTAGACTCGAGTTTTTGGGTATTTTAAATGGGTCGTCTTGTAGTTGTAAAGTATTGATTTTGTTTAAACGTGTTTTGGAGAAACTCATAATCCGTAACAGGTTTGGATGACGATTTTACGAACGGGTCATGCCGAAATTTCTAATTTTGTACGTTGTCTTTTGTAATGTGTCAAATCCTTCTTTGAACTCATAAATGTTGTAATGTGAAGTTTGGTTTTGAGTTGGTTGAGTTGTAAGTTGATTTAAGTGTCAAAGTGGAGTTTTGGAAAAAAACTGGGCAGCAGGTACCCACTGCGCCGCAGTGGGCAGGCACAGCCCCACTGCGCCGCAGTGGGGAAAATCTGTAAAAAAAAAAAAAAAAAAAAAAAATTCTCTTATTTTCCTAAAATGAGTTTGGGTTCTTTCACAAAGGAAGGGGCTTCTTGTATTGTAGGTTTATAAACCTGAAAAATCTTCCGTTGACGATGGTGGGTTGAACAAGGGGGGTTTCAGGTGGGTGTGGGATGGAAGGTGAAGGGGTTGGGAAAGATATATACACATTAGTTAATGTTTTGGATGGACTGAATCTTTGTATATATATGGGAATCTTCACAAATTTGTATGTATTAAAATTGTTTGATCTGGGTCTTTTATAATCACTATGAGGATGCTGATGATAATTGAAGATGTTATGTGTTTATCATAAATAGTTCCTGTGATTTTCATTCTTAGATATGGTTTCTAGATTTAAGATTTCTAAGTTTTCAGATTTGGGTTGACTCATGATTGAGTTAATTTGTTTATGGATTGGAATTATTATTTTTGATGTAGTGTTGTAATGTTGTTGATGATGATATTTTTGTTATTAAGATTTGATGGTGTTTTTTTATGAATAAGAAGATTATGATGTTTAATTACACTTTTGGTCCTATACGTTTGAAATGACCATTATATCCTCGGTGTGCCAGTCATGTGACCCCTTTTTTAACGGACGTTTGGGTCGTGGACCAAACTTGTTAACAGAATTCCATACATAGGGACGAAACGTGTAATTTCGGATACTCAGGGACGGTCTGTGAAAGTTGGTACAACCACAGGGACGAAAAATGTAATTAACTCAAACAAATATTATACTTATCACTTTTAGTTGTTTCACAGAAAGAAGTTTTAATATAATCTTTTTTTCACTAGATTAAAGTACACATTTCACTCCACTTCTTCTCCCACCTCTCTATGTACCTGTATATTCTGTACCAAAAAGAAAACCTTCATCTGAAAATTTCCTCATCCACTCGACCACTCCCCACCCCCATCTTTCGTTTTTTCCAAACTATACCTCCCATTCTAACCCGTTCATCCTCTAATCATTGCCCAATTAAATCCAGAACTCTCATAAATATATTATTCCATCCACCCAAATAGACCCGCATTAATTATTATTATCACCCATTCACACCCAAAATGCATGAAAACTGATCCAAAATCGCCCAGTCAAATGCTTTTGGGCAAGTATTGCCGGCTCAGTCTGGAAGTCTAATCCAGTTTGTGAGTTTCTAGAACTCGAATCTAGTTATCTATCTATCATACAACTATCGTTTCCTTTGTGTCTACTGCTGTTTTTTTCTTCAAAATCTGTTTTGATACGTATCAAATTGGTATCAGGGCATCGATCTTGCAACTTGTGGGTATTATGGTTCGTATGATTGCTGATTTCCACAGCAAAATATGGCTGCCATATCGGGTGATATAGAACAGGCCCTGGTTAGTCTCAGGGACACACATCATTGATTCTTTCCCACAACCAGTTATTGATTGATTTCTGCAATAAGTACTTGCCACCAACTACTAACAATAAACCACCACCGCCCAAAAACAGTATCTACTATTCCTACTCCACCAAAAAAACCATTGATGTCTACTTTCAAAGCAATAGCCATCAAGGCCTTTGATCCGAAACATGTTACATAAACAATAGCCCTTTGATCTGGAACCAGTAGCTGTTTTGGGGAATCAGAAGAAACAAGGGTTACTAGAGAAGAAATTTGGTTGCAAAGGCATCATCGGAGAAGTTTATTATGAAGATCCGGTAATCACCTGAGCTATTTTTGAATTTTAGGCCAGAGCGAGTAATAAAGGCTGGCCAAAATTAGAAGGCCCTTAGGCCATTGGATATTATTATTGTGTCTAAGGACAATTAGGAGTCACCGGAACTCTAATCCAGTTTGTGAGTTGCTAGAACTCCTAGGCACAATAATAATCTCCGCAGACTTTATTACTCTTATTTTGGGCTCTGGCCCAGGTCCATCTCAGAGGGTTGGATCTTTTGCTTATCTGTTATGTTCCCAGACTTATGCTAGAATTGCATATTGTGAATCTCATTTGGGATTCGAATAACCACACCCGGTAGATATACAGTATTGCAATTTTCAAAACATGTTTTCAATCTTTCATATGCTTCACTTTTTACTCTAAAACTAAAAAATTTCATTAGGTGTGTGAAGTTTAACATTTATATAGTTTTATACAAACAGTTCAACAAAGTTTCCAGTCTTGTTGTAAACAAGTGATTTTACCCAAAATAGTATGGAGTAATATGCTTTTGCATTGTTAAGCAAAATAAAAGCAACTAGCCTATTGGTTGTACACTTTCAATTTCAGCATCTGCCGACAGTTATCGTTCTTACATTCTGGTTACCTGATGTTTATAATCCTGCTCTGTCCTGAAGCGCCCGCCTGTCTTTGTAATAGAAAGGGTGTTTACTTAAATTGGGAATTTCTGACATGTATAGTGAGTATACTTGTGATTCTATTAATTTTTTGAAATTATTAAAACTGCAGGAGATTAGAGCTATGAACTTATGAAGGACGCCAAGTTGGCACAAAAACTTATGACAAGCTTACAGACTCTGCTAAAGGAGGAGAAAGCTGAAACCGAGACCAACATGGCTCACGTGGAACTATGGAATCCATTGAGGAGCTACATGGAAAATTGTCATGAAGAAGAAAGGGCAGGACTTGAGAACACAATACAGACGACACATCAATAGTTGTTGGAAAGATATGAGTGTGCAGATTAAGGAAATGAAAAGACTTTTGACATCCTTTCAAGTTTGCAGGAAATTAAAGCTGTAATGATTAAGCTGCCTACTTCAAAGAGGGCCGAAATGCAAGCATGTTTTTCTAGTTTGTGTGCAGAAGCCGACACCGTTGTGATGTATATTCTCAATTGCAAGGTTGTCAAGGCGGGTTTTTTATGATTTAAAAAAAGGGTAATTGGATGGAAACCCCCTGATCCCATGTACCATTTGGTACCCACTAATCCCCCAGCTAGGCTAGTGTCCAGGTGAATCTCAACCACTTAATAATCCCCTGATTATCTCAAGTTTGCCTTTGATATAAAATTAAAAGTAAAAATATTGTGATACATCACATAGAAATATATATTTTCTTTGAATAAGAACCCGCAAGTTGCAATAGCTGATAACTAAATATAAAAAGACCTCGAAATAAAGCTAAAACATTAAACAAAATCCCAACAAGTTCAATAAACTCGCAGACATAGGATTAAGCCATGAACCTCAAAATTACGAGGAGTCGGTTTTGCTTGTAGATTGCTCAGCTGATTGTGCTCGGATAACAATTGTAAAGCCTGGAAATCGAGTTTTAATGGTGAGTGTGTGAGAAGGTGTAATGTGTGTATAGAGGTTTGAGTTTTGAGATTGAGAATGTTGTTGAATAATTAGTGATAAAATGTGTCAAAAGGTTACATATATCTAAAGTGTGAGGGGGTATTTACACATACATATCAAGTTTCAATTTACCCCTCCACTTACAAAACTATTACAAACTTAATACAAAATATTAATGTCGGATCAGGTTGCACCAAACTAAGCTCTTAGATTTCGACGCCTTGAAGATTGTCGTTCCTTTATAAATCGGCATTCATTTACTTGTTAGCATTTACATGGTCAAAAAAAAGTTATACTTGTCATCTGCGTATATTGCTCAGGATCCAGGGACATAAATAAGCTGTAGTTTTCCTTTCACCAATTGATTATATTTATATTGGTAACAAAGGAAGAACAAAAGTCAAATAGTCAGAAAGTGTTAACCTCCATCCTTAACCATTATAGTTGGTATTTGACCATGATTGACAAAGTCGATCTTGTTTAATCTCAGGCAGCATAGCACTTTCTCTGGTAACTCTTCTTGCTTCTGAGCCTACAGTTTTTGGATTATAAATATACCCTTGAATTAGCTATTTTCGAACAATCAGAAAATGGTCCATCAAATCATATAGTGACCAAATAAGAAATCAAACAGAAGTCAGTTAATACTCATTGTACCTGAATTGTGAGGCCTAAGTTCAATATCCCGTTTTTAAGGCGATCACAAAATGCTTCTAATCCCTTTCTTGCTATGTAACTAAACCGATGAATGTCAAGGTCAACTTCAAAGTAATTCAGACCCTGCAGTTGTTTAATATTCCATAAAATCAGGTCCCGGTTTACTTTATCCATATTGACTATTTTATGATAGTAAGAAAACGAAATGAAAGATAACATGAGATACGGGTACCTGGTAAAATTCATGCTGAGGACGTGAAAGGACAGGTTTTTCATTGTAAGCATACAATAGCTTCTTTTCGGTATTGCTAGAAACAAGGTCATCGGGGTTGACCACACCAACCATGATCTTTAGCCTTTCTCTAAAAGGTACAACCAAGTCTTTTCGGAATCCCTTTACTTTTTCCATTTCATTGTCTACCAAACTCTGCATATCCAACGAGATGGCTTAAGAAACTTTGATAAACGCTGTTAAATCTTGAAAAGTTGTTTCTATAGTATAGTATAAGTATAGAAACACAATGTGATCAATTTTAATACATATCCAAAGACGCCATAAGCAACCGGCTTATTGAAAAACATAATAGCATCTTAGGTACCTTGATCAAACCCTGAAATTGAGGAGAGATATCTTTCTCAAATGTTTCAGAGAGTTTAAAATATAAAACAAGGCTCACGCCCTCTCCGTCACTATCACCAGGAAATATAGAGGCAGGATACGTTGGCAACTGTAACAACCAGATGTAGAGTCGTTATAAGAACTTTGACCCCTGTTAATCACGATTAGCTTTGCATCAAGACTCCAAAATGACTAAAAAGAACTTAAACCTGAATATTAACAATGAAGAGAGTTGGCAATTTTCCATCTCCTTTAACAGAAGGAAGCTCGATATGTTGAGCAATGTGGTTGACTTTGCGTGGGCACATGAAGAGATCAACGCCAAATGGAATATAAGGACTATAATTTGGGGCCGGGGTTTTCTTCTTATCTCTGCAATATAGTGTACCAATTTAGTTATTATTTAAGTAGCATTCTAAATATGTTAAGATGGTAAGAGGGTTGAATTACATACTTAAAATAAGATTCGCTTCGGAGAGTGAAACATGAGTGGTCAATAGCAGACCAGCATCCGGAAATCGGCTTCTCATCTGTACAACATGGGATCAAAAGTCCTGCTCTGGGGCGATAAAAGAACTTTTTCGAAGATTCTGCAATAAAGCAAATGCTGTATGTCATGACTAAAACAAGGGTTCACTTTTGTGCCTAAAAGAGCAAATTGAAATATGCTATAAAGCATTTTGTCCTAGAAATGAGCAACATATACTTACGGATTTCATTGGCTTCTTCTCCATCGAATGAAGTTCGCTTCAATGAAAGCTTAATAACTGTTGATCTTCGTGTTTCTGACGATGTATCTGCATCAAATGTAATGATTTTTCATTGAAACAACTAGTGACATAGCCACAAAAGATGTATATGTTTAACAGTGAGCTGACTAACAATATTTGAAATTAGTAGACGTGTAAACCTTTTTTATTTTTTTTGGTTTGGGGGGGGGGGGGGGGGGGGGGGGGGTTAGTGGGTCAACTTGATAACTGCTAGCCCATGGCCCTTTGGTTAGATGTAAAACTAGTTTAGCTAAGAGTCATCAAATAGACTTCTATGCCCAAAAGATATATGTAGCACTCTCTCCACCCCCTCCGGCCCTCCCTCCATCCATATAGAAACGGGTCAGTTCGTGCTGTATTTTATTTACATGGGTCATATATGAAGTTTAGCTAAAAATGTGTCAAAAAGGTCTAAAAGTAATCATTAGTTTGTATCCCCGCCCCCTCTGTCTCCCTTCCTTCAAATGGAAACGGGCCAATTCATGTAGTATCATTGTCCAAAAAGACTTAAATTGGCAGAGAAACCATTGACCTCATGTGTCCTTTGGACACCAACTCACCGTTCCGCAACGACCAGAATGTTTACCTATCATTTGGTACGATCTTATGGTGTTAATAAGGCGAAACCCAATGACACAGTGTGATGTCCCAAGATTTGAACACATGATCTTCATTCCAAATTGGTCTACCCTAGTGGCCCCACAATGAGATTTTGATGGGATTCTGTATTATATTAATAAGGGGTCAAATATTAAAACTAGCCAAAAATGTGTCAGACATGTCAAAACTATTGGTAGTTCAGCCCAATGCTACCAGGCCCGGAATGCACTACACGTACTTGCTTTGACCCTAACCCATTTTGACGTGTTACCCAAGCCGCCATTTTGACCCATTTTGGCTAGCGCTTTCTCAATAACAATATTATTATTTTTAAAAAACTCAAGCTCCCATAATAAGAGTAGCCTAACATATTGCCCATGTGGGTCAAATCACCTTTATTTCTCCCATCTGTTTGGCTGCTATCTATTTTCATGTAGCATTCATGGTATTCTTGGTATAACTCATTGTCAACAATGCATGAAGATGTCTCATATTGACTCACTTGTCCATCTAATGCATCTAAAAAAAACATATCAGAGTACTATTCAAACCAACAAAGAGAAAATGCAGTTATAAGTTGTTTCATTACCTCCATCCAAACTACCAAATTCCTCATCAGAATCGGATTCTTCAAGTTCGCTGACTGAATCAAACCATAAATCTTCTTGACAAATCACTGCAAGCAGGTAGTTTATTGTATATTTACACACAAAAAATGAAATTAACATATTCTAATAACAATGACAAAAAAAAATAAATTATCACCATTAGAATCAATTTGACTTTGGTGCCATTCCATCTGTGTAACTTGGATTGTGGAATTGGAACGTGTACAAGTAGTTGTCCTGTGAACAATTTCACTAACAGCGACACGATTGCCTGCGTCACCATTCCTTTTCCTCGGCTTTTCATGCCTATGGATCTTTCTGGTAAGAACATATCTTGGTTTCCTTGCATTGATGGTTTTAAATTGAGATGATGCACATACACCCATTTCCTATTTTCCTTTCCACATAAAATAGTATATCCCTGATAAAACAACAAAGTGAAAATTTAATAAAAATCCCATGACTATATGTTACAACTTCAAATTTCATCATTAATAAAAATCTCAAAAAATTTAGTCTAAAATGACAAATTACACAACTATACTACAATTCATGGGTGCACATAATACAATAATGGCAACTTAGCAAGTCTTGTTTTTTTTTTCTTCCAAAAGGCATTCAACGATCAAATAGCATAACTTACAAGCTGCAAAAAGTTCGTACAAAATCCGTTACAAGGATAGTGAATGCAGGAAGACTTCAATAAACATAGATCACATAGTGTGAAGCTTCTAACTTTAAGTTTATATAGATACAACTATAACTATAGAAAATGGATGAAATCAAATGTATTATGGAAATAACAAGGATCAAAAAGAAACATATATGATTGGGGCAAATGGGTCAGTCTCAAAAGAGGAGAAAGAAAAAGAGAATTTCTTAAAGGATATATTTTGATAATAACAAGAATAAGAATTTGCTGTCATTAGTGTTAGAAATAAAACAAAAAAATGGCATATCAAATGATATTCACGCCAATATCATATCATATATACTTAATATTAAAACATTCATAAAACTATAGTTTAATGCAACAAAGAATATAATTAAACATTTTTAAAATATGTCACACTACTATACATACAACAGTTGTAAGTAACCAAACAAGAAAAGAACATTTTCAACTTCATTTCAAAATGTTCAAACAAGGCACTTAGAATACAATATTAACTAGTCACCTTAATAAAGTACAATATTCACAAGTACATATTATATGTATATGTATACATATAGAGAGAAACCTGTAATGGTTATAACTTGTGAGGATTATGAATGTAACACCATCTTCCTTTCTCCCTCACACTGAAAGGAAGAGGTCCAAATGGGTCAGATTCGGGTCGGGTTTTTTTTCTTTCACTTCGTGAAACTGGAGAAAAAATGAATATATAGAGGGAGTAGATTAAATGATGCCACGTCATCATATTTTTCGTGTAGACAAACGACCTTTTCCAACTAATTTTTTCAAATTTTAGTCCTCATTTTATTACATGTAGTAAAACTGGGTCCCTTATTGAATTATTGCACAACTGATACATGGAATTCAAGATATATATATAATATATATTGTAAAGAAGAAGAATATGGCATGGTATAAAAAACTGTATTTTTATAAAACTATTTGTAACAATAATATATTTTGGTCGATAATCACGGATACGTGCTAGTATACTCGTCTTGTTTTCATTTTCATTTTTATTCTTTTTCATTTGATTACATTTTTAAACCGTCGAGCCCAACCAAATGATAGACCTACTACAAGGGAAATAAAAAAAAGTGTGGTAATGCATGATATACATAAGATCTAGCACAAATTAAATTATGAGCCCTACTACCATATCTATAAGTTTACTTGCTCTAGACAAATTCGAAGGGGGAGACAAGGGGGCTGGGTGGTACCAAGTCCCCTCCAATTAGCGTAAATGCAACTGATTTTCTATAGTCCGGACGAAGATTTTCTTAAGTTTACATAGTATGACCCCCTCCAATAAGTCAAAAAAGTCGTATCCTGACTCCACTGCTGTATACGTTTGAATGTTCTTTGAGCTAACTTGAGGAGCTAGGTTGGATAATTAAGTCCATAAAAGGGGTACATCATATAAATTAATGACGAGTTATTTTGAAAACAAACACCTTAATTTCAAATATATGATTTACATAATTTTTTAAATGCATGTTGATATTTACTTTGACAATGATTTCTGTAGTACATAAATCGATCACTTCGCAAAACATAGGACCGGACTCATAGCTGAGTTGGTCAAAAGAGAGTAATTTTTGCCTTTCCGTAAAATGAATGCACATAACTAAGACTAAATACCTGGATTCAAGTCTCTATCTGTAGATTTGGATAATGTGGATTAATATTCTAATCAAGCGTGTAATTTAAAAATTGAAGTATGATCATAAATGTCTTCTAAAAAAAGGAAAATTAAGACTAACCACCCTTCGGCACATTCAAAGACACCTTCAACTTACATTTTCTACAATTCTACATTTACCGTTTCCTTTCTATATCTCGATCATGCTCTCAAATCCTTATATTTAGTGAGGTTTCGAGATCGGATTCTAACGAGTCATGGTGTATTACTACATTCACCAATCGAAAAAGCCTTCCTTCGGTCTAAAGCTAACTCGATCGCCATGAAGATCGAAGCACGTACAACATGTGTCGATATATAAAATCTCGTAAATAACGAAACACTCATAATTACTTCAGCAAATTGATCATACAAAAATCATAAAAATAATATAGAAAATATTTATAGTTTACGTGAATCATTCACTTATCTTACAATAGTAATCATTATATTATAGATGAAGCAATAACTCATTAAGTCAACATCTTGAAAAATGTGTGAAAACATAATTTTGACATTGAATGTACATGGTTGAACATTTTCAGATACTCAATAATATTTGAACTATTTGAACTTTAATAATCGCTACGCGTCAACCAAGGAATTTTGAACCGGACTATTCAACCACTTCCCTGCCAAATAGAGTCGAGCCTATTTGGTAAAAAAATTTATTTCTTCGGATGAATTTCAGAGTTTTATTCATGGCATCGATAACTTTAAGATTATTTACGGTGGTTAGGGTAAAAGTAATGTAAAATTGCTGTTATATAAAAAAAAAAAAAACACTAAAACAGTATACGAGTTTGTTGTGTAGTTTGTTTCTTATTTTCTTAAATGAACTTCTATTAATTATATAAAGTAAAATATAATCTATGTCAACAATATGTGACATTGGTTTATATATTTGTTGATCTGATGACTGCCACCCATTAAATCAATGTTACCGTTTTAGGGGTTTTTTTGTATTGCGATTACAAAACAGATTACGTTTTCAAAATAGATTACGCGTTTTTATAATAGATAATCATTTTTCATACAAACACCTTTTTAGATTATTTGTGTTTTACAAACGTAATAATCAGATAATCATTTCAAGATGTAATCCCAAACACTGGAAGTATTTTATTCACGTTAATATAAGATTTATAAAATATTACAAACACTTTAAACTTTTAAAGACATGATATAAAAGTCTTTAACAAATTTGTATTCACTTGTTTAATTTTATACCAAGACGTTACACATGTCCCTTTTTAAGCATACGGTCGAAACCACAAGCAAGAAGTTGTAAGAACAAGTTGATACAAATAGGTCCGTGATCAATAATGCGTCGGTTATTCATTTAGAACCCTGTGAAAGTAGTCTAGATCTAGGGAGTTGAATATACGATATATAATGAGTCGTTTATCTATTTATTCCATGTGATGGTAGTTTAGTGCTGAGAAACATTGCGTATTATCAAAGTGGGGGTCAAAGAACCATATATTCTTACACTAGATTTTTAGGCTCGTGTGGCTTATGACGTTATCAATATTAGATGTTAATTTATTATAGTTTAAAATTTAATATACTATTTTGAGTAATAAAAAATTGATCTATATATCAACACTTTGAGTTTTATATTGAAATATTTTTTAAAATATGTTTATCGAAGTTGTTTACTGTGACATGCGCAGCGATATTTGAATATTACAAAATATAATATGTCCATCAAAGTTGTAAATTGTGACATACTTAGCGATATATAAACATTAAAAAATCATAATAAGTCACTATCATTTTATTTATTTATTGTTACACATGGTGTATTACATTCTTATTTTACACTATTAGAAATAATATCTTATCTTTAGATGAAAGATATCTTAAATATTTCAATTAGAATATGACAATGTTATATGTTTTTCCTATAATAAATTATATTTTTACATGCTTTATTTTTCTTACATGTGTCATGACAATTACTAAAAACAACTTCAAAAAAATAATAGTACAATTACTTTTAAAATATTAATATATTTACATTAAATTTTAATTATTCTTAATTAATTAATTTTATATTTATATGATAGAACATACTATTGGATATGTAATAGTTATTATTTAATTGGATATATATTAATTATTATTGTAACAACCCTCAATTTCCGACTAGGACAATTTACTTAGACTTATCTAGGTATCTATCCCTAGAGGTTTTATTAAGAGAATTGGCCTTCTAGACATTTCGGCATGGTGATAATTGCCCTCTAGTTCAATGAAGTATTGTAGGTGACTAGCTATCTTAGAAATGCCATAAATAATAATTATAGACAATCTCAAACTATAAATTAGTTCTAACTGAACTTGGTGAAATGTCAATGAACCAAAAACTTCATTTCAAGAAGACAAGCTATATAAATAATAATGTAAGACTCACAACTTGTGACAAAGTCAATAAATCCCCCCCCCCCCCCCCCCCCCCCCCCCCCCCCCCCCCCCCCCCCCCCCCCCCCCCCCCCCCCCCCCCCCCCCCCCCCCCCCCCCCCCCCCCCCCCCCCCCCCCCCCCCCCCCCCCCCCCCCCCCCCCCCCCCCCCCCCCCCCCCCCCCCCCCCCCCCCCCCCCCCCCCCCCCCCCCCCCCCCCCCCCCCCCCCCCCCCCCCCCCCCCCCCCCCCCCCCCCCCCCCCCCCCCCCCCCCCCCCCCCCCCCCCCCCCCCCCCCCCCCCCCCCCCCCCCCCCCCCCCCCCCCCCCCCCCCCCCCCCCCCCCCCCCCCCCCCCCCCCCCCCCCCCCCCCCCCCCCCCCCCCCCCCCCCCCCCCCCCCCCCCCCCCCCCCCCCCCCCCCCCCCCCCCCCCCCCCCCCCCCCCCCCCCCCCCCCCCCCCCCCCCCCCCCCCCCCCCCCCCCCCCCCCCCCCCCCCCCCCCCCCCCCCCCCCCCCCCCCCCCCCCCCCCCCCCCCCCCCCCCCCCCCCCCCCCCCCCCCCCCCCCCCCCCCCCCCCCCCCCCCCCCCCCCCCCCCCCCCCCCCCCCCCCCCCCCCCCCCCCCCCCCCCCCCCCCCCCCCCCCCCCCCCCCCCCCCCCCCCCCCCCCCCCCCCCCCCCCCCCCCCCCCCCCCCCCCCCCCCCCCCCCCCCCCCCCCCCCCCCCCCCCCCCCCCCCCCCCCCCCCCCCCCCCCCCCCCCCCCCCCCCCCCCCCCCCCCCCCCCCCCCCCCCCCCCCCCCCCCCCCCCCCCCCCCCCCCCCCCCCCCCCCCCCCCCCCCCCCCCCCCCCCCCCCCCCCCCCCCCCCCCCCCCCCCCCCCCCCCCCCCCCCCCCCCCCCCCCCCCCCCCCCCCCCCCCCCCCCCCCCCCCCCCCCCCCCCCCCCCCCCCCCCCCCCCCCCCCCCCCCCCCCCCCCCCCCCCCCCCCCCCCCCCCCCCCCCCCCCCCCCCCCCCCCCCCCCCCCCCCCCCCCCCCCCCCCCCCCCCCCCCCCCCCCCCCCCCCCCCCCCCCCCCCCCCCCCCCCCCCCCCCCCCCCCCCCCCCCCCCCCCCCCCCCCCCCCCCCCCCCCCCCCCCCCCCCCCCCCCCCCCCCCCCCCCCCCCCCCCCCCCCCCCCCCCCCCCCCCCCCCCCCCCCCCCCCCCCCCCCCCCCCCCCCCCCCCCCCCCCCCCCCCCCCCCCCCCCCCCCCCCCCCCCCCCCCCCCCCCCCCCCCCCCCCCCCCCCCCCCCCCCCCCCCCCCCCCCCCCCCCCCCCCCCCCCCCCCCCCCCCCCCCCCCCCCCCCCCCCCCCCCCCCCCCCCCCCCCCCCCCCCCCCCCCCCCCCCCCCCCCCCCCCCCCCCCCCCCCCCCCCCCCCCCCCCCCCCCCCCCCCCCCCCCCCCCCCCCCCCCCCTCACACACACTCTACACACTTTTCACAAGAACTCTCTCTTCCTCCTTTTCTTCTTCTCATTTTCGGCCAAACACAAGGAGAAACCAAATCAAAACTCAAGTTTAATCAACAATAATAATAAGGTACTCTTAGGTTTAAACAAGGGCTAATACAAGGATAGATTAAGGGTTGTTTAAGGCTTGAAAGAAGGGTTATTTGAATCTTAAATAGGTCCGAAAATTCTGCCCATTTTTCACCATCAAAACCGAGCTCAAGAGGGTATAAATCTTCATCCTTTTTACTAGATCTATATTGTTCTTGTTTATGTTCAAAGGTTTTATCAAAAGTTTATGTTTTCTTCTTGTTTTCTTGGTAATACACACTTGATGAGGGCAAAGTTGATAGGATCTTTCTCCTCATGCATATGCATGTCGAGATCTATGAGAAAGATCCAAGGATTCAACAAGTTTAAGACCCAAAAGTGTTGTTATAGATTAGTAGCTTTTAAAGTGATTTTCCTTTTGATAGATCTATATGTTTTTGTATATTTTAAAGAATATATTTCTGAGATTTTTCATTAAAAAGATGTTTTTATGTTGTAAATGATAGATCTATAAAGATTGGTATTGAAAAGTGTTGATTTGAATGAATGCATGTTAGATCTAAGAAAGTTGAATCTTGTTGTTGGATATGAGATGGATATGGACTTGTATTAAGTGAAAAATATGTTAAAAGAAGTATAATAATCTGGAAATTTGATGTTGAGAGATATAAAAATAAGGTATTAATCTTGTAAATGATGAACTCAAGTGTTAATTAAGCAAGAATGGTCATTGGTGAGTTGTTATAATCAAAGACATTCTGACAGAAATAATTTTCTGTCTTAAATCGGGTGAACTGAACATGTGAGGGTCGTTTCAAGCAAAACTTTCAAAATAAAAGTCGTAGATAAAAGAGTTAAGTTTAACCTCAAACTGGAATCACTCAAAAATACTAAACCAAACAAAAGATATGATTTTTCTACCAAAATTGGTCAAAACTGGATTTTTGTCTTAATGTTGAGTCAACTTTGATGATTTTTAATTTCTTAACTAATAGGTTTCAGAAGTTTAAACTTGGTGTGAACTGAGTTCAAAGTGTCCCTAACGTAAAATAAAATTGGGAGATTTTTCTTAAATGTTCATCATCGAAATCTTTTATAAAATATTTCGGGCCGCTTAGCAGCAAGCATCCTGACCAACTTCGGTTTTGTAATTTTTAGAGGTGGTAAACAACATCTAAAAATTTAGAAAAAATTCACATAAATATAGGACACATATATGTCTCTGTATAAAAATCACCAACGTCCAAATAATTCAACTTAAACAAAAATGACTACTCAACATTTTATGAAAATAAGTGTTAAAACAATAAATAAATAAATAAATAAATAAATAAATAAATAAATAAATAAATAAATAACTGGGAAATAAATAAATAAATAAATAAATAAATAAATAAATAAATAAATAAATAAATAAATAAATAAATAAATAAATAA
>CM067175.1:92754442-92764442 GCA_034093135.1 Erigeron breviscapus | reverse complement strand
AGACACATATAAATATATATAAATAGAACACAATTGCCTTGGAAACACTAATAACTAGCCATTAACTATACATACATGATGCAAGACTAAAACAAAATACCCTTTAAATTTGAAACTCATATTTCGGCCAACACAAAAGAAAAACAACATCCCACACTCCACCAATCACCTTATTACTAGCACATGGTCTTTGTTCAACTCCCCACACAAGCCTCCTCCTCATTACACTCAACCCTCTCTTGGAACAAGGATTATTCTCTCATTTCTCTCTCACATTTCACACACAAGTCTCTCATCTCTTCCTCTCAAAAAAAATCTGCACATTCCCTTCTCCATCTCTTCATCATTTTCGGTTCAAACATCACCCAAAAGGAAGGTTAAATCTTAAGTAAATCAACTATAACAATAAAGGGTTGAAGCTAGATCATTCAAGGGCATGTTGAGGCATGTCAAGGAGCTCACTTGGGGTCATCCATGGCTGATTTTTCTGCCATTTTTCAGCTCTCAAAACAGCCCCCAAATCTCAAAACAAAAGGTTGACAACAACATCTCTTTGTTTAATCTATCTTGTTTTTGTATATATTAAAAGATCTTTATCAAAAAATCATGTTTTCTTTGATTTTCTTCTTGATTTAAACTCAATGAGGGCAAGGTTGATAGATCCTTATCTCACATGTTCATGCATGTAAAGATCTAGAGAAAAGATTCAATGATTCAACAAGAACAAGACCCAAGAGTTAGTAGTTGTAAGATTTGTTGCTAAATGGGTTTAAGGCTTTGATTAAAACTGATTTTTTATGAATATTATGAGTTTATATTCTGTGATTTTTCATCAAAATGTTATTTTCAAAAGTTAGATTAAAGTTTATAGCTTAATCTTGCTTAAAAGTGTTAGATCTTAACATGCATGCTTAGATTTGCACTAGTTTTGATTGATTTTGAGTTAAGATTTGAGATGGATCTTTGGATGATGATTAATGATTTGAAATTGATAATAATAATCTGTAAATTGATGATAAGATAATACAAATAGGAGTGATAATCTTGTAAGTGATAAATTAAGGTGTTAATCAAGCAAAAAGGCCATTGGGTGGTTGTTTTAATCAATATACATTCTGACAGAAACCATTTTCTGTCTTGGGACGGATAAACTGGGCTTGTGAATGCAGATTCAAGAAAAACTTTCAAAATAAAAGTTGTAAATAAACGAGTTAAGTTTAACCTCCAACTGGAATCACTTAAAAATACTGAACGAAACAAAAGATATGATTTTTCTACCAAAAGTGGTCAAAACTGGATTTTTGTCTTAATGTTGAGTCAACTTTGACGATTTTTAATTCCTTAACTAATAGGTTTCAGAAGTTTAAACTTGGTAAGAAATAAATAAATAAATTCAACTTAAATAAATAAATAAATAAATAAATAAATAAATAAATAAATAAATAAATAAATAAATAAATAAATAAATAAATAAATAAATAAATAAATAAATAAATAAATAAATAAATAAATAAATAAATAAATAAATAAATAAATAAATAAATAAATAAATAAATAAATAAATAAATAAATAAATAAATAAATAAATAAATAAATAAATAAATAAATAAATAAATAAATAAATAAATAAATAAATAAATAAATAAATAAATAAATAAATAAATAAATAAATAAATAAATAAATAAATAAATAAATAAATAAATAAATAAATAAATAAATAAATAAATAAATAAATAAATAAATAAATAAATAAATAAATAAATAAATAAATAAATAAATAAATAAATAAATAAATAAATAAATAAATAAATAAATAAATAAATAAATAAATAAATAAATAAATAAATAAATAAATAAATAAATAAATAAATAAATAAATAAATAAATAAATAAATAAATAAATAAATAAATAAATAAATAAATAAATAAATAAATAAATAAATAAATAAATAAATAAATAAATAAATAAATAAATAAATAAATAAATAAATAAATAAATAAATAAATAAATAAATAAATAAATAAATAAATAAATAAATAAATAAATAAATAAATAAATAAATAAATAAATAAATAAATAAATAAATAAATAAATAAATAAATAAATAAATAAATAAATAAATAAATAAATAAATAAATAAATAAATAAATAAATAAATAAATAAATAAATAAATAAATAAATAAATAAATAAATAAATAAATAAATAAATAAATAAATAAATAAATAAATAAATAAATAAATAAATAAATAAATAAATAAATAAATAAATAAATAAATAAATAAATAAATAAATAAATAAATAAATAAATAAATAAATAAATAAATAAATAAATAAATAAATAAATAAATAAATAAATAAATAAATAAATAAATAAATAAATAAATAAATAAATAAATAAATAAATAAATAAATAAATAAATAAATAAATAAATAAATAAATAAATAAATAAATAAATAAATAAATAAATAAATAAATAAATAAATAAATAAATAAATAAATAAATAAATAAATAAATAAATAAATAAATAAATAAATAAATAAATAAATAAATAAATAAATAAATAAATAAATAAATAAATAAATAAATAAATAAATAAATAAATAAATAAATAAATAAATAAATAAATAAATAAATAAATAAATAAATAAATAAATAAATAAATAAATAAATAAATAAATAAATAAATAAATAAATAAATAAATAAATAAATAAATAAATAAATAAATAAATAAATAAATAAATAAATAAATAAATAAATAAATAAATAAATAAATAAATAAATAAATAAATAAATAAATAAATAAATAAATAAATAAATAAATAAATAAATAAATAAATAAATAAATAAATAAATAAATAAATAAATAAATAAATAAATAAATAAATAAATAAATAAATAAATAAATAAATAAATAAATAAATAAATAAATAAATAAATAAATAAATAAATAAATAAATAAATAAATAAATAAATAAATAAATAAATAAATAAATAAATAAATAAATAAATAAATAAATAAATAAATAAATAAATAAATAAATGATTTTTCTACCAAAAGTGGTCAAAACTGGATTTTTGTCTTAATGTTGAGTCAACTTTGACGATTTTTAATTCCTTAACTAATAGGTTTCAGAAGTTTAAACTTGGTGTGAACTGAGTTCAAAGTGTCCCTAACTTAAAATAAAATTGGGAGATTTTTCTTAAATGTCCATCATAGAAATCTTTTATAAAATATATTGAGTCGCACAGCAGCAAGCTTTCTGACCAACTTTGGTTTTGTAATTTTTAGAGGTAGTAAACAATGTCTAAAAATTTAGCAAAAATTCACATAAATATAGGACACATATATGTCTCTGTACAAAAATCACCAATGTCCAAATAATTCAACTTAACCAAAAATGACTACTCAACATTTCATGAAAATAAGTGTTAAAAACAGAGAATTCCAAGTAAAAGTTCTTCACAACAAATTAAGTTAAAAGTCACTAGATTGCAACTTTAATCAACTCCAACAATCTCGTAACAAAAAGTATTATAAACCTACTGAGAATATGTCAAATAAAAGTTATAAAACTTAACTTGGTTATTAAATGGCAAGGACAAGCCTACAAATCACTAATTCGGTTCATATAAGCACTAACCGAAAGCTTTAATTTGCACATATCACACCACCACCACGATCACGACTTAAGACACCAAAATATAATGAACATTCTGTAAATAATGAAATAAGGATGAAAATCCATTTTGACGCATTTGAATTGCTCGAAAAATGAGGCTTAAATCACTAATTCGGTAAACGACTTATAAGCTTAGAATCCTCAAAATGAGCGAGACACAAGAGAAGTTGAATTGATATGATTTTTCCCATGATAAAAGTTGCCTAAAAGGCCTGGGATTTTTAGCCAAAAAGTTGTGTGGTGATTTCTAAGAATTTCTATTAATTATTAAATTTAAATGATAATTAAAAAGGTAAATAAATAAATAAATAAAGTATATAAATCATGAAATTGGTTAGATAATCACAACCAATGATGAAAGTGACTACAACCTACTGGAGTAAGATCATTTCAAGTCAAAGAACAAATGTCATATAATTTAGAAATAATTAAGTAAGTGAAAATCACTAGTTAATAACTATTTTTAAATAATAGAAAAATTACATAAATAAATATATATATATCAATACTCTAAGTTAAAAAGCATAATAATCAGAATATAACTCAACTATAATTATTTATAAATTACAAGGGCAACTATGATCCTTAAAAGTATTTTTAAGGAATTATTTAATTACTAGACCGATAAAATGAATAATTAATTAAATAAATAATATTAAATTAAATAAATGGTTATAAATAAGAAAGTAATTCATAAATAAAAATATTTAAAAATATAAATTATAAAGGTAAATAAATAAATAAATAAATATTAAAAAAAATAAAAAAAAAAATAAAAAATAATAAATAAATAAATAAATAATGAAATTAAATTTAAATGATAATTAAAAAGGTAAATAAATAAATAAATAAAGTATATAAATCATGAAATTGGTTAGATAATCACAACCAATGATGAAAGTGACTACAACCTACTGGAGTAAGATCATTTCAAGTCAAAGAACAAATGTCATATAATTTAGAAATAATTAAGTAAGTGAAAATCACTAGTTAATAACTATTTTTAAATAATAGAAAAATTACATAAATAAATATATATATATAATACTCTAAGTTAAAAATAAATAATCAGAATAAATAACAAAAATTAAAATAAATAAATAAATAAATAAATAAATAAATAAATAAATAAACACAGAATAACAAAATAATAAAAAAACTTTTTAATAAATAAATAAATAAATAAATAAATAAATAAATAAATAAATAAATAAATAAATAAATAAATAAATAAATAAATAAATAAATAAATAAATAAATAAATAAATAAATAAATAAATAAATAAATAAATAAATAAATAAATAAATAAATAAATAAATAAATAAATAAATAAATAAATAAATAAATAAATAAATAAATAAATAAATAAATAAATAAATAAATAAATAAATAAATAAATAAATAAATAAATAAATAAATAAATAAATAAATAAATAAATAAATAAATAAATAAATAAATAAATAAATAAATAAATAAATAAATAAATAAATAAATAAATAAATAAATAAATAAATAAATAAATAAATAAATAAATAAATAAATAAACCCTGTCGGTAATCCTTAAATAAATAAATAAATAAATAAATAAATAAATAAATTAAATTAAATTTAAATGATAATTAAAAAGGTAAATAAATAAATAAATAAATAAATAATAAAGTATATAAATCATGAAATTGGTTAGATAATCACAACCAATGATGAAAGTGACTACAACCTACTGGAGTAAGATCATTTCAAGTCAAAGAACAAATGTCATATAATTTAGAAATAATTAAGTAAGTGAAAATCACTAGTTAATAACTATTTTTAAATAATAGAAAAATTACATAAATAAATATATATATATCAATACTCTAAGTTAAAAAGCATAATAATCAGAATATAACTCAACTATAATTATTTATAAATTACAAGGGCAACTATGATCCTTAAAAGTATTTTTAAGGAATTATTTAATTACTAGACCGATAAAATGAATAATTAATTAAATAAATAATATTAAATTAAATAAATGGTTATAAATAAGAAAGTATTCATAAATATTAATATTATGAAGTTACTAATGTCAAATATTATAATTAAGCAAAGCACATAATGGGAACCATGATAACCAAAGGCAAGTTACCGAAATTCTAACAACTTATAACTACATGTATAATGAAAGTGACCCTTTTACACCAACACTCTCTACAACCAAAAAGATGCAAATATTAACAATATACTTGGACCCCAAAACTTATGACAACATAATGAAAGTGACCCTTTTACACCAACACTCTCTACAACCAAAAAGATGCAAATATTAACAATATACTTGGACCCCAAAACTTATGACAACATAATGAAAGTGACCCTTTTACACCAACACTCTCTACAACCAAAAAGATGCAAATATTAACAATATACTTGGACCCCAAAACTTATGACAACATAATGAAAGTGACCCTTTTACACCAACACTCTCTACAACCAAAAAGATGCAAATATTAACAATATACTTGGACCCCAAAACTTATGACAACATAATGAAAGTGGCATTTCTTAGTGATGACTTAAGATAGGAACTTACGTATATTAGTCCTATCGTAGGGATAGTCTTAGCTTGGAATGTGATTGAGGAATATGACGGATATATGATCAAGGAAGCGATAGATGGGAAGTACCCATTTTGGATAAGTGAATATAATGTGCGGCATATCAAGGTGAGTCATAGCCCCTTTTCAAACTCTTTTATATGTTTTTGTTTCGTGGATCAATATCCAAGTATGTAGACTATTGCACTTGGGAGTCAAAGATCAAACCTTGTGACGGGCAATGGAATCCGCCTTGATCATTGTAGTATATCATCTCATTTATTTGTTATTTGTTTCGTGGACTCAATATCCAAGTATGGTAGACGTATTGTACTTGGGAGTCAAAGATCAAACCTTGTGACGGGCAATGGAATCCGCCTTGATCATTGTAGTATATCATCTCATTTATTTGTTATTTGTTTCGTGGACTCAATATCCAAGTATGGTAGACGTATTGTACTTGGGAGTCAAAGATCAAACCTTGTGACGGGCAATGGAATCCGCCTTGATCATTGTAGTATATCATCTCATTTATTTGTTATTTGTTTCGTGGACTCAATATCCAAGTATGGTAGACGTATTGTACTTGGGAGTCAAAGATCAAACCTTGTGATGGGCAATGGAATCCGCCTTGATCATTGTCGTATATCATCTTATGTATTTGTTATTTGCTTCGTGGACTCAATATCCAAGTATGGTAGACGTATTGTACTTGGGAATTGGTTCACATGCTTGTGCATTGTAAAATCATTTTTATCAAATAAAGCTATGGTGAATCTTATCTATTATCCTTTGTTTTGAATACTCGACTTTCTGTACATCTCATCGTTCCGCCTTAGTTGGGGTGTTACAATTATTCTATTGGATATATATTAATTATTATTCTATTGGATAAATATTAGCTATTTGTAACACCCCGAGCTAGGGCTTGAAATATTACGGAAATCATATAGCACATGATGGAATTAATGTAGAACATAAACTATATGAAAGGAAAGGATTCGATGAATCCATAAATAACATAATTCAAGTACAAAATGCATAAGGAGCAAGTAACCATCAAAGTTTACAAAATAATCATCAAAAGATGGCTATCGATCCTAAGCATAATGCAAAAGTGGGGCAAATGAATCCTTGATCCATGTAAGTCCAAACCCGAGTCAAAGTAAGCAATCAATCAAGCATCATGTCGCGGGTTCACCTGATTACCTGAAAAGTGTACTAAACAAGTCAACACGAGGTTGGTATGTTCGGAATGAACCATCGTCAAATGACATATAAGTATACGATGTATAGCAAGTACGTGTAATAAATGAGCACAAGTAATGTCCATATCAAGTTATGTGTCGTATGTATGTAAATGTCATAATGTATATCATATGTGTGTCAACCGCGTCACCAATGCAACAATTAGAGTATGCTTGTGTGTGTCCCGAACAAATAAAGTAAGCTTGCGTGTGTCCCGAACAAATAAAGTATGCTTGCGTGTGTCCCGCACAAATAAAGTATGCTTGTGTGTATCCCGCACAAATCAAGTGTAACAACGCGTATATATTCATTTCAAACACAATTCCGATATCCATCAATTCCACCGAAACTACAATACACATACACTTCATACGACTTTACATTTAAAGAATCATAGATGCTTATATATAGGGTCACCCGCAGCCTTCCCACCACATCTATAACTCTTTAAAGGTATTGATGTGACCAATTTATACAGATCGCCCACATCATTATTGGCCATTTTCTTAAGTATTTTAAGTCGATTTTGTGTGCATTTGGCGCGTTTATGGTGTTTGTTAGTGTTTTCAAGCTCTTAGCAGGTTACGCGTTCATTTGGCACATTTTCGGATGATTTTTAGGCCAAGAAGTTGATTCATGAGATCGAGAGTTGTTCAAGTGGAAAAGATAGAAAAATTCAGCAAGTTGTCAAGATTGAAGAAGTGTTGGCTGGTCCAGAAACTTTGGACTGCGCCGCAGTGGGGTTGATCAATGGCCACTGCGCCGCAGTCATTCATGTTCAAGACGCACGGAGATCAGAAGATTTCCACTGCGCCGCAGTGGGAATGCACACCAGCCACTGCGCCGCAGTCAATGGATGCCAAGGCCACAACTTTCCAGTGGTTTAACACTGCGCCGCAGTGGGAAGTGTACAAGCCCCACTGCGCCGCAGTCGCGGGTCGAGAAAAAAAATGTTTTCCAGTGGATTACCACTGCGCCGCAATGGAGGAGGTCGAAACCCACTGCGCCGCAGTCAGCTGCACGGGGAATCAGGGTTACAGCCTCTTTTGCATCAGATTTGAAGGGGGTATAAATAGAAAACATAACCCTATTTCCCAAGATCAAGCTTTCTTTCTAGGAGCTGTTCTAGGCGAATTCTTCGGAGGATCATCTCAAATTTCATCAATTGATTCATTGAAGATTCAAGAACACCCATCTAGATCGTATCTACTTATCCGTCTTGCAATTTCTATTCAAACAATTTGGTACAATATGTTTTATTTATATTTCATTTGTTATTTTCAATTTAGCATGAGTGGCTAGATTTCTAATCATCCACTTTGATGAAACTTGACGAATGATATGATTGCAATATTTTAATTCAAGAGTTGATTCAGTTATCGTTGTGTCGTGATCTTTATCAATTAATCCCTTGTGATTTATTCTTTTGATGTTGATGGTTTATGTGTTCATCGTTAGTGGTACTAGGTGAATATGTTTATCGTTTCAATTCGATTGTCTATGGTCAATTGTCACCGGTTCATGGTATGACGGTGAATGTCAAATCTATAATAGGAGTTAATCGGTAAACGTGTTTGGAAACGGTTGGTGGTACCACATTTTAATTCACATAGGCATAATTGGTAATTGGATAATCAAGCAAACTAATTGTTGGGGAGATTTTCTAGGCATTGGTGGTATCGGCTTGGGTAATTTAACTAGCAACTTAGGTGTTTGGGTGATTTGCTTGCGGTTGGTGGTACCACGCGAGCATTTCTATCCTTTCACGATTATCTTGTCAACTCTAAATAATTTGATCTTTATCGTGTGTAATCATAACTGAAGTCAAGTGGATTCGAAGTGGATGATCTTTATTTATATTGTTTGAACTTTCTTTACTTTCAATTGTCTTGTCATTTCAATTTCTTAATTTAATATTGTCAAAGTGAGGTAGCAATTCGGCGACGGTTCCATCCTTTTTCCCAAACTACTTTAGCAACAATTATTTCAAAACCAATCCCCGTGAACGAATTCGGACTTACCTTTTAGCTATACTATATACGAACGGGTCCACTGCCCGCTAGTGTGTAGTAGTCAGTTTTAGGGTAATTCTTGTTTATAAATTTTAAACTCGATTTCACACATCAAGTTTTTGGCGCTGCTGCCGGGGAATGTGTGCCGATTTAGTTGTTAATTTAGTGGTTTGATCCTTTCTCACGCGTGAGAAAGTTACTTGTTTATTAGTTTAGTTTTCTTTTCTTTTCTTATCACAGGTGCATTTTACGTGTTTGTGTTAGTTGTGTTTGCAGGCATATTTCTTTAGTTGATGAACTTGCGTTCTTCGGGTCTCCCTTTGAATAGTCCTTTGTCTACTCCGAGAAGACCAAGGGGGCGTAGGTTTAACTTCACTGAGCCATCAACACCTATACCGACACCATTTTCACCTATAGCTAAACCCACTCCTGATTCGGACGAGGAAGGGTTCTTTTTAGATGAGTTTTTCTATTT
>CM067175.1:92668088-92753442 GCA_034093135.1 Erigeron breviscapus | reverse complement strand
TACTTCTCCATAAAGTATGTCGGCTTTGTTCCATTAATGGAATTATCATCTAGCCACCGACACTGTTCCACCGACACTGTTTCACCGACACTGTTCCACCGAAACTGTTGGAACCGTACATTATACTTAAGGTTTCGTATATACGTTTTTCCTTGTTACTATCGTTACTCAATTACCGTCTATATTTCCATAACACATATGGGTCAATATCATAATCACATAATATGGGCTTAATTCTAGAAGCCCAATATAACATTATATTTAACCCAATTTACCGATAAATGTACGCAATTATGTCAAAGTTTCCATTTATTGAACTAGTTACTCAAATTACATACACGGTCAAATGGGTAAAAATCACAAATGTTACACATCAGTTTTGGCGAATGCCATCTGCATTCGATCTGGAATCTCGACCTCTCCAGCTTCAGATACTAGAGAGTCTAAATTCCTCAACAAATCTGGCACAGTGTAAGGTGAATCTGTGCTTGTATATGCTTCACTGCCCAGAATTTGTAAAAAGCAAAGAGAGAGAAACCTTGAGAAGGGGTTACAAAGTCCCCTGGTGCCCTTCAGTTTTTGTACTAGGCTTCTAAACAGGATATCAGCAAAGTCTACTCTTAATCCATTCCACGAGCAGTATGCCATCTCTGCTTGTGCGGAGTTAATCTGGTCAAGACCACCAGAACTCCCACCCATACTCTCCACCAGGGGGATGAAAAAATACCTCCATGAAGGTGTAAGACCCTTCATGGTCATCGCACCCTTTGTTTTCAAAACCCCTTTTCCAGGCACTCCTTATGTCCCATTTCAAGGAGGACCTGGCAAAAATTGACGTTTGGGGGTAAGACAACTGGAGATTCACCCTCTCTCCAGTAGTTGAGGTGTAAGGCATCCCTCAACACATCAGCGGATAAGGTACACTGGATTGTTCCACCTTTTAATGTAAAAGTGATGGAAGAACAATCGAAAGAAAGAGTGGCAGTGTACCAAACTCACACAAGTAGTCGTGAAACATCTTGCGTGGGTTTAGAGAGAATGAGGGTCCTATTGGAGAATCCTTCAAAAAAATTTGAATTCTTCCAATAAGGGTATTGGACCCTTGAGATCCTTGTAAACTCGCCATCGGATTATTTGGATTGAGTTTGATGAGCGAAGTGTTACTAGGAGCACCAGATGCCGGTTTGACATCTGGTGAAGGAGCATATGGAACAGTTAAGAGATTTACATCTCTTGAACGGGATGATTTAAGAGCCATTTGAAAATGAAATTGAAATTTATGAATTAGGGTTCTTGATTTATGAAGCAGAGAGAGAAATGAAGCAATTTTAGATGATTGGGAAGTAAATGAAAGAATGTGAAGGAAAATAAATGTGTTCGGAGTAAATAAGGGTATTTATAAGGAATTCAAAATCCCAATGTAATACCAAAAATTATATTTTATTAACAAAATCAATTTTGTAGATATTTTTACAAAATAAGTTTGAATTTTGAAATAAAAACATAATTAATTGTGTCAGCATTAAATGCTACGACGGCTTATCTTACCCACGCGCCCACTAACATTAATTTTCCCAAAACAAACAGTGTTCAATTACCAAAATGACTTTAAACACGTCAGATGACGATACCAAGTGGTTTAAAACATTCGAGTACCATCACGTGTCACAAATATTGACCAAGTATTTCTAACGTTATAAAAAAAATAAGACAAGACTGAATCTGGTCACTGGAGGATTAGTCCAGTGCCAGTTTCCAACTGGAGAGTTCTCCAGTTGCCATTTTCAAACAAAAACGAATTTTAGTCAGAAAATTATTTTGAGTCTTTCCCCCTAAAATGATGATCCATAAATCAATTAGTGCCAGGACAGTATCACAAAGGCGTTCGATAGCCTGGCGAGCAAAGATTATCTGGACCTCCTCAACTGGAGAACTTCATCAGTGTCACTAACGCGTTCAATAACAAAGAAATCTCCAGTTTTAAGGATTTAACATTCCCAGTTCGCTGATGAGATGTTTAAAGGTTTTCTCATCAAGAGGTTTTGTAAAAACATCAGCGAGCTGTTTGTCAGTGGGGATGAAATTAATTTCAATGTCTCCTTTCATAACATGATCACGAATAAAATGATACCTGATGTCAATATGCTTTGTCTTGGAGTGCATCACTGGGTTGTGAGATATAGCAATTGCACTGGTGTTGTCACAAAAGATTGGGGTCCTTGTATACTTTTGACCATAATCTAGTAACTGGTTCTTGATCCAGAGAATATGGGCACAGCAACTGGCCGCAGAAATGTACTCTGCCTCAGCAGTGGACATAGAGACTGATGTCTGCTTCTTGCTGGTCCAACTTACAGTTTTCCTCCAAGGAAATGACAACCACCAGTTGTTGATTTTCTATCTATCTTACAACCTGCATGATCTGAATCTGAATAACCCATTAGATCTAATCCTGAGCCTTTGGGGTACCAAAGACCAAGATTAGGACACCCTTTCAGGTATCTAAAGATACGCTTAACAGCGTACAAGTGTGATTCTTTTGGGTTAGCCTGAAACCTGGCACATAGACATGTTGCAAACATTATATCTGGTCGACTGGCAGTTAAATACATCAGTGAACCAACCATACCATGATAGTCAGTTATGTTCACTGGTTTGCCAGTTGGGTCAGAGTCCAAGTTTAATGGTGCTGCAATAGGTGTGTTTTTCGATGGAATTGAATCATATTTGTATTTTCTTAACAAATCTCTGACATATTTTCCTTGGTTTATGAAAATTCCATTTTCAGTATGCTTAATCTGAAGACCTAAGAAAAATGTTAATTCTCCCATTAAACTCATCTCATACTCAGATGACATGTTTTTAGAAAACTTTTTACACATTGCATCATCAGTTGAACCAATATAATGTCATCAACATAAATTTGTACCAATAAGATATTACCTCTTTCTTTCAAGATAAATAAGGTATTATCTATTGCACCTCTTTGAAAGCCATTTTTAAGAAGATGTTTAGTTAAAGTATCATACCAGGCTCTTGGGGCTTGTCTTAGACCATACAAAGCTTTGTTCAGTCTATAAACCCAATGAGGATGCTTCTCATCGATGAAGCCTGGAGTCTGCTTAACATACACAACTTCTTCCAATGTTCCATTAAGGAACGCACTTTTGACATCCATCTGGAAGACCTTGAACTGGTGATGGGCTGCATAAGCCATAAATATTCTGATGGCTTCAAGTCTTACAACTGGAGCAAAAGTTTCATCAAAGTCAACGCCTTCTGCTTGACAATAACCCTGGGCAACTAATTTGGTCTTGTTTCTTACAACATGGCCATCTTCATCCATCTTGTTTCGGTAGACCCATCTTGTACCAATAGGTTCTTTCTTTAACCCTGGTGGACAAGGAACAAGCTCCCAAACATTGTTCCTTTCAAACTGGACGAGCTCTTCTTGCATAGCTTCCACCCAGCTTGGGTCTGCCATAGCCTCGTCAATCTTCTTTGGTTCAATTAGTGATAAGAAAGTGACGTTTAAGCATTGCTCACTGGTGGCTCTTCTAGTCTGAACCCCACTATTTGGATCTCCCACAATCTGTTCAATTGGATGTGCTCGAGTCCATCTAGTGTATTGACTAGGCTGGTGTAAAACAATATCAGTGCAAGTCACCTGGAGATCTTCTTCAGTTGTAGTAGCTTCTGGAGGAGGATCGGTCCAAACTACTTCTACATCCTCATCAGAGTCAATGAGGTCACGATTTGCATCATGAAATTCTTCATTCAAGGGCATTTCTTGAAGAACTGGAGAAGTTGGAGTTTTAACTGGTGCTGATATTGGAGTGGCACGTACATCAGATCCAATCACCAATTCTTGTGGTAAGTTGAAATTGATGGAGGGATAGAATGATGTGTCACTGGTGGTGTTATTCTTCTTAACTGGTTCCAATTTGTTGTAACTAGAAACATCTTTTGGTGAACCAACTGACTGATGAACTTGGTCAGTTTCGCCAAAATTTATTGGAACGACTGGAGTAATATCAAGGCTTGGTCTCTTGTTGATTGCTTCAGTTGATTCGTCAAATGTGACATGAATTGTCTCATGAACCTTTTGGAGTCTATAATTATAAACTCTAAAGGCCTTTCGAATATCTGAATAACCTAAAAATACCCCTTCATCAGCTTTTGCATCAAACTTTCCAAGCTGACTGGAATCATTTAAGATATAAACTGGACAACCAAATACATGAAAATATCCAATATTTGGTTTACGATTCCTGAGTACTTCATAGGCAGTCTTCTTATGTCTCTTGATGTAGACTGACTAGTTTTGGGTGTGACAAGCAGTTGCAACTGCTTCAGCCCAAAAACTGGTGGGAAGACCTGATTCAGATAGCATACTTCTGGCTGCTTCTATCAATGTGCGATTCTTTCTTTCCACAACTCCATTCTGCTCTGGAGAGTGTGCTGATGAGAAGTTTTGAGAGATGCTAGTGTCATTGCAAAATGTTTCAAGTACCTTATTTCGAAATTCAGTACCATTATCACTTCGCAACTGACAGACTTTTCGAGTATACTTGAGTTCAATTCTTTTAATGAGAGAGATGATCTCAGCAGGTGCATCACTTTTGGATCTGAGGAATACTACCTAACAGTATCTGGTGAATTCATCAACCACAACTAGAGTGTACTTCTTTCCAGCTCTAGTTTGAACATTCACTGGACCAAAGAGATCCATATGTAGCATGTGAAGAGGTTCAGTGATGCTAAAGTTTTGCCTAGTTTTTAAACTGGCCCTTTTCTGCTTGCCCATCTCACACCCTGGACATGGCTTTTCTTTATTAAAAGAAATCTGTGGTATCCCATCAACCAGTTGTTTGCGAGACAACTTGTTAATATTTTTGAAATTAAGATGGGATAATCTTTTATGCCACAGCCAGTTGGTGTCCTCATCAGCTTTGGTATAGAAGCACTGCTCTTTTGGAGCTGGTTCAATATCCATGATGTACACATTACCTTTTCTTGGTGCAACCATCACCACTTTCCAATCCTTGTTAAATATGGTGCCTTGAGCAATATCGAACAAAACTCTGAAGCCTTCATCACAAAGTTGGCTGACACTGATCAGGTTGTATTTCAAACCATTCACAAATGCAACTCTTTTGAATTCGACTTGTCCATTATTGAGCACACCATATCCTTCAGTCTTTCCACTTTGATCATTACCAAACGTCACTCTCGGTCCATCTTGGACAGTGAACTCTTCAAGCAGGGGCTTACATCCGGTCATAGTCCGGCCAGCAGTGTTGTCCAGATACCAGATATTCTTCTTTCGATCGCCCTGCACACCCACAAAAATCATCAGTTATTTTTGTGAACCCATCTTTTCTTGATGGGTTCACTGGACTTCTCTACAGAAGTCACAGTTGATTGTTTTGGAGGTAAACTGAAGACTACATCTGGACCTTTTTCACCAGATCCAGGTGCAGGAGTAAAAACGATTGGTACTTGATACTTGCTCCCCTTATTTTTACCAGAAATAGTTCCAGATGGAACATTCTTTTGTTTAGGTTTTGAAAGGGGGGTTTAATATTTTGTTTAAAAACTGGAGGTGATGAACCTCCTTCCAGATTTTTAATCCGGGCAGTACAACTCTGAACCTGTCGAGACAAAAGTTGGAGTTGACTTTCCAGTTTAAACAAAATATTGTTTTCATCAGGCAACTGAACCTTGGACCTTGGTTCAGCTAGAGTTTTAGTCTTTTGGGTCTTGGGCACCTTAGACTTTTGAGGTAAAGGCTTGTTACCAGTAGCCTTTTTAACTGGAGCACTAGCCTGTTTGGCTCCAGGTTTAACCTCAATGGGGGTGGTCTCAATGGATTCAATTTTAACAGCTTCAGGTTGATCATAAGAAGTTTCAACCCTGAGAGCTGGAGGCAATGCATGAAGATCTGGTATGAGAGCTGCCATCTCCAAATCTCCAGATTTCCATGCATTCTTCTGGGCATCAATAGTTCTAGAAAATGCATCATAGTTCTTTCCAGATGCTTTTACCCATGACTTGATAATCTTTTGTTCTTTTTCAAGATCAGAAAATAATTTTTGATTATCAAGTTCCAAAGCCTCAATTTTTAAAACTGACTCCTTGAGAGCCAACTGGACACTTTGTAAATCATTCAGTTGTGGTTTAACATTGTTCAGTTCAATTAAGATAGTGTCAAGATATCTTTCACTATCTGCTCTAACAGTTTCCACAAAAGCTAAATCACCACTTAATGATTCAGCCAGGTCCAGTTTCAGTTCTGGGTCAACTTGGTTGTCATAATCACATACCTTTTTCAAAATGATGTCCACCCATCTTCCAGTGATGACATCTTCTTTTGCCACATGCTGCTGTTGATCTTCCATGGCCATGAAACACATGTCCCTTTCCTCTTCTTCATCAGCTGATGAGTCATCAGAGTACTCCCATTTTCCCTCAATTTGTGCCATTAAGCACTGATCCTTTTCCTTTTCCATGGACAGGAGGGCAATCTGGGCCTTAAGCTTTTTATATTTAGCTTTGTAGCTATCATCAGGTCGATTGAAATTAGGGACAGGGGGGCCAGTTAATTGTTCATCTGACTAGATCTGCATTCCTTCATAAAATGACCTTTCTTACCGCATTTATAGCAGGTAAGATTGGTTTTATCTAGAGAGCTGGAGCTGGAAGCATTGTTTGGGCAATTAAATCTTTTAGATTTATGCTTAAACCTGTTAAAGGTTTTAGTAATCATGGCTACCAGATCATCATCGTCAGTTTCATCACAACCATCACTGATTTCAGTGGTCAGGCCAGAGTTCGAGAAACTGTTTAACATCTCCTTCATTGAGTGTGCCTGGACACTCTCTGCAGACATTAAAGCAACACAAGGTCGCTCAGGTACACTAGCAACCTTGGAACTCTGGGCATGGTTCATGGCATCCTGCTCAGCCACCAGTCTTGCAGCATTATTATCTTCAGTGAATCTGAAGGCTCCATAGAGCGATGCAAGAGTATGGTTGTGCAAGGTTTTACCTTGTCTTAAGACAAGAACCATGTTTTCACATTTGGAAGGAAGAATATCACAAAACTTCTCAAGAAGAATATCCTTATCCTTCTCTACACCCAAGCCTCTCAGCTGATTAATGAGGCTAGAAAATCTGGTGTATGTACCAGTTAGACTTTCATTGGGTAGAGCAAAGAAGGATTCATACTTCTTGTTCAAGGAAACTTTCCTGGTGAAATAGTGTCATCACTTCCTTCAAACTGAATAACTAATTCATCCCACATTGACTTGGCACTGGGGAACAACACAAGTGTTGGAATTAGATCTTCAGGGACAGCTCTAAGGATCATGTTCTTGAGTCTGGTGTCCAGATCTACAAGTCTACGATCCTCATTAGACCAATGGTCTTCGAGCTTTTCTCTTGAACCTCTTCTTCCAGTTGGATCTAGAAGAGGACTTACCCCAAGAGACATGGGTATATATGGTCCATCCTTAAGGATTTTCAACATATACCTCTCTATCCCACCAAAATGTAAAAGCATTCTGGCCTTCCATGTACCAAAGGTCTCACTGTTTCCATCAAATTTTGGAACAGGAGTGTTAGAATAATATACATGGACGTGGTTTGGGGCAGTAGGAGGAGGAGGGTTAGTATTAACATTTTGAAAAGGTGATGTATTTGTATTCAAAGGGTTTTCACCTTGACCAGAACCATCTCCACCTACAGGAGTGTTCATCTTAGCAGATCTAGGCAAGTTTATTAGCCTTCTGCTCTGATACCACATGTAAGTCCCAACTCAATAGATGGTACTACCTGAAGACACCTCAATGTCGATGGTGGAGTTACTTTGCAATATAAGCTCTGAACTGGAGACGACCAGTTACAGAGAGTATATACCAAGTTCTAGATAGATTACTTATTAAGACAATAAGTAAAGAACAATGCAATAAAGTAAAATACTCAAAGTAAATTGGTGAGACAATATGTAATTTTCAAGTGTAATTTATTTATTAACTTTAAATAAATTACAAGGTTGTTGCGGAACCAAGATAATACAAGTATGTAAATATCCTAACAACCTATGAACTACAATTGATCAACACTTGGAATTTCTCAAAACAATCGAAACACTTAAAGTTGTGAAATGTTCCTTTTTACGATTGAGAGAATATTGCACAAGTTCACCAAGAATATTGCAGGTATGCAAAGTGTGAATTCCTTCAAAGTGTGTTCGAAGAAGTTCATATTCTTGTTGTGCAATGACTTGTATTTATAGGCAAAGTTAACATTGGGATGTTAACTTTGGCCGTACAAATGTGGTTGAGATCATTTAAGGAATAGCATTTAATTCCTTAAAAAGCAGTGTAAAGTTGCAGTATAAAGCAACTTTACTCAACCAGCTTTATGTACCTTTTATTACTTAAATAATAAGATAAATCTTATTATCCGGGTAAAAGCACATAAAGCATAAAAGTCAATTCCTCGTAATCAGTGTAAAGCTTTGTAAGAGCTTTCCACTGATGGTCTCCAGTTTGTAACTGACTAGAATGTCAACTGGGCTTCACTGCCATTGTCATTCTCTATCTTCCACTTGTTGTCTTCGACTTCAACTGGAAGGATTCTTCAACTGGTCAGTTCTCAACTGGAGGAAGTCTTCAGTTGCGTTAACTGTACGATGCAACTGGACTTCAATATATTTCTGGACAAATCTTCTGGGTCTCTAGTTTCACTGGGTCTCCAGGTGCAACTGGAGACTGACCAGTTTACCAGTAAACTGGTCCTAACATCTCCTCGAGTTGGGCAGTTTGAAGAAGATGTTGATGAAGAGATAGAGATGGAGTCACCGCCGGTGGTGACCACTTCGGTTCCTAAAGCCACACCGATCAAGGAAACCGTGTTGAAACCCTACCAACCGAAGATTCCTTTTCCACAAAGATTGATGAAGGAAAAGATGAAGGAGCGAATGGATAAGTTTGTAAGTGATCTAAGGAAGTTGCATATCAATATTCCGTTTTTAGATGCAATTGTGAAGATGCCAGGATATGCAAAATGTTTGAAGCAAATTTTGATGAACAAGAAAAAGTTGGCTGAGGTGGAGATTAAAATTTTGGAAAATGTTTGCTCGACGGCAGTGGCGGGTAAGTTACCCGAAAAGCGTAAGGATCCAGGTAGTTTTACTGTTTCTTGCAAGATTGGTGATTTCACTGTGAGTAAGGCATTGACAGATTCAGGTGCTAGTATTGATTTAATGCCTTCATCTATTTATGCTAAACTGAACTTAGGAAAACCTAAACCCATCAACATGAAAATTCAATTGGCCGATAAATCCGTTATAAGACCTATGGGAATTTTAGAAGACGTGTTGGTCAAGGTGGGTGGTTTGGTCTTTCCGGTGGATTTTATCATTATTGATGTGGGTGAAGCATTAAACGTACCCCTTATTCTAGAAAGACCATTTCTTGCTACGGCCGATGCTACCATTGAGGTCGGGCGTGGTAAGCTTACATTGAGAACGGGGGATGAATCGGTAGAATTCTTGAACACTACTTATTTTTCTTCACCTAATGTTGTTAATTCTATTGAGACTGTTTGTGTTAGTTCTAGTGATTCTCAGATTGATGAATGGTCGGAAGATGAAGTAGAGAAAAAGGGAAATGACGGTGTGAGTCCCTTTAATTAACGAGATGGTTAACCAATAGAAAGTGTAAAATACAACAAGTCTAATAATCACTAGATATGGACTAGTATTACTTGTAAATAAAGATGCAAGATATATAAACAAAGTAATACAAGACTTAAAGCAATAAACAAATAAAGTGGACCATTATGTATGTTTCATGGGTATTTCATTTATTGATGTGTAAATAAAATACAAGGTTGTTGCGGAATCAAGATAATACAATTAAGTGAGTATCCTAACAACCTATGAGTTACAATATGATCTATGTTTGTCAAATAACTCTTTAGGATCGAGATACTTAAAGTTGTGAAGTATCCCTCTTTAAGATCGAGAGTATTTGGACAAATTCACTTAAATGCAAAAGGAATGCTTAAAAGTATTTTTATCAAGGAAATGACTTTGTATTTATAGGCAACAAATTCACCAGTGAATTTGTGCCGTACAAATATGGTTGGCATACATTTAATGATCCGACAAGAACATTAAATGTATTGGATAAGAATAAGGATAAAGTCACATCAAGTGCAAGTGTATCCTATTATCCAACCACCTTAACACACGTATACTTTTGTTAAAGAACAAGTGGATTGTTCTTTGGAAAGTGTGTTAAAGGCAAAAGTCAATCCTCGATATTAGTGTTCAGACTTGCAGGATCTAGCACACTAACAATCCTCCAGTGTGCAGATCTGGTAAGACTTTCCAGTGGACTCCGCCATTTGTTAAGTCTTCTTCCTTCAGACTTCAGTCTTTGACTTCAGTCAGAATGTCTTCAGTAGAGTAGATCTGGACTGGGGTGAAGTCTTCAGTGAGCTAATCTGGAGAATGCTCCAGATTACCTGTACAAGTAAATGCTCACTAGTCTTCAATTATTTCTGGACAAATCTTTAGAGGGACTCCAGATTCCAAGTCTGGAGTAGGTCCAGTAGAATATGTTTTCTGGTCAGATCTTCAGTGAGCTCCAGTAGTCGGGTCTGGAGCGAGACCAGCAAAACAAGTTTCTTAACAAACCTAAATAAGGTTCCAGTAGTCCAGTCTGGAGCCAGTCCAGTAAGTCTGGACTAAATCTGGACCTAACAAATTCCCCCTATTTGTTTAGAAATAATGCAAGTATTTTTCAGACTTATAGATATACAAATTTGTATGTCTGGAAAACACTTTATAGATCATGAGTGTTTTCAGTTTCATCTTTTAAGTTCTAACTTAGACTAAATCTGGTCATTCTACTTGTAAAAATAAAACTTGCAACTATTATTATTTTCTTCTGGAGGCTTACCAGCTCCTCCTTTCTTTGTCTGATAAGCTCTGGAATGGTTACACCATAAATCAAGGAATCATATACCTGTTCTTCCTCTGCATAGAACGAGCGTATATGTACATCATTCAGTGCATCAAGACATTGTTGAACTCTGGGATCCTCCTTCATCCTTTTAAAAACTTCAATATTTACGCCTAACCTGCCAGCGTTGTAGGAGTCCAGAGTACCCATTGTAGCCATATCCCTATGATGGGCCAGCAGTTCATTTTTCTGGTTTGTCTTGAAAATTTCTATCATGATACACTGTTGTTGTAACTTCCTAGATGTTTCATTGTCAACATCTTCAGTTTGATCTTCTTCTTCAGACTTCAGTCTTTGACTTCAGTCAGAATGTCTTCAGTAGAGTAGATCTGGACTGGGGTGAAGTCTTCAGTGAGCTAATCTGGAGAATGCTCCAGATTACCTGTACAAGTAAATGCTCACTAGTCTTCAATTATTTCTGGACAAATCTTTAGAGGGACTCCAGATTCCAAGTCTGGAGTAGGTCCAGTAGAATATGTTTTCTGGTCAGATCTTCAGTGAGCTAATCTGGTCATTCTACTTGTAAAAGTAAAAACTTGCAACTATTATTACTTTCATCAAAAAGGAAAATAATTACAACTTTCATAAACAAATAATTACAACTTTCATCAAAAAGGAAAATAATTACAACTTTCATAAACAAATAATTACAACAAGTACAATGGTAAGAGTTCAGGCCCTTCTTCTCGATGAATGCCCTGGTGCATCTTCAGTGGCCTTCCTCTTAGGAGATGGAGATGATGGAACAGACACTGGTGGTCTCAGACCCAACACAGCTTCCATTTGTTGAATTCTCTTCCAGACTTTCTCAATTCTTTTCATAAAAGCCTTCACGTCTGGAGAGAGATCAGTCTTGCCTTTGAAAGTCATTCCAATCTCCTTTAGTTCAGTCCATCCAAATGCTTGGACTGAAGTATCTTTTCTTTCATCAGTAAAGTTACCTTCTCTGGTCAACTTTACATTAAACCTGGTCATACCTTGATGATGTTCAGCCAGTGTGATTTCAGCATTAATTATTCTTCTTGCATTGGCCCTGAACTTCATCATTTCATCATATTTAGCCCTTTGCTTAGCCAACTGTACCATATCTTCAGTATCCCTGGATACACCACTCTGTTGTCCTTCAGTGGACTGGTGTTCTTGTCTATTGATCTTCAGAGTTGTATCCAGAGGAATAAAAGTGCTAACATCACCATCTTTAATTGCCTTCAGTTGCTTGGCTGTAAGCTTGGGTAGACCAGTCATTCTCTTCCTGTATTCCAGTTCCAGAGCACCAGCATTTCTTCTTATTTTCTTCTGGAGGCTTACCAGCTCCTCCTTTCTTTGTCTGATAAGCTCTGGAATGGTTACACCATAAATCAAGGAATCATATACCTGTTCTTCCTCTGCATAGAACGAGCGTATATGTACATCATTCAGTGCATCAAGACATTGTTGAACTCTGGGATCCTCCTTCATCCTTTTAAAAACTTCAATATTTACGCCTAACCTGCCAGCGTTGTAGGAGTCCAGAGTACCCATTGTAGCCATATCCCTATGATGGGCCAGCAGTTCATTTTTCTGGTTTGTCTTGAAAATTTCTATCATGATACACTGTTGTTGTAACTTCCTAGATGTTTCATTGTCAACATCTTCAGTTTGTTCTTCTTCTTCACCAGACACCATCTTTTCTTTCATCAGTAAAGTTACCTTCTCTGGTCAACTTTACATTAAACCTGGTCATACCTTGATGATGTTCAGCCAGTGTGATTTCAGCATTAATTATTCTTCTTGCATTGGCCCTGAACTTCATCATTTCATCATATTTAGCCCTTTGCTTAGCCAACTGTACCATATCTTCAGTATCCCTGGATACACCACTCTGTTGTCCTTCAGTGGACTGGTGTTCTTGTCTATTGATCTTCAGAGTTGTATCCAGAGGAATAAAAGTGCTAACATCACCATCTTTAATTGCCTTCAGTTGCTTGGCTGTAAGCTTGGGTAGACCAGTCATTCTCTTCCTGTATTCCAGTTCCAGAGCACCAGCATTTCTTCTTATTTTCTTCTGGAGGCTTACCAGCTCCTCCTTTCTTTGTCTGATAAGCTCTGGAATGGTTACACCATAAATCAAGGAATCATATACCTGTTCTTCCTCTGCATAGAACGAGCGTATATGTACATCATTCAGTGCATCAAGACATTGTTGAACTCTGGGATCCTCCTTCATCCTTTTAAAAACTTCAATATTTACGCCTAACCTGCCAGCGTTGTAGGAGTCCAGAGTACCCATTGTAGCCATATCCCTATGATGGGCCAGCAGTTCATTTTTCTGGTTTGTCTTGAAAATTTCTATCATGATACACTGTTGTTGTAACTTCCTAGATGTTTCATTGTCAACATCTTCAGTTTGTTCTTCTTCTTCACCAGACACCATCTTTTCTTTCCCTTTAACTGTCTTCAGTGTGGTAGGGATGTCTGGGAAGGATTCAAACTGGGGCTCGGCTTCAGTACCAGCAGCCTCTTCTTCAGTCTGCACAATGGCTTCAGTGCCAAGTGCTCTCTGGGCCATACGTGCACTGGCATCAGTACCAGTCACTTGCCTTCTCTGAACAACGCTTTCAGTAGCGACTGCCCTTACAACCTCTCTCTTCTTCTTTAAAGTTTCTTGGACACCAGATGATGGAATTGATAATTTTTCCCCCTTGGATTGATCTCTAGTCCTGGACTTTAGATCATTCCACAATTCTTCCATCATCAGCCTATCCAGTGAGCCAAATGTTCTGCCTTGTTCTGGCAAGGAAGCAGTCATACCTTTCTTTAATTCCAGCACTTCCTTCTTCATATTTTCAATTTGTTCAGGCAAGTGCTTAGGCAGCTTCTCTTCCAGTATCTTCTCAAATTGTGGCAAAACTCCATCATAAATACTACGAAGGACAGTCCCAGAAACCTCTTCACATAATTCTTTCAACATGTGGTTTCTGAACTTCCTTGTACATGCATCACTTATAACACTCACAACTTCTCCTTGTTCCAGTACGGGCCTACTCTCCAGAGAGCTTACCCTAAAAACCAAGTTCTTAACCTCTTCTTTCAGCCCTGCCAGTTCGCCAGTGACTGCAGTCTGAACAGAAGACACCATTTTGGTTTCCAACCCCTGGACTGCCACTTTAATGTGTTCAGAATTTTGATTGGTGGCCAGTACCAGTTCATCCAACTTCTCGAATACTAACTTCTCATTCCCAGCGAATAGGTTCATTTCTGAAGAAAGATTATTTGATAACAAAGACTTGAAGTCAGAAATAACCTGGGAAGATGAGTGCAGTGATCTCTCCAGGTCCGCCACCTTACTAAGAAGGCCTTGGACCTCGGTTGAGGAAGAAGTGGAGAGACCAGTGGGTGGTTCCAGATGAGAAGACAATCTGGTCATCATTGGTACTTGTGTCCAGTCCTCTTCAGTTTCAACATGTGAGACTGGCACACTTTGGTCGGTTGGGGTTACTGGAGGTTGAGTTGTAGGAATGAAAGGAGTGAAATATGGAGTTGATTGAGGAATTGAAGGTGGTGGAGGTGGTGGCATTGATTCTGGTGGTGGTATTTCTGGTGTAGGGGTAGGTATTTCTGGTGAAGGTGTTGGTATTTCAGGTAGAGTTTCTTCTTCTTCTACATCTTCACCCAGAAAGTTTAAACTTACATCAAATCCCTCAGACATGGGGGAGTCAACATCATCTCATTCTGGAATATTCCCAACATCAAATTGTTCACCAGACTGTTCACCAGTCTCTACTTGTTCACCAACCTCAACATTCAAATCTAGTGGAGCCTCTTGCTCACCAGATGCTTCAACCTGCTCAACAACTTCAGAAATATCTTCTTGTACCACAGCCTGGACTTCAGTGTCCACTCTCTGTTCAGTTTGTACAAGAGATTCAATATTTTCTTCTTCAAAAATAGGAGAACCATCAATATTTATTGTATCACCAGGATGAGTTGATGGGTTTACCTGGACTCCTCCCTGTTGGGATTTTTGGGTTTTTATCAAAGTAATATTATCCTTATAATATTAAAACGCAGCGGAAAATTGAACCATTTCAATATGTTATATGTAGTTAAAATCAAATTTTAACTTATAAAAGAAAAACCCAAACAATAAGGATCCATGTATATGAATAACATACATACAAAACAACAACCATAGGGTGTTTAGAAGACTACCTTCTTCCAAGCTAATGAGAAGGTTGAATGAAGGAGATGATGATCTTGAAGTGGCTTGTCTCCAACCTAGAAGAACCTCAAGCTAGTATACCCCAAGCTTCCAACAAACACCCAAATATGTGCTAGGATTTAACTTGAAAATGCCTTCCCCTTTTTGGCTCCCTTTGGCCCAAATCAATGGAAGAAAAGGAAGAAGAAAAACCTTTTTTTTCTTGAGAGAGTTTTTGTCTTACAAAAATGTGTGAGTTGTGTGATACACTCTATGTTGAGTGTTAAGTCTTATGTCTTGTGTCTTGTGTAACATGCAGGACAACAAGTGTCACATTGCATGTATACCCACATGGGGAGGGAGGGGGCCGGCCCCTTAGTCCATCACATGGGTATTAACCCACTGCGCCGCAGTGGGTCTGATACACTCCCACTGCGCCGCAGTGGGAACTTCCTGACCTTCGGGTGCAAAAACCCCCACTGCGCCGCAGTGGGTTTGACACGCTCCCACTGCGCCGCAGTGGGAACTCATCTTGCCAAATAAAACTATTGACATCTCTCTCAAAATAAATCATCCATATAATTTATTTACATATCTCAAGTGCAATTATTTAGAAAACCACTTTCTAAATGTTTCAAGTATTTATATTTATTTAAAGATCATATCATATAAATAAATATCGTAAGTGTTTGTCTAGCTTGTTATTGGGTATGACCCGACTTGGATCATCACGTACTAGCCACGTCAATTTAATATGTGTCTTGGGCAGATGAATTCCAACAATCTCCCACTTGCACAAGATTCATAGAAGATTGACGCAAGTAGCAAATACCGCCTAACAACGGTTTGCTACCCCTAATACGTATGACGAAGTGCCATTCAATAACATCATCCTCTTCAAGTCCCTTACTTGAAATGATTTAGGTGAATCGATCATTTATCCTTTTGTCACAGATGTCATGTTAAATCCTAGAGACATAGAGTGATCATTCTCTATTGATTTAACTTTGTAGCAGGCCTTAGACATCTTACTCTCAACGAATAAGAGGGACAAATTCCATCTCGACTACATACGTCTCTCACAATCACCTTATATCATACCTGAGCTTAGTCTTATGTACTGCCATGTTTCAGAACAGCGAAGAACTAAGTCAAAGTATAATATTCAGTGAATATCAAGACCCAATATGTATCTCAGGTCTGAGGATACAATGATATTCGCCTTTTAACTCAAGATTACTTATGATCAATCACAGAGATTCCATGTAGTAATGCTTGATTGCAGGTCAGTCCAATATTTGTATCCCACAAATATCTATGAACCTTGGTAGCAACACTTTGCTCTATATTCAAACCCTTTTGAATATCTACCAATCCAAGTTCATAATAATCTTACATTCATATTTGTTCCCACAAATATGATCGACTACGGACATTTAGAATAATTAACTTATTCATGGATTTAAACATGCAAAAATGGAACATAACACAATTTAAATGCAAAATACCAATATTCATATAAATGTGTTAATAACTACAAGTGTTCCGATATCCAAATACATAAAATAGATCAAATCCAATCACTAGAATATCGAAGTCCCATGGCACAAGTATGACTCTCATGCTTAGGCCTTTCAAGGAGCTTCGTGAGTGGGTCTGCAACATTTTGATCGGTGTGAACTTTGTGAATACATATCTTTCCCTTTTCAACTTCATCCCTTATGTAGTTGAATCTCCGCTCAATGTGCCTAGTCTTTTGATGCGCACGAGGTTCCTTGATTTGAGCAATCGCACCCTCGTTATCACAAAGAATTTCTAGGGGTCCTTGAATGGAAGGAACAACCCCTAGATCGGCAATGAATTTCTTCAACCATGCAGCTTCTTGTGCTGCCAAAGAAGCGGCGATGTATTCCGATTCTGTAGTGGACAATGCAACCACATCTTGCTTTGAGCTTTTCCAAGAAACAGCTCCTCCATTTAGAATGAAGATATACCCCGATTGTGATCGAGAATCATCTCGATCAGTTTGGAAACTCGCATCCGTGTAACCCTTTACAACGAGTTCCTCCTCACCAGATCCATATATTAAGAACATATCTTTAGTGTTTCTAAGATATTTCAATATATATTTGACAGCCATCCAATGACTATCTCCTGGATTTTGCTGGTATCTACTTGTCATGCTTAAAGCGCATGACACGTCCGGTCTCGTGCATATCATAGCATACATGATGGATCCTATAGCAGATGCATATGGGATTCCACTCATTCTCTCTTGCTCAACTTTTGAGCTGGGAGATTGAGAAGTACTCAATATAGTTCCTCTTTGAATAGGCACCAAACCCTTTTTGGAGTTTTCCATCTTGAACCTTTTCAAGATCTTGTCTATGTATGCACTTTGATTCAAACCTATTAAGCGCCTTGATCTATCCCTATAGATCCTTATTCCCAAAATATAGGCGGCTTCACCAAGATCCTTAATGGAAAAGCAACTTCCAAGCCAGGCTTTTACACCTTCCAAGGTTGGAATGTCATTTCCAAATAGTAGAATGTCATCGACATATAAAACTAGAAAAGTAATGATGCTCCCACTAGCCTTCTTATACACACAAGCTTCATCAGCGTTTTTGATGAAGCCAAATTTCTTGACTTCTTCATCAAAACGACGATTCCAGCTTCTTGATGCTTGTTTCAATCCATAGATTGATTTCTTTAACTTGCATACTTTATTAGGATGTTTTGGATCGACAAAACCTTCAGGCTGATCCATATAGACATCTTCCTCAAGATATCCATTTAGAAAAGTGGTTTTGACATCCATTGCCATATCTCATAGTCATAATGTGCGGCTATGGCAAATAATATCCTAATAGACTTTAGCATTGCCACAGGCGAAAAAGTTTCATCATAATCGACCCTCGAGTTTGAGTGAAACCTTTTGCTACAAGTCTAGCTTTATAAGTACTCAAGTTTCCATGCATATCGTGTTTCAACTTGAACACCCACTTACTTCCAACTACTTTGGAATTAGGAGGTTCAACAACCAATTCCCAAACTTGGTTGTCATACATGGATTGCATCTCAGCGTTCATGGCCTCTAGCCATTTGTCCGAATCTGATTTGGACATAGCATCATGGTAGGTGGTAGGTTCATCAGAAACTACCATGTAGCATTCATCCACGAGAAATCCATATCTCTCAGGTGGATAAGTAGCTCTACCAGATCTACGAACGTTTTGTGTGTCTTGATCAACCCTTTGATCATCTTCAACATCCTTTTGTTGAATGCTAGTGTCACCCAAGTGTGTATCTGTCAGTGGTTCTTGATCTTCTTCAAGTTCCACTGTTCTGGAACTAGTTCCTTCCATAAGGAATTTAGTTTCCAAGAACTCAGCCTTTCGAGCAACAAATACATTTTGCTCATTAGGATTGTAGAAATAATATCCCAAATCATCTTTGGGATATCCTACAAAGATACACTTAGTGGATCGGGGCTCTAATTTGTTTGAGGCATCATGTCTTACATAAGCCTCACAACCCCATACCTTTAAATATGACAAAGATGGAACTCTTCCATGCCATATTTCAAAAGGTGTTTTCTCCACTTTCTTGGTGGGAGCCATATTTAAAATTCGGGCAGCAGAGATTATGGCATATCCCCAAAATGATAGAGGTAGTGAGCTTCTGCTCATCATGGAACGAACCATATCTAATAGAGTTCGATTCCTCCTTTCAGACACACCATTATGTTGTGGTGTTCCAGGTGGAGTTAGTTGTGAGACAATCCCACAACTTCTAAGATGATCTTGAAAAGCATCACTTAGGTATTCACCTCCTCTATCAGAACGAAGAATTTTTATTGTCTTACTGAGTTGGTTTTCTACTTCATTCTTGAAAATTTTGAACATTTCAAAAGCTTCACTCTTATGTTTTAATAAGTATACATAACCGTAACGACTATAGTCATCGGTGAATGTAATGAAGTATCTTTCACCATTCCTAGTCATTGGCTTAAAAGGACCACATACATCCGAATGTATGATACCTAATAAATCTTTTGCCCTTTCATTAGTGCCTTTGAAAGGTGCTTTAGTCATCTTGCCTTGTAAACAAGATTCACATACATTAAATGAATCATTTGATTTTGTTTTCAAAAGACCATTCTTTTGAAGTGTTAGTATGCGATTCTTATTTATATGGCCAAGACGACAATGCCAAATATAGGTTTCACTTAAATCTAATTTAAGTTTCTTGGTGGTAGCTTGGTACATTGAGTTATCATATGTTTGGTTTTCATGAACTAATTCATAAATACCATTTAAAGGCATAGCTTTAAAATAAAATACATCATTAAAAGAAACATGGATATCATTGTTAACAAAATTAAAATCATATCCAACATGTCTTAAACGGGAAACAGAAATAATACTCCTAGTCAAACTAGGTGCATACAAAACATTGTTTAATACAATTTCCAAACCATTTGGAAGTTTCAAAAGATAGTCTCCTTGGGCTTCAACATGCACCAATGCACCATTGCCCATAAAGAGACTAATGTCTCCCTTCTTGATGTGCTTCTTTCTTATGAACCCCTGTAACATATTACAAATATGAGTTCCACATCCGGTATCCAATACCCATATGTAAGAAAGAACAGTATTAAGCTCAATATATATCATAAATATTGTACCTGAGGTTTGCCCTGCATCCCTCTTAGCTTTTAACTCTTTGAGGTAGGTTGGACAATTACGTTTCCAATGTCCTACCTCCCCACACTCAAAGCATGGGTCATTGACAGCAACCTTTTGCTTCTTCGCTTTTTGGGTATCCATTTTTCCCTTTCCTTTGCCTTTGTAATTCCCTTTGTTGTTACCCTTTCCCTTAGCAACATTTGCCTTGGGTCCGGAGTAAGCCCTTTTCTTTCCGCCTTCATTGATCATGAGAACGGGTTGAACTTTTCCTCCCATACTCGCCTCGGCCGTTTTGAGCATCCCATGAAGCTCGGAAACGGTCTTGTCCCATCCATTCATGTTATAATTTAACACGAAAGTCTCAAATCTCTTAGATAATGAGTTAAGGATCATATCCGTAGCTAACTCATTTGAGACGGGACAATTAAGCCTTTCGAGGCGATCAATGTAGCTTTTCATTTTAAGAACATATGTTGATACGGGTTGTGAATCATCCATGCGACATGCATGAAGCGCTCGAACCGTTTCGAAGCGTTCAGCCCTTGCCTTTTGTTGGAACATTTCCTTGAGTTGGGTAATCATGTCGTATGCCCCATGATGCTCGAACTCCTTTTGGAGTTCGGGAGTCATACTCGCAAGCATTATGCAACTAACTTGCACGGAGTCCTCGACATATTTAACCCAATCATTATAGGCCTCAACATCAGTTTCTTCGGGCTCATCAGGAATAGGATCGTCTAAAATATAGGATTTCTTTTCGTGCCTAAGAACAATTCTTAAGTTACGAAACCAATCCACAAAGTTATTTTGATTAAGACGATCCTTTTCAAGGATGGATCTTAGTGAAAAGTTATGGACGTTTTGGTTGGGGTTTATTGCATTGTTAGCGGCCATCTACAAGATTAACAAAGTTCTTTATTAGTATTTTCGATATCAAATATAAATTTTAATTGTTAATACCCTTTTATGTCTCATAGACAATTAATAATTAAAACCTAGAATCCAACGTTACATTTAAATGATGGTTAGGTGACCTTTATCCCATGATCTAAATTAACAAGGTAGTCAACGTTTGACAATTGCAACACTTTGCAATTTCTAGTGGTATGGGACCGGTTTAATATCTTATATTAAGTTGGCATGTTTAATCCCATCAACGCCTTTGGTTACCATGCTTCGGTGACCCTAATCACATGGCTTCCAAATCAAGTTGTCCTACTTATACACACATGTAAATTTATCTATACTAGTGGTTAGGTGACCTTTATCCCATAAGTACAATAAATTTACCTTAACTTATAAGTTCCCTCAAAGTAGTTAGGTGACCTTTATCCTACAAAGAGTTCCCAAATAATTAAGTGTTGTATAAAAGGATGGCGTTTAACTTGTTTTTAAAGGGTCGTTTGAGTTTTTATATTCTAGTTAAAAACTATGTACCATAATGAATTTTGAAATCCAAATTTCAAGGTTCTTTTATAAAATCCATTTTTATATTGTGACCATTAACTTTTAATAAAACCCATTTTAATTTACCAAGTTAATGTCAATATTAAAACCAATTTTAATCTTTTATGTAGTCATCAAGTTTGTTGGTTTTGAGCATCCATATGACAAAATAAACAAACAACCACACAAATATAATAAGTGCACAACATTAGCCAACTATTTTGACCACACTTGTTAGCCGAAACAAGTGGCCAAAAGGTCTCAACCTAAGGGACAAAGTAACACAAAATATTGTGTTAGTTGAGCTCCCACTTGATCTTGCATCCAAATGCTTCAAGTAACCTTTTGTGATGTGATTTGAATGATATTCTTCATTTTGATAATCCACTGCGCCGCAGTGGTTCTAATACTCCCACTGCGCCGCAGTGGAGAAACTCACTGCGCCGCGTGGTCATAACCCCACTGCGTCTCGCGGTTGCATCCCCCACTGCGCCGCAGTGGGTTTGACATACTCCCACTGCGCCGCAGTGGGAAGTTACTGTCTTCGGCCACATAATCCCCACTGCGCCGCAGTGGGTTTGATATACCCCCACTGCGCCGCAGTAAGAACTTACGGGTCTTCTCATTAGCCTCCAACTTTTAGCCCCAAACCTTTTGATGCCTTCTTGGAGATTACATTTATAATGAAAAATGCAACTAATCTACTTATTACATACCAAATGAAATAAATAGATTACATAACCAAATGAATGAATAAAATCCTATTTAACTATTACAACCATTGAATAATTAAACAAACACATCCACACATCACAAACATTCACAAGGTCTCTTGGCTAAGTTGTGACACTAAAATACACAAGAAAAAAGGAACCTCCTTTTTGTGTATTTATTTTGGCCATAACCAAATGACCAAAATATTGGATTTTGTCCAAACAAAATATCAACTTTTGATGTATGTATCCATATAACCGGCTCTAGATGCCATTGTTGGGATTTTTGGGTTTTATCAAAGTAATATTATCCTTATAATATTAAAACGCAGCGGAAAATTGAACCATTTCAATATGTTATATGTAGTTAAAATCAAATTTTAACTTATAAAAGAAAAACCCAAACAATAAGGATCCATGTATATGAATAACATACATACAAAACAACAACCATAGGGTGTTTAGAAGACTACCTTCTTCCAAGCTAATGAGAAGGTTGAATGAAGGAGATGATGATCTTGAAGTGGCTTGTCTCCAACCTAGAAGAACCTCAAGCTAGTATACCCCAAGCTTCCAACAAACACCCAAATATGTGCTAGGATTTAACTTGAAAATGCCTTCCCCTTTTTGGCTCCCTTTGGCCCAAATCAATGGAAGAAAAGGAAGAAGAAAAACCTTTTTTTCTTGAGAGAGTTTTTGTCTTACAAAAATGTGTGAGTTGTGTGATACACTCTATGTTGAGTGTTAAGTCTTATGTCTTGTGTCTTGTGTAACATGCAGGACAACAAGTGTCACATTGCATGTATACCCACATGGGGAGGGAGGGGGCCGGCCCCTTAGTCCATCACATGGGTATTAACCCACTGCGCCGCAGTGGGTCTGATACACTCCCACTGCGCCGCAGTGGGAACTCCCGGACCTTCGGGTGCAAAAACCCCCACTGCGCCGCAGTGGGTTTGACACGCTCCCACTGCGCCGCAGTGGGAACTCATCTTGCCAAATAAAACTATTGACATCTCTCTCAAAATAAATCATCCATATAATTTATTTACATATCTCAAGTGCAATTATTTAGAAAACCACTTTCTAAATGTTTCAAGTATTTATATTTATTTAAAGATCATATCATATAAATAAATATCGTAAGTGTTTGTCTAGCTTGTTATTGGGTATGACCCGACTTGGATCATCACGTACTAGCCACGTCAATTTAATATGTGTCTTGGGCAGATGAATTCCAACACTCCCCTCATCAGACGCCTATGAGATCTTGGTCGTCTGGAAAGTTCAACAGGTGCTAGACTTGAACTTTCTGGAGCCACTTGACTTATAGGTTGTACCATCTCTACAACCTGCACCTCTTGTTCATCACCAGGACTTTCAACCACTTGTACTGGCGCCACATTCTCTTCCAGTCTTTGGAACGAGAGCATGGACTGAGGAATATCTACCTCACCATCTCTTGATTGTAAATTGTTCAGATCTCTTAAAAACTCACTCATTGAAAAATGAGTAGTATCGACATCATATTGGTCTCAATTGGTTTATGATACTCATAAATCTGGTGTAAGTACCAGTGAGAGACTCGTTAGGTTGAGCAAAAAATGACTCATACCTCTTGTTTAAGGAGACCTTTCTGGTGACAATGGTGTCATCTCCTCCTTCATGTTGGTTAAGAAGCTCATCCCACATGGTTTTAGCACTAGGAAAAAGAACTAGTGTGGGAATTAGGGTTTCTGGAACGGCCCCGAGGATCATGTTTTTAAGGAGGGTGTCAAGATTCACCAATCTCCTCTCCTCTTCTGACCAATGTTCCTCCCTCTTTTCCTTTCCCCTTCTAGATCCAGAAGGATCAAGAAGTGGATTGAGAGGTGATGTAGGTACATAAGGACCTTCGTTTAAGATCTTCATCATGTTCCTCTCAATACCAGTGACATGCAAAACCATCCTAGCTTTCCACGTACCAAATTCATCACTGTTCCCACTGAATTTAGGAACAGGATTATTCGAGTAGTACACATGCACGTGTGGAGAAGCAGGAGTAGGAGGAGGAGGTGGAGGATTAGTGTTATTAACGTTTTGTGGTTCATTTTGATCATGCATATTTACATTAGGATCGGGACCAAGACTAAAACCTTGTGTATTTTCTTGGTTAGCCATCAAGAACAGATCTAGGCAATGATTAGCCTTCTGCTCTGATACCAAATGTGAGTCCCTTTAATTAACGAGATGGTTAACCAATAGAAAGTGTAAAATACAACAAGTCTAATAATCACTAGATATGGACTAGTATTACTTGTAAATAAAGATGCAAGATATATAAACAAAGTAATACAAGACTTAAAGCAATAAACAAATAAAGTGGACCATTATGTATGTTTCATGGGTATTTCATTTATTGATGTGTAAATAAAATACAAGGTTGTTGCGGAATCAAGATAACACAATTAAGTGAGTATCCTAACAACCTATGAGTTACAATATGATCTATGTTTGTCAAATAACTCTTTAGGATCGAGATACTTAAAGTTGTGAAGTATCCCTGTTTAAGATCGAGAGTATTTGGACAAATTCACTTAAATGCAAAAGGAATGCTTAAAAGTATTTTTATCAAGGAAATGACTTTGTATTTATAGGCAACAAATTCACCAGTGAATTTGTGCCGTACAAATATGGTTGGCATACATTTAATGATCCGACAAGAACATTAAATGTATTGGATAAGAATAAGGATAAAGTCACATCAAGTGCAAGTGTATCCTATTATCCAACCACCTTAACACACGTATACTTTTGTTAAAGAACAAGTGGATTGTTCTTTGGAAAGTGTGTTAAAGGCAAAAGTCAATCCTCGATATTAGTGTTCAGACTTGCAGGATCTAGAACACTAACAATCCTCCAGTGTGCAGATCTGGTAAGACTTTCCAGTGGACTCCGCCATTTGTTAAGTCTTCTTCCTTTAGACTTCAGTCTTTGACTTCAGTCAGAATGTCTTCAGTAGAGTAGATCTGGACTGGGGTGAAGTCTTCAGTGAGCTAATCTGGAGAATGCTCCAGATTACCTGTACAAGTAAATGCTCACTAGTCTTCAATTATTTCTGGACAAATCTTTAGAGGGACTCCAGATTCCAAGTCTGGAGTAGGTCCAGTAGAATATGTTTTCTGGTCAGATCTTCAGTGAGCTCCAGTAGTCGGGTCTGGAGCGAGACCAGCAAAACAAGTTTCTTAACAAACCTAAATAAGGTTCCAGTAGTCCAGTCTGGAGCCAGTCCAGTAAGTCTGGACTAAATCTGGACCTAACAGAGGAAGATAACACTAGTGATTAATTCTCGACCGACAAGTAGCCGAAGTGCCAAGATCCGTAAATTGTATGATCGCGTCAAGTCCGCGGTTTCTCATTGCAATGTGAAGTTGTCCAAAGAACTATGTTCGAATTTGTCAACCAAAGAGAAAGAGGAGTTGTTAGAAATATAAATGTAGTAGTTGATTTGTTTCTTATGTACTTACAATGTAAATATCTAAGTATGGAAGGGGGCATATTGTAATATGTGTATAGGTATATAAACCCCCTCCATAATGCAAAATGTAACCTTTCACCCCATTTGAATGCAAACTAACTTTCCAGCCAAACACATTCTCTCTCTCTACTTTCTCTCTCTTAAAACCTCCATTGTTACACACACTAACACACACATAAGCTCGAATTCATCATTAACAATTGGTATCAGAGAACAATCAGAGTTGCTGAACGATCCACAAGCTTAATTCAAGCTTAATTTGTGCTTAATTTCAGAATTTGGCTTATTTTCTGAAAGGTTCATTTGCCGAGATCACTGTTTGAGTGATTTCTGCAAATTAAGTGTGTTTTTGTTCGAATTTTCTTCATTGATCGATTCATAATCAGTATATCATCCTTCGTTGTCGATTTCAGAAGTTAATTTCATCGTTTGAGTTGTTTTTGCTCGAGCTCGGCAAATCGCATGTTCGAGTGGGTTTGTTTTCTAGTTGAAACTAACATCTAATTTGTTCAAGGATTTGTGCGCATTGTTTTCCTGATCATTTTGATATAAAATACGAGCTTTAATTTGCAAAAATGAAGGAGAAATCGAAGATTTACAGTCTGCTCTGCAAATGAAGGTCTGGCTGAACGAAGAAGACGAACAGTAACCGACTATTTTGTCACGTAGTGATTACTCGTGTTTGCAGAGGTCGTTGGCTTGGTTTGATCTTACTTGTACTATTTGCAGAGCTCACTGCTCGGCAAATACGTATTTCAAGAAATTTGGTTAAGGCTTGATCTTACTTGTTCTATTTGCAGAGTTATTTGCTCGGCAAATAGTTATTTCGAGAAAAGTTGTTAAGTATTGGTGATAATTGTTCTATTTGCAGAGCTTTGCTCGGCAAATAGTTATTTCGAGAAAAGTTGTTAAGTATTGGTGATAATTGTTCTATTTGCAGAGCTCTTTGCTCGGCAAATAGTTATTTCGAGAAAAGTTGTTAAGTATTGGTGATAATTGTTCTATTTGCAGAGGATTAAGCTCGGCATTTAGTTGTTTTTGAAATTCTCAAATCAAAAGTTTCAAGAAAATCAATTCAAAACCATTTTTCATCAATATTCTTCAAGTGGGAAGAAAATAAAATTTTCAAATTTCTACTTGTTCTATTTGCAGAGGTCTAAGCTCGGCATTTAGTTGTTTTTGAAATTCTCAAATCAAAAGTTTCAAGAAAATCAATTCAAAACCATTTTTCATCAATATTCTTCAAGTGGGAAGAAAATAAAATTTTCAAATTTCTACTTGTTCTATTTGCAGAGTTTACTCGGCAAATAGTTATTTCGAGAAAAGTTGTTAAGTATTGGTGATAATTGTTCTATTTGCAGAGGTCTAAGCTCTGCATCTAGTTAAAATAGAAAAAATTTCAAATTTTTTTTTGGAATTTATTTGAAATGGCTTCAAGGGAAGCTTTGGCACTTGGTTCTGAAGGAAGACCTCCTGTCTTGTTTAGAGGTTCTTATCCTCAATGGAAGAAAAGGTTTCTGAACTGGATAGACAGACAGAAGAATGGAAAACTTTTGAGAAAATCATACAAAGATGGTCCTGAAATTCCAAAGAACCCTGTTAATGGAGAAGTTTTACCTGAAGAGAGTTGGAATGCAGAACAGAAAAATAGAGTTGAGGCTGATCAAAGTGCAATTGCCTATCTTTACCAAGCACTTCCTGATGACATTTATTGCAATGTGGATTCCTATGAAACAGGAAAAGACATATGGGATGAAGTGGAGAAGCAGATGGAAGGATCTGATGTATCAAACACCATCAGGTTGTCGACTGTTCTGAACATGTATGAAACATTCAAACAACAAAAAGGTGAACCATTGAATGAGGTATACATTAGATTCTGCAATGTCATCAATTAGCTTAGAAAGAATGATGTGAAGAGAACCAATATGGAACTGAACATCAAATTCATCAAAAATCTGGAAGAGGAATGGCAAGTGTATGGAACCCAACTCAACCAACAATCAGACTTTGGGAAACTCACCATTCACACCTTGTATGAAAAATTGAAGCTGAATATTGAGGATGTTCAGAGGATCCAAAAGAAGAAAGAAGAAAAAAAGAATTCAGCCCAAATTCTCATGTTGAGCCCAACTTGATTGCAGCCCAAATGTGTTTGGGGATCCGGGTTGGCACGCGGGTCATGCCCAGACCCGCGACCCGGATTCATTGTTTAAATTGAAAATATGGGCGGGCCAACTCATTTCTATTCAAATTCAAATCCAGTTTTCTTTATTTTCTCTCAAAACCAATCAAAATTTCCATCAATCAAGCAATCTTTTTCATCTCCCTTGTAAGAATCAAAGTGTGTTGGTATTGGTGATCGTGTTTGTGCTAAGAATCTTCTACTTTCTTCGTCAGATCATCAATTTAAAGGTGAAATTACTTGTTTTCATATTGATTACCAACTATTTGATAAAATGACTAAATGAACTGCCTTAATTGATTTGCTTGATTTGATGTTTTGATCTGGATTTTAATGATATTAGATGCATGATTAGGGCTCATACTTGTTGTTTTTGTGAATTTTATGTCTTAATCTGAATGGATTTGAACTTTTCTGGATTCAAATGATGATGGGCTGGGTAACACTGAGTATTTGAAGAAAAGTGTCATTTGCAGAGCATTTAGCTCGGCAAATGCGTGTAAACTTTTAACCAAGTTTTCAAATCAACTGTTTGCAGAGCTTTGAGCTCGGCAAATGCATGTAAACTTTTAACCAAGTTTTCAAATCAACTGTTTGCAGAGCTTTGAGCTCGGCAAATGCATGTAAACTTTTAACCAAGTTTTCAAATCAACTGTTTGCAGAGCATTTTGCTCGGCAAACAGTACAAAGTGAAAATTTTCACCAAGTCCATTAAAACAACTTGATGCAGAGCATTTTGCTCGGCATTCAAGGCTTTTGGTTTTCCAAAATGAAACCAAGTTTTAAAATAAACTGTTTGCAGAGCTTTGAGCTCGGAAAACAAGCCTTTTTGAATTCCAAAGTTTTTACAAGTTTTTAGAAACAACTGTTTGCAGAGCATTTTGCTCGGCATTCAAGGCTTTTGGTTTTCAAAAATGAAACCAAGTTTTAAAATAAACTGTTTGCAGAGCACTTTGCTCGGCAAACAGTACAAATTGGATTTTCAACTTTTGTCAAGACTTGAACCATGCATTTGCAGAGCTTTGAGCTCGGCAAATGCATGTAAACTTTTAACCAAGTTTTCAAATCAACTGTTTGCAGAGCATTTTGCTCGGCAAACAGTACAAAATTGAATTTTTCCATTGAAATTTTTCTTAATCAAATTGACAACATTATTGTTGATCAATATAAGGAAATTTCATACATTGAAAAGGAGTTGGACTGAACTGCTCATTTGCAGAGCTTTGAGCTCGGCAAATGCATGTAAACTTTTAACCAAGTTTTCAAATCAACTGTTTGCAGAGCATTTTGCTCGGCAAACAGTACAAAATTGAATTTTTCCATTGAAATTTTTCTTAATCAAATTGACAACATTATTGTTGATCAATATAAGGAAATTTCATACATTGAAAAGGAGTTGGACTGAACTGCTCATTTGCAGAGCTTTGAGCTCGGCAAATGCATGTAAACTTTTAACCAAGTTTTCAAATCAACTGTTTGCAGAGCATTTTGCTCGGCAAACAGTACAAAATTGAATTTTTCCATTGAAATTTTTCTTAATCAAATTGACAACATTATTGTTGATCAATATAAGGAAATTTCATACATTGAAAAGGAGTTGGACTGAACTGCTCATTTGCAGAGCTTTGAGCTCGGCAAACAGTACAAAATTGAATTTTTCCATTGAAATTTTTCTTAATCAAATTGACAACATTATTGTTGATCAATATAAGGAAATTTCATACATTGAAAAGGAGTTGGACTGAACTGCTCATTTGCAGAGCTTTGAGCTCGGCAAATGCATGTAAACTTTTAACCAAGTTTTCAAATCAACTGTTTGCAGAGCATTTTGCTCGGCAAACAGTACAAAATTGAATTTTTCCATTGAAATTTTTCTTAATCAAATTGACAACATTATTGTTGATCAATATAAGGAAATTTCATACATTGAAAAGGAGTTGGACTGAACTGCTCATTTGCAGAGCTTTGAGCTCGGCATTTACGAGTCTCAACTCCAATAAACGATGACTTGGTGTCAGACTTGAGTTTTCTCGTGTTTGCCGAGAAGTTTGCTCGGCAAACAATACAAATCAAAATTTTGCCAAAACTAATTTTTAGTCCTTGTCAATTTCTGAGCAAATTTTTCAAAAATGTGCTATTTGCAGAGCATTTTGCTCTGCAAACAGTACAAATAGAATTTAAAATTTTTTTTCTCTCATTATTTTATTCTATGTTTCTTTTTATTATTATTTGTGTTGTGTTTTAAAATGTATGTATGTAAGTATGTATTGTGTTTGTGTATATATATAGCATTTCATAAGTGTTGAGGGTGAGAGGCAAGGTATCGAACGCCTTTGTGTACTACCTTGTTTTCTTATCTTTTAATACTTATGTGATCCTATATATTGTCATGTTTTGTATATATATTTGGGTGAGATGCAAGGTATCGAACGCCTTTGTGTACTACCTTGTTTTCTTATCTTTTAATACTTATGTGATCCTATATATTGTCATGTTTTGTATATATATTTGGGTGAGATGCAAGGTATCGAACGCCTTTGTGTACTACCTTGTTTTCTTATCTTTTAATACTTATGTGATCCTATATATTGTCATGTTTTGTATATATATTTGGGTGAGATGCAAGGTATCGAACGCCTTTGTGTACTACCTTGTTTTCTTATCTTTTAATACTTATGTGATCCTATATATTGTCATGTTTTGTATATATATTTGGGTGAGATGCAAGGTATCGAACGCCTTTGTGTACTACCTTGTTTTCTTATCTTTTAATACTTATGTGATCCTATATATTGTCATGTTTTGTATATATATTTGGGTGAGATGCAAGGTATCGAACGCCTTTGTGTACTACCTTGTTTTCTTATCTTTTAATACTTATGTGATCCTATATATTGTCATGTTTTGTATATATATTTGGGTGAGATGCAAGGTATCGAACGCCTTTGTGTACTACCTTGTTTTCTTATCTTTTAATACTTATGTGATCCTATATATTGTCATGTTTTGTATATATATTTGGGTGAGATGCAAGGTATCGAACGCCTTTGTGTACTACCTTGTTTTCTTATCTTTTAATACTTATGTGATCCTATATATTGTCATGTTTTGTATATATATTTGGGTGAGATGCAAGGTATCGAACGCCTTTGTGTACTACCTTGTTTTCTTATCTTTTAATACTTATGTGATCCTATATATTGTCATGTTTTGTATATATATTTGGGTGAGATGCAAGGTATCGAACGCCTTTGTGTACTACCTTGTTTTCTTATCTTTTAATACTTATGTGATCCTATATATTGTCATGTTTTGTATATATATTTGGGTGAGATGCAAGGTATCGAACGCCTTTGTGTACTACTTTGTTTTTCTCATTTTTAATATATATGCAAAACACTGTCTATGTGTAATAAATGTGTTTCTTAAATGTGTGTTTGTGTTGTTATTTTTCTGTGATTAAATTGTATTTTCTGGTCAAAACTTTGGTCAGTTTGTCTTAACAGAAAAATAATAAATTATCAAGATGGCTATGTTTAATGAAGGAGATTCAATGAAGATGCAAGCCAATCAAGCACTTCATATACCATTTGCTTGCAAATTCCCAATAATAACGGAGATTCTGAGCCATTATCCGTTGAATAATGCATTGACTGGAGGGGCAATTGTTCTCGAGAAGTATGTTTTTGAGTTATGGGAATCAATTCAATATGTTAAAGGAAGTAAACGGCATAGGACAGCAGACTACTTCAAGTTTTCTCTTCAGTCAGAAGATGAAATCTTCAATTGTCAATTCAATCTGGCTGAGTTCAGAACTATTATTGGTTTTCCTGAATTTGAAGAATACGAAGAACTTCCATCAGTTGAAGAAATGTTGGTTGCAGTTCATTCGTTGGGTTATGAAGGAGAGTTGGCAACAATGAGAGATTTTAGAAGAATGAATGTAGCAACTCTCTGGCATACAATGTACAATGTTTTAACCACTTGTTTGATGCCATCACAGAAAGGAATTGATCTCATGACGAAGCATTCCTTATCAATGTACTATGCAGTCACTCACAATGTGCAGTGTGACTTTGCAAAGATAATATGGGATAAAATGATCCAAGTTGTCAAGGGAAAGGATAAACAAGAAAGAAAATATATTCCCTTTATCAGATTCTTCACACTGATTATCGAAGACGTTCTTGATAATACAGAAGATATTCCAAAATTGGAAGACAGCTTCAAGTGTGTCATTGCTATGTATAAATCCAACTTGAGAGGCACAGGAAGTGAAACTGCAAGACCTTTTCCGATTCCACCATTCCTAATCAATCAGGTTCCTGCTCAGAGTCCTCATCTTAGGGCTTATCTCGAGTGGTTAGTCTCAGCAATGGGGTCTGAAAGCCGACAGACTCCTACCTAAGCTGAGCATAGGTCGCCAAGTGAGGGTCCTAGGTTAACAAAAAGAAAAAGAGGGGATAGTGGTGAGGGGACTTCTGGGCAGAGGAAAAGAAAATCGAAAAGAGTTATGTTTGAACAAGATGTTGTAACACCTGAACCTGTTTCTTCACCTGTTTCTCAACCTACACCAAATATTACTTCGCAAACCTCACCATCAAATCAATCAACACAATCTACACCAACCGTTCACTTTTTGCAATCTTCACCTTCACAATCTACACCTATACCATCCGTTGTTTCGCCAAATCCACCAACTTTAACACCACCTCGTTTATCACCCGTACTTAATCCAACACCGCTTGCTTCAGCACTACCTAATGAACCAACTCCACCACCTGGTAGAAGACTTAAAATGGCTGCTCGAAGGTCACCAAAGAAATCAAAGAAGAAGAAATCCAAAAGAAAACATAAGTCTGCTGGATCTGAACATATTGGTGCCTCGACAGAGTTGGATGCTGAACAAGTAACTCAAGGAATTCATAATGTTGTATCTGAGTTGGAAACTGAGAATGTTAGCACTGGAGATGATGTTGTGCTGGAGGAACAAGGCGGAATTGAGGGAGGAGTTGAAAATACCAGAGAGGATGTGCGGTCCGGGTTAGGACAAGGGCATAAGAAAACGTTGGCCCTCCAATAGTTCAAACCAATGTGTCTAGCCGGGTTGTTTACCCTAGGGTAGAAGTCGGGAACTGCCCATTCTCGCTTGCACCAAACTCTCCTAGCCATTCTGACTCCTCACAACAGGAGTTAGTCTCAAAAATACACGGGGATCAGCCACGAGTCTAGATCTCCTAGGTACACGGATTCACAAGCTCAGTTGAGTACTGATGCCGGAACAAGCGGAGGGGGACCCACTTTGTGTGACCCTCAAGGACAGCTTGGAAATCCTGCCTTAGCTAACATCACGCCAGCTTTAGCCGCAGGTAACAGTTCTCAGACCGAGACTGGGGGACAGTATGAACGCCGTAGTGACACTGCTGTTCCTCAGGATCAACCTGAGACTGTATTAACGGGCATTCTCAGTGACCCCGGTGTTGTGAGAGGTGTTGCCCAACAACAACAAGTCCAGGACAGTGATTTATCACAGTCTAGGACATAACTTGATTCGGGTTGCGAATCCCATGAATCTGAAACTACGGTCGGAAGGGGATTTGTTGACAATGACTGAAAAGGGTGTGTTGAATGCTCTTGAGGTAAGAGAAAGAGAAATGGCTAATGAAAGAAGGGTAAAAGCTTTACAAGATCAAGTTGAAAAACAAAAGGCTGAATATGATGCAAAGCTTGCTGCTTTGGAGCTAAGATTGTTAGCATTAGAATCTTGCCGACCGGCCTCAGTTGCTTCCAGACGGGATGATCCTGATTCTGATGATCACCCCGAGGGGGAGAACCAAGGAGAGGGTCAAGCTAATATTGAAAATTCTTCGGCAAGAGTTGATGTGAATGTGGAGGATGTGGTAATGCAAGAAAGAGCAGAGGGTGGAAATCAAGCTGAGAACGAAACTTTAGATGATGAGATTAAAAGAAGATTAGTTGACGTCTCTGGTGCTGATTTAGAAGTAGAAAGTGAAGAAGAATATGAGAATGTTGAGGTTGATGAAGAAGAAGGTTTTGTTATTGAAGATGATTTAGTTGAATATGCTGAAGGAGAAGCTGATCTTGAGGCCATAAAAGATAATGTTATATTGGATGAGCCAGAGATAGTTGAAACTCCTGTGAACGTAGAAGCTGTAGAGGAACCAATGTTTGAAGAGTTTGCAGATCTTGATTACTTTGATACAGGTTCTTCAAGCAGAGTTGAAGTTGGAGAATCATCTGTTCGTGCTAGCTCAGCTCCACAACATTACAATTTTAATGAATTTAACAATTTTGATGATCTGAGAAAGACTCCAGAAGCTGCAGTTCAGAACTTTAAGAAATCAACTTACAAACAGGTTTTGAGAGAGGCAATCATATCCGAGGAAGTTCTTCCTGATTATTTTCCAACTGATTTAACTGAAGAACAACTAAGATTTATTAATCGGGGATACTTCTTGAGGGATAGAGAAAGAATGGTTGCTCTCGGCATCAAACCTAAAGAAGCAGCTAAGAAATCGAGATATCTGGAGGAAAGGGCATATCCGATATTTTGTGGAGCAACTAAAGTTACGAAAACCAAGAGACCAGAGTTAGATTCAATGTACAAGTTTAAGGAAGCAAGGCAAATTGAAGAATACACAGAGCTTCTTAAACTTACAAAACAATACAATCCAAAGTTGCTGGAAGAACAAAGAAACCATAAGATATTGGTGCTGATAAGAGTGATTTTGATTAAAAGAGTTACTATCTCTATTCCATGTTTTCACGTCAAAAGAGATAATAACAAGATCTACCGATTTACAGAAGCCCAATTCAAACTTTTGCCAGTTGATGACATTATCTTCCTCTACAACCATTTCCTGAATGCAATGCAAAGATACCGTGAAGATGTAATTGCTTTTGATGCTGTGAAAAGATACATGTCAAGTTGTATTCAATATGCTTCACTGGAGGATTTTCAAATAGGGTTTGAAGTTGTGAAGAGGAAGATAAATGTTCCATATCCAGATCAGAGTCTTTACACTGAAGACATTGAAAAACTCAGTATTGGTCATGTCATCGAAGAACCATCTTTTGGGGTTGTCTTTCTAAATAGCCGAAAGAAGAAGATTTTCATTCGTATGGATGAACTTGCTTCTTATTCTGATGGAACATTGGAGTTTTGTAAAAATGTGTTGTTGTGCTTGAAAGAAGATGAGCAAGATGAAAAGAAAAAGGAAGTGTTTGATAAAGTAATCTCCAAGATCAATCAAAGGCTTGAGTACCGAGACAGCATTCGAATGATGAGAGAAGCAAAGAATGTTCAGAAATCAAAGTATGTTGTTCGTCGGAAAGGAGGTTGCTGGATCAAGTACGAGCCTAGTCATCTACCAGGGCCACATAACATTCCTCCAAGAAATTTTGAAGCTAATATGATTGTTCCAGATGACAGACCCGAAGGAGAAAATTGGTTCTGGCATCCAAATAAAGACAGACCGAATACTAGAGTTTGAAGATGGACAAAGACTGGATCTTTTGCACAAATCACTACTAAGGGGGAGATTGTTAGAAATATAAATGTAGTAGTTGATTTGTTTCTTATGTACTTACAATGTAAATATCTAAGTATGGAAGGGGGCATATTGTTAGAAATATAAATGTAGTAGTTGATTTGTTTCTTATGTACTTACAATGTAAATATCTAAGTATGGAAGGGGGCATATTGTAATATGTGTATAGGTATATAAACCCCCTCCATAATGCAAAATGTAACCTTTCACCCCATTTGAATGCAAACTAACTTTCCAGCCAAACACATTCTCTCTCTCTACGTTCTCTCTCTTAAAACCTCCATTGTTACACACACTAACATACACATAAGCTCGAATTCAACATTAACAGGAGTTGATGTTGGAGGTGGATGCTTTTGGTAGAGCAAATGATTGGATTCGGACGAAGATGAAAGATGATTGCTTCCCACCTATTAAGGATGGAACTCCCAACAACTTAAGTGTGGGGAGGGGGGTTAAAGGCCCCGACTTGGTTAATCTTTGAGGTTTGATCGAGTCAAGCTAATGACTCGTAAAAAATAAAGCGCTTCTCGGGAGGCAACCCGTGTGTTTTTTTTATCATTTTTAGTTGTTTTTAGTAGTTTTGTTCTATTTTTATGTTTTTCGTTGAGATTCACAGGTGAGAAATGATTGTGCGTGAACCGGTATGTGCAAAAGTGTGTTGAAAAGCAAAAAAAAAAAAAAAAAAAAAAAAAAAAAAAAAAAAAAAAAAAAAAAAAAAAAAAAAAAAAAAACAAAAAAAAAAAAAAAAAAAAAAAAAAAAAAAAAAAATTTCAGAATCGCGGCGCGAGTAGGGGCCTCGCGTCACGAGATTCTGCCCTGTTTTCCCGTTTTTGACGTTTGTCTGTCTTAGCCTTTCATGAGTGCCTCCATTTGTTTCCTCTGACTTATTTAGCACATTTTGAATGTTTTTGCAGAAACAACCTGTTGGACAAAAATACGAGGGATGGGTGTGGCCGAATAACTACCAATTTGACTATGTAGATGATAGCTACACTCCACCACCGCCCACTCAGGCATTTAGTCCTCCTCCCATTTTCATGCCGGCCAGCACCACTTATGGATTTTTCTGTCCACATCCTGATCAGCAGCAGCAGCCCGGTTGGGCAAGCCCGAGTTCGAGCGCAGCAGGCACTAGTGGGACTACAGGGGGCGCTCAGGATATGCCCCAATTTGGGACATATAGACATACCACTGGTGAGCGCTATTCGGGTCCTGGTTTTGATTTCTACCGAGGCATATTTGGTGAACCGACAGATCCTGATGTTGGTGACGGTGTTCCCTCCTCTCATGACATGGAAGAGTATTGATCTATTCTATCTTCCTTCTATTTTCTGAAACTCTTGAAACTTTGAACTTTATTTCTTTTCGATTTGGTTGTAATTCCGCCGTTTAGGCGATGAGACAATTGTAGTTGTTTCTTGTTTTCCTTTTGTTATGAACTATGTAGTTGTTTTGGTATTTTCCTTTTGGTGATTGTCAGGTGTTTATTTCGCGTTTGCAAGTTGAATTGTGAGAGAATGCTTTTGGATTTTTGGAACAAACAAGCGGGTTTATGCTGGCAGTCAGTTCAGCACCACTTATGGATTTTTCTGTCCACATCCTGAGTAGTTGCAGCCCGGTTGGGCAAGCCCGAGTTTGAGCGCAGCAGGCACTAGTGGGACTACAGGGGGCGCTCAGGATATGCCCCAATTTGGGACATATAGACATACCACTGGTGAGCGCTATTCGGGTCCTGGTTTTGATTTCTACCGAGGCATATTTGGTGAACCGACAGATCCTGATGTTGGTGACGGTGTTCCCTCCTCTCATGACATGGAAGAGTATTGATCTATTCTATCTTCCTTCTATTTTCTGAAACTCTTGAAACTTTGAACTTTATTTCTTTTCGATTTGGTTGTAATTCCGCCGTTTAGGCGATGAGACAATTGTAGTTGTTTCTTGTTTTCCTTTTGTTATGAACTATGTAGTTGTTTTGGTATTTTCCTTTTGGTGATTGTCAGGTGTTTATTTCGCGTTTGCAAGTTGAATTGTGAGAGAATGCTTTTGGATTTTTGGAACAAACAAGCGGGTTTATGCTGGCAGTCAGTTCAGCACCCACTTAATTTTTGGCTTCAACTTTGCATTGGTGAATTCGTGCTTTCACCCGGAGGTTTTTCATTGTTCCTTTCTACATTTTGCAATTTTCCCTTTTCCCATTGTTTGCCTTAGTTATTCGTCCATTGAGGACAATGTACAACTTAAGTGTGGGGAGGGGGATTGGTAAATTGGAAAAATGAAAAATTTTGAAGTTTCTTTCCTTTACTAGCATTTTGGTTATGTTTTTAAATTTTTGAGGCTATAGGTTTTGTGCAAAGACGAGAAATGAGGACTTTGAATTTTGCTAATCTAGGATAAAACTTGAGATTGTTTACCTTTAGCTTTCCTTTCCTAGTGTTTGTGGCATTTCATCGTTCCAAGGGGTCATAGGCTTGTTCCGAACTTCAAATAATCTAGGTTGCTTGCGAATTGTACCTTAATGATAAACCTAATATGAATAATAGCTTCACTAGATGATGTATTGGTAGGCACCGCTTGAGGTTTTCCATTTGAATTTTGCAACTTGTGTGCATGAAAAGCTCGAAATGTATTAAATATGCTTGTGATAATTTGACTTAACATATGGTTTGCACACCGGATGTCCGGTCCTTAATTCTTATGTTATAGGTTGTAGCTCTAGTCATTATGTTTGGTCTTTATATCGGGGTGTCTGGGGTGCTTCGGTATCAAATGGGTGGCACATGTGGGAATGCGCATAATCTTTTTCTAATAGTCTAATGCTAATGTGGTCTTTGAGATTCGAACAAGTAAATCCTTGGGGTAACTTCGTTTTACCTAGCTCACCTAAAGCTTCCAACTTGGGATGGGTTGTCAGAAAGTTCGTTACACGGGTGTTAAATTATAAAACTTTTTATTCTCACATGTGTTTGTGTTTAGAGCATGGTCTCTGGATATGCAACCCAACCTTGAGTTCTGGCGTATGTCTCTTAACGATACTCACGTATCCGTAGCGAACCGCTGGCCGGACGCTTAAAGTACACTTTCGTATGATCACCTGATGTGTGGATAGAGTTGCAATTCTAGACCGTAGGAGTATGTTTTGTCAAGGGACTCATAAGTATAACGTAATGAAAACCTTATGGAAAACCAATGGCGTGAGTGTTTAAGTGGACATTTATACCGATAATCATTGTGGAATATTGCTTATGTTGCCAATAATAATGTTGATGCTTGCTAGTAGATTATAGCTTAGTAAGAACGAGCCTAAGGTCAATTGGAATGATCGAAATGTTCAAGAGGTGTTAACACAAGCATAGGGAGGATTCTAATTGTAACCGAAAGATGGTTTTACCCTAGATTAGTCGAATTTTCTGATTTCGTCTTAAACTTTGCTCTTTAGTTTTTAAATGCATTTGCTTTTGGTATTCAACACCGCTTGGTTGGAAACTTCACTTATAACCATGTTTTGTTTTGTGAAATCGTGAATTGTTGGGTTATTGAGAATTGATTAAAGTGCATACTTGCTTGAGGGCAAGCAAGGTTTAAGTGTGGGGAGGTTTGATGTGTCTCAATATATACATATTTCCCACATCTTATTTGGACGTTTTAGACATGTTTGATAGCCGTTTATACATGTTTTGTGGTGCTTTATGGTATTTGCTAGTGATTTCAGGTCTACAGCAGATACATTGCTCATAAAGGGTAGAAAGTAGCTTATGAATGATCCATATGCGCTAACGGATGAAGCACGATGAAGAACGAAGCTGAAATAGAAAATCTGGGTTATATCGTGGCGCGACCAGAATCATTCGCGGCGCGATCCTTCATAAACTCTGCTTCGCAGTGCGATCCTGGAACCTCGCGACGCGACAATAACCCCTGTATTGAAATGCTCCAGCTTTGGCACACCTTGCGGCGCGACCAAGGGGGATCGCGGCGCGAATTCTGTCTGACAAGTCGAATTTCTCTCTCCTGGGGTATAAATACCAAACCCCACTCAACCCTAAACCTAATCTTGGACACTCCAGCCTCCATACTTTCTCTCTAGCTGATTTTGAAGGTTTTTCAAGGGTTTTTCATCATCCAAACTATTTTGAAGACTTGAAGATTAATTTTGGCTCTTGATTAGTGATTGTAGCTCGGTTGTAACCTCGATTTGGATTATTACTTCACATTTGGTACACTATGTTCTCCTTTTTATTTGAATCTTTAGCTCTTTTCATTATGAGTAGCTAAATCTCTATACATCTATGAAGATGAAGTGAAACAGTTAGTTATGGTTGCATAATATTTTGAATTCAAGTTGGTTTTACTTAACATTTTGTCAAGATCTTAATGAAGTGATTTCTTCTACTTAAACTTGTGTTCTTGGTGATATTTGTGTTCTTCGATAGTGGTACTAGTTGAATGCAAGTATTGTTTTAGTTGTTTGTCTTATGAATAACTCTTGCTAGGTCATGGTATGATAGTAAAGAATACAAGTCTAATAGAAGTTACTTTGTTAAGTGGATTTAACGGTTGGTGGTACCATGTTTCTTTCACAAAGATAAAAATTGTTATTTAAATAATCAAACAAACTAGTTAGTTCGAGGAATTGTAATAGGGTTGGTGGTACCACTTGTTGCAAGAAATTGGATTGAATAGGTGATCGAGTCGATTTTACAAACGGAGTGCACCCGGTTATGTTTTTGTCTTATCACGATTATTATCACCAACACATATGAATTTTGAGCTTAACCTATATGCAACCTGGACTATTTGTGTAGCAGATTCGACATAGATGGCTTTTTAATTATTTGTTTACAACTCAAACTCTTTTCGCGTGCTCTCGATTGATACCGGTTGAGTACTTTATTTTACTTATCGATTACATAGTTTTCGGATTCGCAAAGTGACAATTCGGTCACACCAAACTTTTTACTTGTTTCACATTTTTACAACCTTTAGTACAACAATCAGTCCTTGTGTTCGATCCTGGTCTTGCCAGTTAGCTATATTACATACGAACGGGTACACTGCCCGTAAGTGTGCTGTAGTCAGTTAGCGGTAGATCTTGTTATAAATTTTAAACTAGATTTCACACATCAGCATTCTTGGGGTCAAACCTACCCATCTTCCTCGCCCCACTAGTCTCCGCCACATCCTTCCTCTTTGATGATGATTTACTCAAAACACCACTTCTCAACAAATCTTCGGTCACACTACCGGCTCGGTTAATAGCCTCGGTCAAGGAAGTAGGCATGACCGAAGTTAACAAGAGAACGGACTTGTGGAGTCAAGCCCAAAACAAATTTCTCAATGGACCGGGGCTCGTGACTTACTATATAAGGAACAAGGGTAGACAAGTCTTGGAACCGTCTAATGAAGCCCTTGTAGTCGGCCCCGTCCATCTTAAGATGAACAACTTCTATGGTTAGATTTTGTAGTTCATAGGGTGGGCAAAACTTCTCCTTCACCATGTTCTTGAAATCGGCCCATGTCAAGTTATAGGTCCGACCCAAGCCCACCTCTTGATTCCACCAACTCAAAGCATCATCTTTAAACATGCTGGATGCATAAGGAATCCGGTCATCATATGTGCAATGACTCCTTTCAATCACCGTTTCAATCCTTTCAAACCATCTCTTACAATCCGTGGGGCCACCCTTACCATCAAACTCCGGCGCCCCACAATTCTTGAAATCTTTAAACAAACAACCTTGGCGGTACACCCCATGTTGATTAAACATGGGAACATAGTTATCAACTCCCACCGGTTCCTCCTCTTCTCCCACTACAATATGAGGTTGAGCACCCTCGTCATTCACATTTTCCCAAACTTTAACATTTCGAGGCACATTGCGTGGTGCCCCATTGTTTCCTTCAAGAGTTGTCGTGACTTGGGCAACTATAGTTGGCATAATGTTGGTGACCGTTTGAGCGATCACCTCCGCCAAGTTCGGCCCGGGAGCCTCACCACGACCTCTACCTCGGCCCCTACATCGGCCTCCACCACGACCTCTACCACCACGGCCTCTACCTCGGCCTCCTTGAGCTTTCGGTTGAACTTCCGGTTGTGGCTCTTGAGAGTAAGCCCTATAGTTAGCTCCGGCTCTCCTTGGTCTCACAATTTATATAAAACAAGTAACACGTTGACCCGAAAGTTAGTCTCAAAATGCTCACATGTTAGTCACACAAGTAGTCAGTGCTCTCATATCGATATAACATACACATTTCATATCATTACGCTAAAGCAAAAGTGTGCTAGAGTTCTAAGGGGGATTGTTACTTATCATACCATCATGCCAAGTTCACTACAATCGTTTATCATCAATCCAAGTACTCATGTTCAACACATCACACAATCCAAGCAACTAAAACAAGTGGTTTAAAGTATAATCCGAATCCGATATGCTCTCTAGTTATTGACCGGGTTTGTATACAGGTGATACCATCGGCTTTCCCTCCACCCAATCAACTCCCATTAAGCATATCGGTTCCCTATTATACTATAAGCCAACATGTGCAATCCGTGATGTCATTAACTTGCATATAACACGGGTGACCATAAAATAGTTGATCAGGCTATTTTAGGGTTGCCACAATGTTATACTAAGTTAATGCCATAACTTCATTTTGCCCTAAATCATCAAACTATCACCAATCAACAACAACAATCCATCTCAACCACAATCAAGTTCAAATCAATGTATACGTTGACCACATTGTACTCATCACACGTTCATCACATTAAGTCATCACATAATTGGTCTTGCCTACTGTAACATCCTAAATTTTTATGCCAATGAAAATTTACCTTTATTATAGTTTTGACATTAAAATAAGTTCTTAGTATTTTATTTTTGGTTAAGGGGTTAATTTAGTTGGAACTTTAGTGGAATAGCGGATAAATACCCATGAAAAATTGAAAGAGGGCGTGGCATCATGGGAAGGATGCCAGCCATTCTCCTAAGTTATGAATCACTTTTCACTTATCCTTCTAATCTCTTCTTCAACCTTCTTTCACTTCTAACTAATTGATTTCATTCTTTCTTTCAATCAAGAAATCCAAGAATCATCCAACAAGAACAATAATAATAATAATCTTCAATCACCTAAGAAATTAAAAATTGGGGATTTGAGTGTGGTGGTGGTGGTGGCCGAAAATTATGAAGGAAAAAGAGAAGAAATTATGATTTGAATCCTTGATTTTATTCCTTCATCCCTTAAGGTAAAGACTTTCTAACCTAATGTTGATTTTTTTAAGAATTAGGGTTCTTGAAATTGGAAAATTGGGGGTTTCTTTAAAATAAGTTAATTGCTTCAATACAAGTTAGGGTTCTTGATATTTAATCAAATTAGAGGTTTCTAGTTGGGTTGCATGAAAGTTTTGATGATTGTTAGTGAGAACAAAATTTGACTGATTCTGTCTCTGATTTTGTGACGAGTAAAACACCCCTGTATCAGATTATTCACTTGTTGATTCCTAAAAAGAAAATGTAGGTTTAAGTGTCATCTCGAAGTGGCCACTGGAATGGGTTAAAAAGGTGGAGTAGAACTCGAGTTTTTTTTTTTTGAAGTCAGTGTAGTCATTCTGAATTTTCAGTAAGAAACGATTCTGTGTTTATTTTTGAAACGAGTAAAACACACTTATACGGGTCAAATTTTGTGTTGGTCACTGAAGATAAAATGTAGGTATATGTGTTAACTTGAAGTGGCCACCGGAATGAGGTCAAAATACGGTGTAGAACACAAGTTATGATCATTTGAAGTCAGTAATGTCAAAGCTGTTTTGTTAATGACAAAAGCAACATTATTGATTTTTAAAACGACCAGAAGTCACCTTTGAAGGACAATTCACATGTTGGTCACTAAAGATAAAATGTAGATATATGTGTCATCTAAATTTGGCCACTGTAATCAAGTAAAAAGAGTGAGTAGAACTTAAGTTATGCTTGTTTGAAGTCAGCTTGGTCAAATATGAAAATGGTAATTTTGTTATGAAAGTGAGTTTGACATTATGATAAGAGATTCATGTTTTGCAAATCAAACCAAGAGCAATATGAGATTGTAAAAGATGGGTTTGGTGCTAAGATGCTATTGATTGTGGCTAAGTGACCTTGTATGTGATTGATGATATTCTATGTATTTGTGAATCATTGCTAGGTTGAAGCATACATATTGTGTACTTGCGGTTTTGTTGATTGTTGATTTGTAGTAGCGAAGGAGGTGAGTATTCTTGCATACCTTTATATATGCGTTGGGTCGATTACCATATGATGGTGGATTCCGTGTGCGGTAATCGATTTGGCGTTAAGCCCAATTTGGGGCATTGTGATTATGAGGCCTAAGATCCTCTTGAGATATGAGATATATGAGGCCTAAGAACTTCTTGATATGTGATTATGAGGCCTAAGAACCTCTTGTGAACGGGGCCTAAGAATCCCAAGATTTGTTGATTGTGTTGTATTTGCTTATATGGATCCATGTAATGCGTTAAAGTACAAAGGTGAGCATGTAGATATGGTACGACGGTGCCATAGGCTACATGTAATAGTCCTTTGTGCGTTGCCCTCTTCGTGTGTATAAACGTATGCAAGATTATTCACTAAGCTTTGCTTACCTTTTAGTTGTTTACCCTTTTTATAGGTTGTCCCGGATGTGGAAACAAAGACAAGTACTTGAAGTTCGAAGCTAATTTATGGATTTGAATGTTTTAGCTAAATGCGGAAAATGGTAATGTTGATAGGACCCGTAGAGACCCCTTTGAACTATTGGCTCATGGTACATTTGATTGTTTTGGTAAAATATTTGTTATGTCAAGTGTCAGATTCAAGGACTTTTTGGCTATTTATAATGGGTCATTATGTAATAGTAATGTATAGATTATGACCAAATGTATTTTAAAAGAACTTATTATCCGTAATAGGTTTTGATGTAGATTTTACGAAAAGGTCATGCCGAAATTTCTAATTTTGTGCGTTGTCTTTTATAATGAGTTTGGTTAAATGTATTTGATTGAATTCATAAATGTAGTGGTCTAAAGCTTGGAAATGAGTTTGAAAAGATTGTAAGTTGAGTCAAATGTCAAAAGTTGGTTTTGGATCTGTCAGGTGCAAATATGCGGCGCATATACTATGTATGCGACGCATATATGATAAACATGGGTTTATGCGGCGCATTTTCAAACGCATGAAAAGTTTCTGATCTTTTTGACATCGCGATATGCGGCGCATATTTAAGGTGTGCGGCGCATATTTGTAAAAAAAAATAAAAATAATAAAAAAACTTTATTTTTCCATTTATTGAGTTGTGTCGTTTCAAGTGGTATCAGAGCCGTGGTTTAAGGGATTTAGGTATTTTATTATTACAAGGATACCTAGACTTAAACCATAGACGTGACTTGGCCTTATGTGTATAGTTGGTTTCCAGTGACATATGAAAGTATTTAGCGAATTTCACTTGAGGCGTATTATAAAATGTAATCATAATAATGACTGCAGCATTATTATCATCGTATATTATAATAGCTCAAGTTAAACCCGTTAAATATGGAAGTATGTTAGTATAAAGCCATAGGTTGGAGACCTTGCTTGACAATGTGATTTAAAATGTGTATTTGCTTGTTGAGATGTGAATATGATAGAATATAAGTTTTGCAAGAATCTTTGAATTATTGGATGAAAGAAATAAAAAATTTAAAGTTTGTTTATGAGTTTAATATGTCATTGATGATGCAAAGAAAGAGGTGTGATAAATAAGCGATGAATGTTGAATGTATGCTATTGTATTGTATTATTTGGTGTAAGACCATTGGGTAGTGAGACCCATGGCATCGTATTATTTGGTGTAAGACCATTGGGTAGTGAGACCCGTGGCATCATTATTGTGGTGATAGACCATACAAGTTATGACTATGAGAATTAGTTGTGTAGTAATATGCTTAAATTGGAATTTTAATGTGATGGATGCATGTTACATGTTAGTATAAAGTCATAGAGATTGGGACTTCTACTGTGGAGATGATTATTTAAGTGTTGTGTTAAGAGACCATGCTGAGTATGGTGAATGCGTTTTTGATTTTGATTGTCATGTTTTACTTGAATGAGTATTTGACTACTTGATGCATGATGATAGATATTAAGATGAAACTGACATAGTGAGAAAGTGAGGATACTATAGTAGCAAAGAACTAGTAAATGATAAGTATGGTAGTTATAAAAGTTAAAACCTAATTTGAAATTTTCCGAGTCAATTTGATTTATTTTTCTTTGGAAGCGTTTGACGTAATATTTGAGAAAAAAATAAAAAAAAAAAAAAAAAAAAAAAAAAAAAAAAAAAAAAAAAAAAAAAAAAAAAAAGAAAAGAAAAACATTATATAGAAAAAAAAAAAAAAAAAAAAAAAAAAAAAAAAAAAAAAAAAAAAAAAAAAAAAAAAAAAAAAAAAAAAAAAAAAAAAAAAAAAAAAAAAAAAAAAAAAAAAAAAAAAAAAAAAAAAAAAAAAAAAAAAAAAAAAAAAAAAAAAAAAAAAAAAAAAAAAAAAAAAAAAAAAAAAAAAAAAAAAAAAAAAAAAAAAAAAAAAAAAAAAAAAAAAAAAAAAAAAAAAAAAAAAAAAAAAAAAAAAAAAAAAAAAAAAAAAAAAAAAAAAAAAAAAAAAAAAAAAAAAAAAAAAAAAAAAAAAAAAAAAAAAAAAAAAAAAAAAAAAAAAAAAAAAAAAAAAAAAAAAAAAAAAAAAAAAAAAAAAAAAAAAAAAAAAAAAAAAAAAAAAAAAAAAAAAAAAAAAAAAAAAAAAAAAAAAAAAAAAAAAAAAAAAAAAAAAAAAAAAAAAAAAAAAAAAAAAAAAAAAAAAAAAAAAAAAAAAAAAAAAAAAAAAAAAAAAAAAAAAAAAAAAAAAAAAAAAAAAAAAAAAAAAAAAAAAAAAAAAAAAAAAAAAAAAAAAAAAAAAAAAAAAAAAAAAAAAAAAAAAAAAAAAAAAAAAAAAAAAAAAAAAAAAAAAAAAAAAAAAAAAAAAAAAAAAAAAAAAAAAAAAAAAAAAAAAAAAAAAAAAAAAAAAAAAAAAAAAAAAAAAAAAAAAAAAAAAAAAAAAAAAAAAAAAAAAAAAAAAAAAAAAAAAAAAAAAAAAAAAAAAAAAAAAAAAAAAAAAAAAAAAAAAAAAAAAAAAAAAAAAAAAAAAAAAAAAAAAAAAAAAAAAAAAAAAAAAAAAAAAAAAAAAAAAAAAAAAAAAAAAAAAAAAAAAAAAAAAAAAAAAAAAAAAAAAAAAAAAAAAAAAAAAAAAAAAAAAAAAAAAAAAAAAAAAAAAAAAAAAAAAAAAAAAAAAAAAAAAAAAAAAAAAAAAAAAAAAAAAAAAAAAAAAAAAAAAAAAAAAAAAAAAAAAAAAAAAAAAAAAAAAAAAAAAAAAAAAAAAAAAAAAAAAAAAAAAAAAAAAAAAAAAAAAAAAAAAAAAAAAAAAAAAAAAAAAAAAAAAAAAAAAAAAAAAAAAAAAAAAAAAAAAAAAAAAAAAAAAAAAAAAAAAAAAAAAAAAAAAAAAAAAAAAAAAAAAAAAAAAAAAAAAAAAAAAAAAAAAAAAAAAAAAAAAAAAAAAAAAAAAAAAAAAAAAAAAAAAAAAAAAAAAAAAAAAAAAAAAAAAAAAAAAAAAAAAAAAAAAAAAAAAAAAAAAAAAAAAAAAAAAAAAAAAAAAAAAAAAAAAAAAAAAAAAAAAAAAAAAAAAAAAAAAAAAAAAAAAAAAAAAAAAAAAAAAAAAAAAAAAAAAAAAAAAAAAAAAAAAAAAAAAAAAAAAAAAAAAAAAAAAAAAAAAAAAAAAAAAAAAAAAAAAAAAAAAAAAAAAAAAAAAAAAAAAAAAAAAAAAAAAAAAAAAAAAAAAAAAAAAAAAAAAAAAAAAAAAAAAAAAAAAAAAAAAAAAAAAAAAAAAAAAAAAAAAAAAAAAAAAAAAAAAAAAAAAAAAAAAAAAAAAAAAAAAAAAAAAAAAAAAAAAAAAAAAAAAAAAAAAAAAAAAAAAAAAAAAAAAAAAAAAAAAAAAAAAAAAAAAAAAAAAAAAAAAAAAAAAAAAAAAAAAAAAAAAAAATCAAGCTCAAATTTCTGTTTAACATTATCTCTACCGTGTGATTACCCAAAAGAGGGAATAAGGTTGATTCGGCTTGGATTGGTGCGGTGACTAAGTGGAGACAACCTACAAGATCAATATATATTAGAAGTTCCGTAGTTGACGGGTGATAAATGTCATTTTATTTTCGGCCTTTTGAAGATAGACTCACCGTTGACCGAATTAATTAGAAAGATTGTGAGGTAAGCTTGGAGAAAAGAATAAAAAGTTGGATCTCGAAAATTGTGAGAAAAAATTAAGTCAAGCTCGGTTGCTCATTCTACCTGAAGGCTTGAAGGATATGACGATTTATTCTAACGTTTCAACAGACGGTCTAGGTTTTGCTTTCATGCAAGGGAGAAAAGTTGAACGATACTACAAGGCATTAAAATGAAACCAAGAAGGAATCGTTCCATTCACGATTTAGAGTCCATCAGAGTTCCCGTTAATTTAAAAAAAATTTGGCGTTTTATCTCTGTAGTGTCAAGTTTATAGCTTTTATTCGATCGTGTGAGACCTCAGTATTATCTTTTTCTTATCGAACAACGAAACCTGACCAGCCGCCAAAGAAGTTGATCAAATCTTTCTAAAGGTTATAAAGTTTAGTGATGCCCCATACGCCAACATAGAGGCGGACGCTTAGATCCTGAAAAAGTTCTCACATCCTAAATTTTTATGCCAATGAAAATTTACCTTTATTATAGTTTTGACATTAAAATAAGTTCCTAGTATTTTATTTTTGGTTAGGAGGTTAATTTAGTTGGAACTTTAGTGGATAGCGGTAAATACCCATGAAAAATTGAAAGAGGGCGTGGCATCATGGGAAGGATGCCAGCCATTCTCCTAAGTTATGAATCACTTTTCACTTATCCTTCTAATCTCTTCTTCAACCTTCTTTCACTTCTAACTAATTGATTTCATTCTTTCTTTCAATCAAGAAATCCAAGAATCATCCAACAAGAACAATAATAATAATAATCTTCAATCACCTAAGAAATTAAAAATTGGGGATTTGAGTGTGGTGGTGGTGGTGGCCGAAAATTATGAAGGAAAAAGAGAAGAAATTGTGATTTGAATCCTTGATTTTATTCCTTCATCCCTTAAGGTAAAGGCTTTCTAACCTAATGTTGATTTCTTTAAGAATTAGGGTTCTTGAAATTGGGAAATTGGGGGTTTCTTTAAAATAAGTTAATTGCTTCAATACAAGTTAGGGTTCTTGATATTTAATCAAATTAGAGGTTTCTAGTTGGGTTGCATGAAAGTTTTGATGATTGTTAGTGAGAACAAAATTTGACTGATTCTGTCTCTGATTTTGTGACGAGTAAAACACCCCTGTATCAGATTATTCACTTGTTGATTCCTAAAAAGAAAATGTAGGTTTAAGTGTCATCTCGAAGTGGCCACTGGAATGGGTTAAAAAGGTGGAGTAGAACTCGAGTTATGAATTTTTGAAGTCAGTGTAGTCATTCTGAATTTTCAGTAAGAAACGATTCTGTGTTTGTTTTTGAAACGAGTAAAACACACTTATACGGGTCAAATATTGTGTTGGTCACTGAAGATAAAATGTAGGTATATGTGTTAACTTGAAGTGGCCACTGGAATGAGGTCAAAATATGGTGTAGCACTCAAGTTATGATCATTTGAAGTCAGTAATGTCAAAGCTGTTTTGTTAATGACAACAGGAACAATATTGTTTTTAAAACGACCAGAAGTCACCTTTGAAGAACAATTCACATGTTGATCACTAAAGATAAAATGTATATATATGTGTCATATAAATTTGGCCACTGGAATCAAGTAAAAAGAGTGAGTAGAACTTAAGTTATGCTTGTTTGAAGTCAACTTGGTCAAATATGAAAATGGTAATTTTGTTATGAAAGTGAGTTTGACATTATGATAAGAGATTCATGTTTTTAAATCAAACCAAGAGCAATATGAGATTGTAAAAGATGGGTTTGGTGCTAAGATGCTATTGATTGTGGCTAAGTGACCTTGTATGTGATTGATGATATTCTATGTATTTGTGAATCATTGCTAGGTGGAAGCATACATATTGTGTACTTGCGGTTTTGTTGATTGTTGATTTGTGGTCACGAAGGAGGTGAGTATTCTTGCATACCTTTATATATGCGTTGGGTCGATTACCATATGATGGTGGATTCCGTGTGTGGTAATCGATTTGGCGTTAAGCCCAATTTGGGGCATTGTGATTATGAGGCCTAAGAACCTCTTGAGATATGAGATATATGAGACCTAAGAACCTCTTGATATGTGATTATGAGGCCTAAGAACCTCTTGTGAACGGGGCCTAAGAATCCCAAGATTTGTTGATTGTGTTGTATTTGCTTATATGGATCCATGTAATGCGTTAAAGTACAAAGGTGGGCATGTAGATATGGTACGACGGTGCCATAGGCTACATGTAATAGTCCTTTGTGTGTTGCCCTCCTTCGTGTGTATAAACGTATGCAAGATTATTCACTAATTGATTCCAAAAAGAAAATGTAGGTTTATGTGTTATCTTGAAGTGGCCACTGGAATGGGTTAAAAAGGTGGAGTAGAACTCGAGTTATGAATTTTTGAAGTCAGTGTAGTCATTCTGAATTTTCAGTAAGAAACGATTCTGTGTTTGTTTTTGAAACGAGTAAAACACACTTATACGGGTCAAATATTGTGTTGGTCACTGAAGATAAAATGTAGGTATATGTGTTAACTTGAAGTGGCCACTGGAATGAGGTCAAAATATGGTGTAGCACTCAAGTTATGATCATTTGAAGTCAGTAATGTCAAAGCTGTTTTGTTAATGACAACAGCAACAATATTGGTTTTTAAAACGACCAGAAGTCACCTTTGAAGAACAATTCACATGTTGATCACTAAAGATAAAATGTATATATATGTGTCATATAAATTTGGCCACTGGAATCAAGTAAAAAGAGTGAGTAGAACTTAAGTTATGCTTGTTTGAAGTCAACTTGGTCAAATATGAAAATGGTAATTTTGTTATGAAAGTGAGTTTGACATTATGATAAGAGATTCATGTTTTTAAATCAAACCAAGAGCAATATGAGATTGTAAAAGATGGGTTTGGTGCTAAGATGCTATTGATTGTGGCTAAGTGACCTTGTATGTGATTGATGATATTCTATGTATTTGTGAATCATTGCTAGGTGGAAGCATACATATTGTGTACTTGCGGTTTTGTTGATTGTTGATTTGTGGTCACGAAGGAGGTGAGTATTCTTGCATACCTTTATATATGCGTTGGGTCGATTACCATATGATGGTGGATTCCGTGTGTGGTAATCGATTTGGCGTTAAGCCCAATTTGGGGCATTGTGATTATGAGGCCTAAGAACCTCTTGAGATATGAGATATATGAGACCTAAGAACCTCTTGATATGTGATTATGAGGCCTAAGAACCTCTTGTGAACGGGGCCTAAGAATCCCAAGATTTGTTGATTGTGTTGTATTTGCTTATATGGATCCATGTAATGCGTTAAAGTACAAAGGTGGGCATGTAGATATGGTACGACGGTGCCATAGGCTACATGTAATAGTCCTTTGTGTGTTGCCCTCCTTCGTGTGTATAAACGTATGCAAGATTATTCACTAAGCTTTGCTTACCTTTTAGTTGTTTACCCTTTTTATAGGTTGCCCCGGATGTGGAAACAAAGACAAGTACTAGAAGTTCGAAGCTAATTTATGGATTTGAATGTTTTAGCTAAATGCGGAAAATGGTAATGTTGATAGGACCCGTAGAGACCCCTTTGAACTATTGGCTCATGGTACATTTGATTGTTTTGGTAAAATATTTGTTATGTCAAGTGTCAGATTCAAGGACTTTTTGGCTATTTATAATGGGTCATTATGTAATAGTAATGTATAGATTATGACCAGATGTATTTTAAAAGAACTTATTATCCGTAATAGGTTTTGATGTAGATTTTACGAAAAGGTCATGCCGAAATTTCTAATTTTGTGCGTTGTCTTTTATAATGAGTTTGGTTAAATGTATTTGATTGAATTCATAAATGTAGTGGTCTAAAGCTTGGAAATGAGTTTGAAAAGATTGTAAGTTGAGTCAAATGTCAAAAGTTGGTTTTGGATCTGTCAAGTGCAAATATGCGGCGCATATATGATAAACATGGGTTTATGCGGCGCATTTTCAAACGCATGAAAAGTTTCTGATCTTTTTGACATCGCGATATGCGGCGCATATTTAAGGTGTGCGGCGCATATTTGTAAAAAGAAAAAAAAATCTTTATTTTTCCATTTATTGAGTTGTGTCGTTTCACCTACGAACTCACAATGTACACTTTTAAGGGTTCACACAATTTACGTTGCACACAAAATCCTAACCATGCATGCTATATGAAAAGTTTTAACTTAAGCCGTAGTCTAGGTCAAACCGCCTAATTCTCTACGACCTGCATGGGCCACCATTCTGTAACACCCCGAGCTAGGGCTCGAAATATTACGGAAATTATATAGCACATGATGGAATTAATATAGAACATAAACTATATGAAAGGAAAGGATTCAGGGAATCCATAAATAACATAATTCAAGTACAAAATGTATAAGGAGCAAGTAAACATCAAAGTTTACAAAATAATCATCAAAAGATGGCTATCGATCCTAAGGATAATGCAAAAGTGGGGCAAATGAATTCTTGATCCATGTAAGTCCAAGCCCGAGTCAAAGTAAGCAATCAATCAAGCAAGTAATTGTACACTTTCCAGCCCGAATCTCAAGCGAGTAGGGAGCTACGGAACTCACCTTGATCGGCAAAGGAAGTTGAGATCGAGTTAAGATGAGGTTATACACGTTCAACGTTCGCCATGTGTCCACAACCTATCATTATATATAATATATGTATTATTAATCAAGACGAAACCCTAATTAGGTTTTTAAGTATGGCTTATGACTTTAGAAGACTCCCGAGACTCGACATAGTCGTTAGAGGGGTCGTGTTATAGTTTAGAACGAGTCAAAGTTGTCTAAAAGGTCATCAAAGTTCACAACCTATAATTATATATACATATACATATTATTAACTTATGTCGACCCTAAATGAGTTTTAGAAAGAAACCACGACTTTGTACGACCCTTGTGACTTGTACACGGCACATTAGGAACTGTAAAAGGATTCATTTGAAAGCTATGAACGCTCCAAGGAAGACGGGATCGAGGCTAGGAACAAAATCTGGAAAACACAATATCTAAACCACCGTAAGCCACGGCCTAGAGCACCGTAACTTACGGTGGTCCAATTTCAACCAGCGTAAAAGACGGTCAGTGGCAGCGTAGGAAACGGTGGGGAAAGGTAGCAGAGCGTCTGGGACGGTCCTCCTCAGCGTCTCACACGCTGGGCCATTTGGCTAGTGGCGTCTGTTACGCTATAAACCACCGTCCAATACGGTGGCTCGCAATTGCCCTTTTTAGCGTCTAGTGACCATCTGCCTAGCGTAAGACAGGAGGTAGCAAAGTTGGGGACGAAAATGAACACTCCAGGCCACCGTCTGGACGGTGGCTTTGGCATCTTGGACGCTGGAGCTGGGTTTGGTGCAGATCAGTTTGGCCAGAAAGTCAAACTCGGCCATGACTCCTTCAAAACCCTAATTCAAGACTAATAATCGATTTGCATGATTCAAAACTCAAATTCTTACTTTGTTAAACATAATTAGACATCAATAATCGTAACCCACTTCCAAATTTCGTTCCAACACACCAAAACAAGTGCTAAATTCATTTTGACCAATTTTTGTCCAACAAGAACCCTAATTTCGACCCATTTAGGTTTTTGACCCGATTTGTGACCCACCACACTTTGTCATCAGTTGTATACTCATTTAGAAACAAAATGAAACATAACCCAAGTCTTGAATACGAATCCTAACATCAATTTTCCCCAAATTCGGCCAAACTGAAACCAAGAGCACAAAAACCCTAAATTTGACCTAGTTGTACTTTGACCCAAAATTTGACCCAAGGGTGTTTTTTCTTGACTAGAAACATGTTAATAAGCAATAAATGATGAATTTAGAACAAGTTTGACTTACCAAAAATCACCACAAAGCTCAAACCCGAAAATTGACCCAATTGGATAATTCTTGCACTTTTGACTTCCAAATCTTGATATGTTGTTAATATGATGATGAAGATGATGTTTCTCACACTAATTCAACCCAAGAACATTAATTGATAAGAATTTAATGAGAGAGAGAAATGTGTGTGTTCTTGCAAGGTTTAGAGAGAGATGGAAGAGTAAATGTGATTGGGTGGATGAGGAATGGATGGGATTGGGTTAGGATAGGGTTGGGTGGTTAGTTGGGTCAATGGGTCATGGATATGGTCCATGGGTTGACCCGTTTCAATTCCTAGTTAAATTCACAAATCGTTTCGTGTCATAACACATAATGGGTCGGTCCACCGACCCGACAAGCACATTACTATCCATTAAATCACGAAATGATAATTTATGTCATTAATTATGATTGTTAGTCAAATTATATACGAAGTCAAATGGTCAAATGTCACGGTTGTTACACTATTATTCTATTGGATATATATTAGCTATTATTATTTATTTATTATATTAACATTATTGGGTAAAAAGTGTAAATTGGTGATGGAAACTAAAAAAGTGTAAATTAAAGTCAAAATTAAAAACAAAAGTCAACTTTAAGAAATCAAGAGATGTGATTGGTCGATAAGTTATTAGAGCAACCTTTAGTATAATAAAAGATTTTTTTTTCTTTTTTTTTCATGTTTACTATGACATCGGTCGATTGGGGTGAGGAAGGGGATAATATGTCTGATAATCGACACGTAGATGAAATAATTAATTAAGATCTAGACTTGTAGTTATGATATTGAGAAATAAAAAGGTTAGCACATGGTTTGAGCAGCCTCATTTTGACTCTTCACTATGTAGCTAAGGTAGTAAACTATTTTTTAAAATGTTAATCAATTGGGCCATTTAGTTGCGCTTGATACTCCAAAATCCCATAAATCACAAGGTCGTTATCCAATAAAACGATTACTAGCATAGTAGCTACGGGATGTGACCATGACAAACAATATATATTATAACGATAGGGTAATGGAGGGAACCCTAGCCCCGGTACCATAATTGGATACCCATCGAATCACCCCGTATGAGTCATATGATGCCGGTACAATACCTCCATCCTAATCCCCACATGATCTGGGCACCCCGAAGGATCGAACCCGCGTATTTAAACTTCACATGTGGGTCTAGGCTTCATTGGTAATGGGTACCTTAAAGGAATTATTTTTTGTGCCAAGCGGGGATCGAACCTGAGACCTTAAGGTCATCAAGTAATTGTCTTACCACTAGGCTAACTCCTTGTTGGTATATTATCACGATATGTTTGTACCTTAATGATTTATTTGATATTTATCATGTTATAAGTGAATTTGTACACTTTTGAAGTAATATTAATTAGTTAGAATTTACAAATTATTTATTTAAAATATATGTAATGATTAAGTTTAAATTGATATCAGCACGGTACCCGCGTAATGCGACGGCGGAGGTGACGACGGCAGTCTAGTTGTGACAGCGACTGGTGGTGATGCGGCGTTACCATTGGCGGTAACGGTGTCGAGTGGTGTATGTTGATGTAAATATGGTAATTGAAATATTTTAAAAGATACGAGTAAAAGTTTAGAGTGTAAATTAATAAGGTAGGGGTTTAAGGAATAATTTTTTTCATTATGGACAAACGGGTTAATTTCTTATGACTCTTCTTATAGGGTTCATTAAAGGCAATTGAGTCATTTTCAAACTCTTTCCAAAAAGAGGGAGGTTTAGAATTTTCATGAAAAAGTAAAGAAAAAGATTATACGTAAATCATTTCTTTAAGCTAAAAGTTACAATTGATAATTTGATATAGTTTGACGCCTGAAAACACATGTAATTTCCAATCTTTGAATGGTAAATAGTGTTTAGATACTTTATAAGTAGGTTAGATAGTGAAGGGTACCAGATAGTTCGAACTTTGAATATGGCTTTTTTGTGTCTATTATTTGCGAGGATAACCGAATTCTCTTTTTTGAAACGATAGTCCAAGGAGCTTATGGAATTTTGCCTGTATGGAACTTCATAGTTAGGTAGGTTGATAGAATTCATTAGTGAGTAGTCAGTAATTCGCTTATCAAGTAATGTAATTATAAATTTCTATCGAAGTTGAAAATCAATAAATCTACATTATGGATGTTCAAAAAGATCGAATTGGTTGATACATGGCGTTTGTATACGTGCGTTGCTTTTGTTAAATTACTTTGTGTGCGTTTGAACATCAAATCTCCAATGATCCGCACTTAAGTCATCAGCCCATATGCAGATAGATATATTTTCTATTTCCTTATATACATACTGTCTACATTTTAACTTCCATTCTCCCAATAGGCCAATACCTTATCCTGTTGTTGATGATAATTTTTGCATTTACAAAAAGGTGTCAGATAAATAAACAAAAAACAATGTTGTTGAAGATAAAATCCGTTTTAAACTATCCTACACTCTTGCTTCTTTTAGCCATAATCCTTTCTACCCATTTTAATAATTACTCATGAATCAGTTTTAACTTTCATCCCTTCTAACCCATTTTGCAGTCTATAAAGAGAGAAGAAAGAAATAAACCGATCAAGAGCCTGAAAATGCCACCTGCAATACACTCGTGTATTTCTAAATTCCTTGAAAATGCCAATTTAGTCCGACAGTATATAGAGCCTCTCATGTTTACTCTTGATCGGATAACCAGCATCCCTCCAAAGAATAATAATAATAACATGCATCCAATAATAACAGGAAAATGCAAAAGCTACTGTTACAAGAAAAAGAACTCAACAAATTTCGATAAGCACAAAACCATGGTTTCTGCGAGTTCGTGTATGTTGATTCATTCAATTTCTAAAACGACGTTAACAAAGAAAGATATGATCTCAAATATGTACACAACTTGGAACACTGATGTATATACAGTCAAGCAGAAACCATTACAACTGCAGCGACCAGGAAGCCCACATGACACCTAGTAACTAGGGATGGCAGCAAAATGGTAGCCTTGTGCGCCCCTCCATGAGTAGTATGCAATGCGAGTCTCGTAGAATCCTAAACAAAGAATTAACGTCAACAAGTCTAACAAAAAAAAAGATATGCTTGAAAATCTTAAAAGCCTGATTCAGATGCACAAAATTATCAAAATTACTCAAAATCTGCAACTTCAGTGTAAATTAAACCAAATTAACATGTAATCATTGACATATATGACTCCTATGACTATAACCTGCTACAAAATATTAGTCTGTCCTATAAGTAGCATGGTGGGAAGCGCAGAGGGTGGTCAAGTGATCAAAACGGGTACAAATGACCGAATTTGTTTGACCAATCCCCACTTCTGTGTCCGTTAATTTATTTCATTAGTGAGCCTTAGAGATACAAGTTGAATTAAACAATGCTCCAGTTTTTAAACAAAATTATTTGGGAGGTTGCAGAAAAATTAATTAGACTTCAGTTGATGTTTATACGTTTTATCCTTTTGGCCTTAACATTTTAACTTTGAATTCATTACAAAAAACACGAAGCAATCATACGAGTTTTTACATATATGGCAGAGGTGTCATTGTAACCCATTTTCTCCGTTTACCTATATATGGCAAAGGTGTCAATGTATCCCCGTCTACCTATAAGTTGGGTTGTCTTGATATCTCTGAAGGATAAGACTTCACAATTTAGCTAATAAAGAAAATGGATCAAGGGTGTCAACCATGTCAATTGGTTGAAAATTGTCCAAAAGGTTTCAAATGCTTAATAACACCTATATGACTTTATTTACAAACTTGATTGTTATATTAACAAATACTTTTTTTATATCTTGTTAGATATAAGGGTTGGTCAGGGGGTTGGCTACATGTGACTGGATCGAGGGTTTGAATCCTGTGGGCGGTTGTCAGCTTTCAATGCATTTCTTATGATCAGAACTACTAACAAACTAACTAGTTGTTCAATATATATATACACATATATTTCACCTTTTAGATCAAAATACGGAGGAACATAAACACGGCCAGTATTTATACTTTACTTATTCTAAGCCATAGCAGCCCACCCAATTTAACACCTCTACCATGTCGATTGAAATTACCTCTTTTACTTGTCCTAATGACATAAGGTGAAGTAATACAGGTAAATTACCATACCTGGGAGGAAGGTGAGTGTCCCGAGTCCCAACAGGCCATATGCCTGAGATTTATCCCCTCCCATGTGACCAGTAAAGATGAATAACGAAAGTAGGAGGAGCACACATCCAAAGAAAAGAAGAAAAAGTGCAAGCGCAACAGCTTTCCATGGGACTTTATCTGACCTTTCTGGAGCCAGGTCAAATCGAGGGTCAAATGTTGCCTCCCTGCCAGTATTGTCTTCATCGACAGCAAGACGACTGTAATTGATGTTCCGTCTAGACGTCATATCAACTGATTCCAACTCTGAATTATTAAAAAGAAGTTCTAGAATACCACAAGCATCCAATCCAATTTCAAGCTGACCTGCTTTTAACAAACATCAGAGTAAACACCATGTAACTTATTAAGAAATAAATTATTCAAGACCAACTACTACTGTGAAATAATTACACGCAACTCAAGACCAGCCGACTTCACATTTTGCATTGAGAAATGTTACACTTCCAAATCAATGTTTACAAACAAGGTTTACAAACTGATGTGGACCAATGAATTGGTTCGTAACTTTGATTGTCAGTGTAGCATTTCTCTTTTTCATTTACCTAAGCATGTTAAACACTGATCAACCAATAACAAGATAGTTGTAACAATAAGCACAAGAACATGATTGTAAGTGTAGCATTTCTCTTTTTCATTTACCTAAACATGTTAAACACTGATCAGCCAATAACAAAATAGTTGTAACAATAAGCACAAGAACAAAGACACATAAGTATACTCCGAAAACGAAGACATTGACGATACAAGTACAGACGTAAGTCAGATCAGAAGATCCCAAAGAACATAAAGATAAAAGAAGTTATAAATGCACGTATAAAAGAGAAGATATGATTGAGATGCCTAATCGATAGGCCTAGAAATCAACCTAATCTCTTCATTAGATGACACATGGCAAATGAATTTATGTGTCCTCCGCTTTTCCTTTCATTTTGTCACATGTGATGATCACATTTTTAGGCTAATGTTAATAAAGGAAATTACTAATCATTTTCCATATAAGAATAAAAAACCAAACAATAACATAAAGAAATCAATTAGTGATTCATGTCTTACTATAAGTAACCTAGATGCACACACAAAACTACATTCTTGTCATATTATTGCTATTTAAGTCCATACTAGTCAAAACTATCACAAAATTAACTTTGTTGTGTCCTCCCCATAAATGACTTTCGCAGTCAAAATTAAGTTTGTTTTCCATTTATCTTGGCCTCTAGGGTTCCATAGCAAAACGAGAATTTTTATTTCGGATTTTACAACCGGAGAACCACCCCTGGTTTTAGGTACACGCTGCAAAATGAATACATGTTTGTGTGTGCATCTCATTCTCTACCTATGTTGCAAGGATATCCTAATACACAGGGTTCGTGGATACTCGGATTTAAAAAAATCCAAGATCTTGATGAGCAATATATAAAGTTATAAACATATCCATGTCATACATAATATGCCTAAAAGTAAACATAAGGTAGCATACGTACTGCAACAGCACGGTGCTGCAGCTGCACGGATCATTTTCCATATAAACGGTTACTCGTGCTTTGTTTGCACCTTTTTTACACTTTGACACATCACAAATTTCAATTCTTGACACCAACAATCCTCTATATAAACGAGTCACAAAACGAGTCATGATCATCAGTCATCACCATTTGTTACCATTATAGTATACAATTTTTTTGAATTTTACTTAAGTGAACCTATAATTATTATTATTATTATGATTATTTAAAAGTCTATGTTCGAAAAATAATCATAATAATAATAATAATAATAATACAAAGGAATTTTACTTAAGTGAACCTATAATTTTTTTTATTTTTTGGAACGGCTAAGTGAACCTATAATTATTTAAGGTTTTATCATAATACATCAGAAGAAAATTATTCTTGAAGTGTAGGAAGGATTCTGGTGTTACTCATATAATATTAATTATTATGATTATTTAAGAACCTATGCTCTAAAAAGAAATCATAATAATAATAAAAGGAATTTATAAAGAAGAAATTGATACAAAAAGGAAAATGTTGACTTACAATTGGGGAATGAATAAAAAGGAGGAGGGGGGAGGTGAGTCGGCAAAAGAGGTTTCAGCCGACGATGTTTAACACCAAATTTATAATAATTCTTCTTATTTTGCATTCCATTCCATCCCTGAATTTTATCTTTTATTTATTATTTATTCATATAATAAATCGTCTTCACGACACCAAAATAAACATCACCCTCAACCCTTTTCACCTGACGCCTGGCTGAGATTAGGAAAGTGTTAACAAATAAATAGAGTAATGTTATCGGGCATATTTTTAAGATAAAAAATGATAAACCTTCTTATAATCCTCCTAAAAAAAATTAATCTATCTATATGATCAACATATTTGGGAGAATTAAAGGATTAAATTATGAGAGACAATGAGCAAATTGCACTCATGTTTTAAAAAAAATTTTTGGAAAGTTATCTTTTTTTAAATAAAATCAAAGTTACGTAGAAATAGAAGGTAAACGGGCAACAAGCTGCGCCGTCACTCATTTTTGTATAGCAAAACTAAAACGTTTAAAAACTACATTCAAAGATCGTGGCGTCATAACATTACAATGCATCACACGCTGGACCCTTCCAAGTAGTTCAACTGCCTCAGGTGCAAGGAACCCAAAAGTATCAAATGCAAAGGGTATAAATACGTGTTGGTTGTCAAGACACGCATTCTCATGTTTGGCCACTTTGCATGAAGCAGCTTTTAAAGCAACTTGACCGGCGGTAAAGCTGCACCCTAAGCCAACAAGAGGAGAGACTCCCGTTAAATCCACACATGCATGTTTCCCCCCAGTCCAACCAAAGACCAAAATGTCAGCGGGTCTTAGAGTAGATCTTCCGTCCAACGGGTCAGTCAAGAAATTCACTGGCGCTTCTTTCTTAACAGAAATCCCAGCCCGCCTAAAAATGTCAAAGAGAACATCCCTAACCAAATCGTGTCTGTATTTGAACCCCGGGAGCTCTCTACAGTGAAGCGCATGCTCCCCAAAGGAATCCAAACATGCTTTCCGACAAATAGGGCATACCCCATCAATAGGAAATAAGGGGATCATGAGACAGTATTTGAGTATAGTGTGATACTCTACCGGTGACATATGTTGTCCTAACCCATCTATAAGGACAATAAGGAGATAATCTTGAGCATGTGGCGCTTGTAGACACTTAAAAATGGCTTTTTGTCTGATTGTCATGTCAAAGTGTACCTCAATATCTTGGACAACTTTACTAAAAAGGGCACTCGCCAATACATGTTGGGATTTAAGGGGGACGGTGTCCTTGTTAGTGAAACCGTCAACATCAAAGCTGGGAATCGTATCACGAAGCCTAGCCAAGGCACAAGCATAGTCAGAGTCCATACCGCATATATCACTGTCTCGTAAGATGTGATCCTGTAGTACCCAAGATTGGGCCCTCGATGCCACAAATGCATAAGATGAAACCTCAACTGCCGAATACATCCTAAACCCCCACACCTAATAGGTAAGGAAGCCAGTCTCCATTGAAGGTCCCCAAAAAAAGGACCTCCATAAACCACAATGTCTGCAATAGCACCACGCAGTCCTATGTCAAATAAACATGCGGCCTCCTCCACGTGAACAGGTTGGCAGGTCCTCAAGCCAAAAAAAAGTTTGGCAATACCCATACATGATCGTAGTAAGATAAGCTCACCCTGTAGGTCACGAAGCTGTGGGAGAAGGCGCATCAAATCAACAGCATTAGCAGCTCTCTTCTTTGCTAGCCCACTAATAAAACCCGCGTCTCTACTAACAGCACCTCCTAGAAGTTTCACCCCCAATGACGGGCTCCCAATGGCATCGGGGAATAAGCCCTTTTGAGAATTCCTACCATCACAAGAGGGCCAAAATAGCTCAGTTTTCTTAATATTCAGTTCAAGCCCTAAGGATGGGCCTGTTGCTCTAATGATATCCAACACTTTAGCAACCTCCTCAGAATCTCCAATAACAGTCCCATCATCAAGATACCAAGCATGAAGAAGAAGTTTGCACTCGTCTCTAATCTGATGCACCAGAGGGTGCAAAACCAGAGCGAAAAGAAGCAGTCCTAGAGGGTCTCCCTGTTGAACCCCCGTGGAAGACCAAATATGCTCATCTCTAATATACAACCTTGCTGGCAACCCGTATAAAAATTCGACCCACAAGGAAATGGAAGGACACCTCAACCCGACCTCATGAAGTAAGGCCGATCTATCAACCAAATTAAAGGTATTAGTAAAATCCACCGCGAGCATAGCAAGAGAACCATCAGTGTGACGTTCACCCAATACCCTGTTAACACTATGTAATATGGCCTCTGCCCCACCCGACACACCGACCCCAAACTGAAAGTCATTAAGGTACTTGGTCACTTCTTTACTAACACCTTTCATAGCAACCTTGGAAACCAAACGCCTCCATATGGTACCAACTGCAATAGGTCGTATCCCTTTGTCGGGTTTCAAAAGAGGAGTCAAAGGAGCAGACGCAACAAACTCTGCCAAGCTTGACGGGCATCTTCCCCCTAACCATAAGTTAACCACATTAGTGATTGCATGTAAAAGATCATTGGCAACAACAGACCCTTCTCCACATAAGGCATCCAAAATGTGTTGCGCCTGTAACTCGTCCCTCCCACATGAAGTCCCCTTCGGAAAAGATTTAATGCACCCAAGGACACTATCAACCGTTACAACCAACGGAGGCTCATAATATAACATGGTAGGCAAGTGTGGCGATGGTATGATAGGATGTTTAGCCTTTAATGCCTTCATGGTATCGTCATTGTGAGGGGCAACACCAGATGAGCATAACACTTTTACTGCAGCTGTAAAGCGACCATCTGCCACCTTTCGAAGACATTGTCTAACATTGGTGCTGGTAGTAGTTCTTTCCTTATTAATATCAGTGCATTTAGGACCCGAAGTCCCCAAATCAGAACCTTGTAAGATCTTACCAACTAGCGTGGCAATACCATCTTCATTCCCCCACATGGCTAAAGAACTCATAATCGAACGATGCTGTAGAGTCTTTCTATTTCCAGACCTACTTTCTTGCCTACCTTTAGGTCTAAACACCTGCAAAGTGCAACGGGGAAGAATTAACAACCTTACCGAAGCCTCAACAGAATCAGGTTGGGTAGCCACCTTGTGGAGAGTTGTTTTCAGCGCTTGTGAGAAAGCCAAACGACAACTATGTGGGATGCTTTTGACGGTCACGATGGGTGCTTTAAAGACACGATCAAGGAGGGTCACGTCAAAAACACACGAATCATGAACTTTGGCCTCGGCCACTGAGATAGAAGGCTTCGTGATACCAATAATGTGCCCACCTATGTCATCATCAATAAAACGAACAAGGCCATCAGGGTGGTGACAGGCCCGACTCAATTTTTGTATTTTTAGATATGTGTTTCAATATTCTTTTCACCTTTACTACAATTTTTGTCTAAAATCGACTAAAAAGACATTAACCTAGTTATTTTCAAAAAACACATGATTCTGAACTAAAGAGCCAAAAGTTGAAACAAAGACTTTTTAAGGTATCAAATTTCAGCCAAACATTTTCTTTTTCTACTAAAATTCAAGACTTGGTTTCAAGTTCCGCCAATTACTAATATATTTAATAATAGCTTGTTTTACACTTTAACTGCGAATAAAATTTGAAAAAGGTTGGAGGAAGATCTATTTTTGAACCATAGGTCAACAGAAAAGGCCATGAACATAAAAACGAATAAAATTATTAAGAGAAATATATCAAGTTGAATTTATAAAAAAAAAGGGTAATGGAGGGAACCCTAGCTCCGGTACCACAATTGGATACCCATCGACTCACCCCGTATGAGTCATATGATGCCGGTACAATACCTCCATCCTAATCCCCACATGATCTGGGCACCCCGAAGGATCAAACCCGCGTATTTAAACTTCACATGTGAGTCTAGGCTTCATTGGTAACGGGTACCTTAAAGGAATTATTTTTTGTGCCAAGCGGAGATCAACCTGAGACCTTAAGGTCATCAAGTGATTGCCTTACCACTAGGCTAACTCCTTGTTGGTACGTTATAACATATATTTTGCATAGCTTTTGTGTTCAACTTTTTATTCATTGTCACATATGAACATAAGATACAACTATTTTTCGCACGATTAACTCTTGTGTGCGGCACAAGAGACGACAATCCAAAGGGGCATCAAGCTAAGTGTATTTTTGATTCATTTAAATCCAAACTATAAGTGCACAAACCTTTCAAACTTTTATTTTGTAATACACTTGATACATGGATCGGTCATGCATAAGCAATGATTCAAATCCAAAACACAATATTGAATTTTATCAATGCATATAAAACAATTATTTTTTAGGAAAATTTCATATATGTCATTGTTAAGTTATAAAATATCATATTTGCCCAATTAAATTTTGACGGTCTCCTATGATCATAATACAAACAAGCAAATCCAATGACAGAGTTGTACATTTTAGTTTAGAATTTTTGAAAATTTTTCCTTTCAGATATCCTTAATTATTTCCACATGCTTTAATAACTCAATCATATTTTACGAACTAGCCAACTAAAAAAAATACGAGGTCAAAATTTGAATATTGAAATGACAAATTATGGATTTATGGTTTTGTGGATTATATATTATTAACAATTGAAAATTGGATTTATGGTTTAGTACTCGCTAAAAAGGTAAACTATTTATTGAACAATAAAGATTTTGTTCGATTATTATATGTTATATTGTTATCCCACTTATAGTAAAATACTGCACTATATATCAATATATGTACTTAAAATATCTTTATTAACTTATTAGTTTTATTTTTCTTTATTCGTTTAGTTAAATTTCATTTTTATAGAGTTACTTTATTCAATTATCAATTTAATTTACTATAGCTTATATTGTTTAACAAAACAATAACACATTTTTCATTTCGTTGGAACATGCGCCGTACTATGGTATCTTTTAGAGTAAATTACACTTTTCGTCCCTAAAGTTGGCAGCTTTTGCACTTTTCGTCCCTAATGTTTAAAAATTACAATTTTAACCTTAAAGTTGGCAACATTTTGCAATCAAGGTCCTTTCCCTAGACGGCGTTCGTTTTTTGCCATTAACGTACGCACGTGCTAAACACGTAAGGGTATTAATGTCATTTCTTTGTTAAACTCGAGGGACTAAAAGTGGAAACGTGACATGTTTAGGGACGAAAATTGCAAAAACTCTCATCTTCTTCTTCTTTTTCTTCTTTTTCTTCTTCTTCTTCTTCCTCCTCCTCTTCTTCTTCTTCTCCTGCTGCTGTTGCTTTTCTCCTCCTGTGATACATGTCTTGATTGATCTCAAAAAAGATCTTATCTTCTGCTGCTGCTGCTGCCAAACACCACCCAGTCTTTCTTATTAATTCGATCAGAGATATTTTGATTTCAAGAAATTATAGACTTGCAGTAATATATAATTCTTGAATGAACGAACGATTATATTGAGAGAGAAATTGAATTGAATGACTGTAATCGGAGAGAAATTGAATTGAATGATTGTATTTGGAGATAATTCTTGAATGAATGAATTAACGAAATAACTATACATATATATATATATATATACAAACCCTATAATATTTTTACGGTATGCTTCGATCTTACGCGTATATTGAATTGCAACACCATAAACCCTAAAATAACGCGGCTGGGTGGGAGAAAGGAGGGACGAACTTCTGTCGTGTTCTTAAACACGCCTGCCCTGTGATCATTTAGAAAGGAGGATTATGAAATGTTTGGTATGTATCATCGTTTCCAAATACGATATTATTGTTTATATGGTTTGTGAAAATTAGTGATGGTCGGACCTGAATGGGTGGTGGCGTTGCGGTGGTTGATCACAGTGGTGGTGGCCGGATGTTTGAGAGGGAAGAAAGGATGTTTATATATATATATATATTATATATATAATATATATATTTAATATATGTATATATTATAAATAAGAGTTTTTGCAATTTTCGTCCCTAAACATGTCACGTTTTTCACTTTTAGTCCCTCAGGTGTAACAAGGAAATGACATTAATACCCTCACGTGTTTAGCACGTGCGTACGTTAACGGCAAAAAACGAACGCCGTCAAGGACCTTGATTGCAAAATGTTGCCAACTTTAAGGTTAAGACTGTAATTTTTAAACGTTAGGGACGAAAAGTAAAAAATCCGCCAACTTCAGGGACGAAAAGTGTAATTTAACCCTATCTTTTATTGCACAAATGTTTAGTTTAGAATTAATGTCGTCACGTCACCTCGCGCATTGTGTATTGTCACGAAATCTATGTTATTAAGCATATAACTTTTATACTTTGCACGATTTATCATTTTATACATAAGTATGGTTAGAAATTATCATTATCACGAAATCTCGTATCCGTATATTTTCACCGTCGCAAGAAACGGGTCGTAAGAAACGGGTCGCAAGAAACGGGTACCTAACTGGTTACAAAAAATGTGTATGTGTAATCTTTATAATAAATAATGAAAAATTGTATTATATAAGTATTTTTTATTAAAATTTTATTCTTTTAATTATGATGTCATATAACTGTGTAATATCTTTTAAAAAAAAGCCTTCTAAATATTTAATAAATATCATAATCTTTTATTGAAAATAGACAAAAAAGAAATTTCTTATATAATATTATGATTATGAAATGCTTTTTTTTAATGTAATAAATATTTTTATTTTATGAATTATTATGTTAGTTGTCTCGCTATGTCAATATCAAATTATGATATCTATACATACTTATAATGAAAATAGCCTTTTTATTTTATTTTTGGAAAGGTTAAATGTTACACCATGCAATATTACAAATATATCCTTTTTTTTTAAATCACCATCTTCTTATTCACTAATTTAATTATCTTAACTATTTTAATTACACCACCACTCTCTAACTCTTAAAATAACTACACTAATCATTATATCAGTCACATTACTTCAATAGCCTACACTACTCGTCGTCACCACCACATGTTGCCGCCCTCACCTGTTACCACCGCATTACCCGCCGCATTAAGCGGACAACATGCTAGGATCAATAACAAAAATTATATACAATTTTTTAACATGGTTTTAAAACTTTAACTAAATAGTCGAATGAAAAAAAGCGAACTGGGGGAATCCCTCTGCAATTATATTCTCTCCTTCTTTCCTTCATACACTCATCAGCTTCTTATTTCATTTCCCCCCTTTTCCAACCAAAACCAAAGCATCAAAAGGTATTCTGAATCTCTTCACCATCACACACACACAGATATATATATATATATATATATATAACATATACGTATATTCATCATTTCATTTCTTCTTTACATATAATAAAAATTAATAATCTGTATCTCACCTTTTATTTTGTTATAATATTCTAATACATTCGTTAAATCTTCTCAATTAATTCACACTTTCCACTCATCATCACATAGCTCATTTTTTGGTTAGTTTCCATATTATTGTTATCATCATTTTGTTTTTATTATTTTCATTATTAAGTTTATATCATTATTATTCAGATCCTTAATTTCAACTTTAAGTAATCCTGTTTTTTAGGACATTTTTATATAAATTTTCATTATTTTTTCATAATTTTAGGTTTTGTTTTACTTAGAAGGTTTGGAAAAAGTGTATATTAAGTGATTGATGCCTAATAACATGTTGTTGATTAATTATTATTATTATTATGATGATGTATCACTAGATTACGCCTTTACGAGATATGTTTGTATCGGTTGGCAAAGTTAGTTTCGTGTTTTTTGTTTGTTAAATGTCGTTTCGGTGAGATATGGTTTGGTGTTACCGAAACCTAAATTTAATTATTGTGTTTTGTGGTATATGATTTATGACTTTATGCTTTAGATCAGTTGTTTAGCTCCTACACGGCAATTAGTTTATACGCTTTTATCAGGTAGCTCACGAGCACGTAACTTGCGTTTTTGCTCATTATTAGAAAAAAGCGCAGTGTATGTATATGTACATTGTTTTGCTGAGTTTTTAGATATTAGTTACGTTTTTTTTTCTCTGACGACACTTAACTTGAAGTTTTATCGTGCCTGTTGCTCATATACTAGTATGGTAGCATATGTGTGGAAATCTTATTTGAATTTGATTTATTTTTGGCACATCAATTACCTGCATACTTATTTGGCGGTTAACTTTCTACGATAGGCTTTTGAGCTTTTACTCTGTGCTTGGTTTAAAATAGCGTGCAACAGGCGTTGCGTTGCGTGTTGCGACCCTAGGGCGCAACGCCAAGGGTGTGGCGACCAGGTTACATGTTGCGAGCGCTACATGCCCGTTGCGAGCCGTTGAGAGCGTTGCGTCGCAACATGTACAAAGTTATGTTTTCACTTTTTTGGGCCCACTGTTTTGATTTCAACTTTCAATTTCAAGTCTATTAGTCTACTTTTATGGTTTGTTTTCTACTTATTATACATTTGGTGTCGTAGAATCGCAACCTATTATGATTTGGTGATTTGAAATCACAAACTATTGTCTTTTCTTATGATATGAAATGTTATCTTTTGGTATACAATTGTTACATGTAGAGTATTAGCATATTTGTAGAAACTGTCGCCGCGAATACGTGTTGCGCTCGCCGCGCTCGCAACGCCACGCTTGTTGCCTCAGGGACCTTATCGCAACAGGTCGCCACACGCTATTTCAAACCAAGACTCTGTGTAAATAAAAAGTGTTTGGCTTAGGCATGTTCTAGCAAAATCCAAAGAAAACACACCAAGTTTTATGCCCGGTGAGTGCTGCTTGTTGTGAAAACAAGTTTTAAGTTCTGAAAAAAATATGCACTCCCAAAAACGCCTTTTTTCGTTATTATAATGTGCAACAAGATCTCAATTGAAAAACAACCGATCACTTTTGTATCCTTTTGTTTTTATTTCTCATTCGTCTTACTAGATTACTGCTCCCTTCATCCTATTAATATTGATAAAGTTTCCATTGTGGGATGTCTCGTATTAATCGCAAAATCTCTCTCTCTCTCTCTTCTTTTATTCAGTAAGACAGTAACATCGTATTCATTTGGATTGTCCCTTATTAATTTGATTGTCTTTCTCCTAATCAAGCTTAACTTACCTAGTTGCTCTTTGCATTTAGTATCAATGACGTCCACATCTGTCATTGCATTTTGTTGTTTTAGATGTCAATAGTAGTTAATCATTTCCCCTAGCCATCTTGTCAAGTGAAGATCAAAAAAGTTATTTTTTTTAGAAGATACTGGTATCTGCTTCCTAATTCTTTGAAAGTTCATTATAAGCGATTGCATGATATTTGTCTTCTATGCAAGATAGCGCAAATAGGGTTATGAAGGATTAAGATAGGATTCCTATGTTACTTTCGTAAACTCATGAATTATCTAAAATCAGTAAATCTGATACTTTTATATTCTTTGATGATAGAAGTAACATATGAAATAAGTTATTAGATAAGTGGGTATTTATAAGCACTTTATCATTCACCCATCTGCACAGGGTACGTATGGACGGATCAGGACATGGTGGGAGCAGTGTGGACATGTTCTTAAGGAATTATAAGCTTGGGAAAACTCTTGGCATTAATTCGTTTGGAAAGGTGAAAATTGCAGAGCATGTTTTGACTGGTCACAAGGTTACCATACAAGATCCTCAATCGGCGCAAATCAAAAACATGGACATGGAAGAAAAAGGTAGGTTTTAGTTGGAAAAAAACACTGCTTTTTATCCTGCTTATATTTGAAATTCATTGTTTATCCTCTTTACGTCACAATATTATTTTTTATACTGCAATGTATCTGGTTTCACATGAAAATGACTCACTGTCATTATTTTTCTTCACTTTCCCCAGTTAGAAGAGAGATCAAGATATTAAGATTGTTTATGCATCCACATATTATCCGGCTTTATGAGGTTATAGAGACACCATCGGATATATATGTTGTTATGGAGTACGTGAAATCTGGTGAGCTGTTTGATTACATTGTGGAGAAGGGTAGATTGCAGGAGGATGAGGGACGGAATTTTTTTCAGCAGGTGATTTTATTCTCAGCATATGCTACATTTGGTTGGTATTTACTTATTTTAATAATGTGGAACAATATTTTACTGCTTGGATCAGATAATCTCTGGTGTGGAGTATTGCCACAGGAACATGGTAGTTCACAGAGATCTTAAACCTGAGAACCTGCTTTTAGATTCCAAGGGCAATGTCAAAATTGCTGACTTTGGTCTCAGCAATATCATGCGTGATGGTCATTTCCTGAAAACAAGCTGTGGAAGTCCTAATTATGCTGCCCCAGAGGTACAGACTACAGATCGGTGATTATGGATTCCAAATGGAGGAGATAGCAGTATGGGCAAGTCGGGTAACGGGTGAAAAAGAGTATTTTTTTGGTACGCGGTGGCTGTGTTGACTCGGAATTTTTTTGTCCAAGATATAATTCTTTGCAAGTAAGTAAAGTCTCAAATATGATATAACAATTACATACTCGGAGAGTAATCTATATTTTACAATAACACAATTTAGGAAGTTTTATGCATATAATGTTCAAAAAAAGGAAGTTTAATGCATATAAAGTACACTGGTTGATTTTCAAGCTATATAAATATGTAAATGGGTCAGAATGCCACCTCCAGACTCTTGAAGTCATTATTATGTTGTAGAGCAAATCGAGAAAGTCATGTCATTTACTACTTTTAAAGGTATCTGTTTATATGTTGTCATTGGTTTTTGCTTTCAAAGTTATATCTGGGAAGCTCTATGCAGGACCTGATGTTGATGTGTGGAGCTGTGGTGTTATCTTGTATGCCCTTCTCTGTGGTACTCTTCCTTTTGATGATGAAAATATTCCGAACCTCTTCAAAAAAATTAAGGTACTTTCATAGACGTGTATACCTTTTAACTTTTCTGTGTTCCAATTGATGGTCTTCATCATATCCCTGCAATGTTTTGAATTTCATTATTCAGTTTATTGGAAATGGTTTTTAATAATTTATAAGTTGGATGAGGTTTGCCGTGCAGGGTGGAATATATACCCTTCCGAGCCACTTATCACCTGGGGCAAGAGATCTAATCCCAAGGATGCTTGTGGTTGATCCCATGAAGCGAATAACAATTCCTGAGATTCGTATACACCCGTGGTTCCAGCTTCATCTTCCACGCTATTTGGCTGTTCCTCCACCTGATTCTGTGCAGCAAGCAAAAAAGGCAGGTCCATCCTTTCAATTTATTGACTAATGACTATAATATATTGCTGCCTTTTCGTTGTGGGAGTTTAAGTAATTTTTTTTCTTTAGATGGATGAAGATATTCTTTTAGAGGTCGTTAAGATGGGGTTTGACAGGGACACGCTCGTTGAGTCGCTTCGCAACCGCGTTCAAAATGAGGTAATCTTTTTTTCTTCTTTTAGAGTAAGTTAATGGGATTTGAAGTGATAATCATGCTGATTCATGCATAACTTCCAGGGTACTGTGGCATATTACTTGTTACTAGACAACAGGTTTCGTAACTCAAGTGGCTATCTTGGAGCTGAATTCCAGAAACCTATGGTTAGATTGTTTTTCTGGATGGCTGTTTTTGTCTTTTTGGGATGCGATTAGGCCAAGAAACGAGGGATATTTAATTTTTGTAATTATGTGTGCCAACCTCTGGGGTGCCAAATGGGTGGCTAATTTTTCTTAAGGGTTGACACTACAAAATTGTTTTGCAGGTTGAAATGGGTAAGGATTACCAAAAAGCCAAAACACTTCTTATCGAATACTATAATATTATTTCTGACCTGGAATAATTGGTGTGTCAAATATTGCTAGAAAAGATATTATCCTAATAATGATATAATTTTTTGATAAAATGATTTAGGAGGGTGTATGAGAAAGCTGCACATCTGGTAATTTTTTTTTATAGTTTGACCCATTAGAAATCAGATATGACCTGAATCAGCCTAGTCATAAGTTGAAGTTGCCACCATGCATCATCTGTGTCCAAATTTCGTGCTTTTACTGGATGCAGGATGGATTCCACCGCATGAGTTCGAATGAGGCCACTGCTTCGATTATGCTGCAGCGCCCTACTGCATTTATGGATTATCAAGGAATAAATGTTAGAAGCCAAGTTGAGAGGAAGTGGGCTCTTGGGCTTCAGGTTTATATACTCTAGTATTTGTTTATTTAAAACTTCCGTAAACTTATAGTGTTTTGTCATTTGAAGTATTTGTCCCGAACAGTTTCCAATAGCCATCTTTCATTCATTCAGCTTGGAAAACAAAATAATTATTTATCCATATCTTACTATACAGCTCCCCATTCCTATTAACTACGAGTATTAAGCACTTATTAAAGAAAACAAACAGGCCAGTTTCCTTGAAATAAGGTATACAAATGGAAATAAAAAAGAAAAATTGTTAAACTCGGGCCGACTGCGTATATATTATTATTTCCTCTTGGCTGCTTAGTTAAACTATTTAAGTATTATTTTAAAATTTTGACAGTCCCGAGCCCATCCTCGTGAGATAATGACGGAAGTCCTGAAAGCTTTGCAAGAGCTGAATGTGTGCTGGAAAAAGATAGGCCACTACAATATGAAATGCAGGTGGGTTCCTGGCAATCATGAAGGCATGATGAATGACTCTATGCAGAGTAACCATTACTTTGGAGATGAGTTGACCATTGTAGCCGACGGTGCCCTAACCTCCCCCAATGTGGTCAAATTTGAAGTCCAGGTAAAAGCGATTTCCAGCCACCACAGCCTATGTTCGCATATCATTCATATGATAACCATGTGGCATTTGGCTAACATATAGCTGTAAAACCAAGGACAAAAAACATATCTGTGTCGACATGATCTTTTTCTTATATATTTTTCTTCTAGGGGGGTGTTTGGGCATGCTAAGTTTTGATACTCATTAGCTTATGCATCTTTCCAATAAGCTCAAATTTGGGCTTATGCTTATTAGCTTATTTCTTCATAAAAAAGGTCATAAGCTCTTAAACAATAAGCTTTACCCAAATACATTGATAATTCAGCTTATATTTTACAGGCATAAGCAATTAGCTTAAAAAACTCGCCCCCAAAAATATTAATAACTCTCTTTGACCCGTCATGATAATACATTAATATGGGACACTTGATTGCAGCTTTACAAAACACGGGAAGACAAGTATCTGCTTGATCTACAGAGGATCCAGGGACCTCAATTTCTCTTCTTGGACCTTTGTGCTGCATTTCTTGCTCAGCTTCGTGTCCTCTAGAAGACTAGTGACTAAGCATAATAGCCTAATTTTGGAGACCAGCTTTCTCCTTGAATCCATTTGTACTGGACTGCATGCGAAGAAAAGCGATGCTGTTGTAAATACCATGTCTTCTTTCAATTAGGGTACTATGTGCATCTCAGCTTCTATCTGTATGCGACTCTTGTGAGCCAATATTTTTTCCGACTCACTACGAGTCCAGGCTCTGCCTCGGTTTCTTAAAATAGCAACTTTACTTTGCTGACATTTTTATGCATGGTGATGTCTGTACAATTATCCTCGCTTGAACCTATGAAGTATGAACACAATTGCAATTGCCATATGTACATTCTTTGGCTCTCCTGTTCGATGCCAAGGTTCACATTGTCGTTGATGGTTTAGACTATAGATGGTTATTGATGGTGTATGATGCCTTTTCTAGTCTTTATTCATATCATCAGGATCTGTCATTTAATCTTCACTTTAGCATGTGTTGCCACTGCATTTCACATTCAGTGATGAATTTTGATCTAATTATATTTCGTCTCGTCAGCTTTCCAACAATTTTCATTGTAGAGCAAATGTTTTTCTTGTCGAATTGTAAACGGGGCAATTTGTATGTATTAGTGGGTTATGAAACAAAGTATCACAACTTGCAATGTGGTAACAGTAGCTATAGCTTATGAATGTAAAAATGAAGTAAAATGTCAGCTTTATTAATTTCAAAAACTGAGGGGGTGTTTAGCCATTAAGCTAATTTACTTTTTCTTAAGTTCAAACTACTTTCAAAAGTTATATCAAAATAATTTGATTATGATTTTAGACCTTATGAGTAGCCAAACAAAAGTTATGAGCTTGAGTTTATAAAAATCATTAGCTCAAGTTTTTAATAATGAAATATGCCTGTAAGGCCGTAATTGATATTGGCCTATTGGGGTGTCAAGTGATGTAGGTGAAAGATTTTGATGATTCGATGATTTGTTGAAAGGGAGAAGAATTCACCAGTTTTGCACCATTTAACATTCAAATACCATTAAACCTAAAGTTTGCAACACCCTTTAAACATGATACACATTAGGTTGGTCATTATCGCTAAATAAATGAGAAGACAAGATATGACATGTTCATTAAGTCTCATATAATTCCATTGTGTTATCAATAATATTTGATAAGCATAATCTAAATAATTTTTTATTGATAAATTACAAGCATATAATAGTTTGAAACATACAAAAATGGAAAAAATGACCAATAAATTCGAAACATTGAGTATTTTTAAATAATTGTCTATCTAACAAATCTTCTAATATATAACATTACACAAATTATTATTAAATTAGACTTTATAACAAGTTTTAATCGATATGTCCCAGTTAAACAAAAACAAATAAAGAAAAAGATTAATGTGACTAATTTATATAACTAAAAATAGGCTTAAAAGAGAGATGAAGCATGTGGCATAAGTTTTTTTTAGGCATATAAATAAGGCATGTAATGCAAAAAATAAATATCAAACACATTGCTTATAGAAATTAGGATTTTCTAATACTCGTACTACTCATTAACACTTGCGTACACGTATATGATTTATTTTAAATAAAATAAAGAGTTAATTACAGAAATCGTCCCTGCCGTGGTACCCAACTTGCAGGTTTCGTCCCTACCTTTCATAAATTACAGTTTTAGTCCAAAATAGTTTCCTCCGTCAACACTTTTGGTCCTAACCCTTAACGTCTGTTGATTAAGTGGTCACGTGCGAGACACGTGATGGGTAATTTAGTCTTTTTTCATGTTATTTCTGTCATCATCTTCAACAACATTTTTTAAAAATCAGATGGCCAACACATGAAATTAACACTACCAACAATCTAAATCAAACATAAACTAAATTCCCATTTATATAAACATTGAAATAAATCAATCCAATAGAAATACTCGCAATATCACAGAAATGCAACCTTACAAGATATTTAAAACCTTTCTTCACAGGAAAAACCCAAGTCATATTCACTTTCGGGATAGACTCGTTCAAACTAGTAACAATCCTCGCACTATTATACATATTATCCGGACCAACTTCACGACTCGCCCCACCTAACCGGTACTGAATCCGTCCATCAAAATGAACCTTTCGGTAACTTTCCACCAACCCATCACCCGATTTCAAAAACTCATCAGGAACCCAATTTCTCCATAAAGAATCATTAAAGGGAGTAACTTTAACACCACCAACACTAACCCGATAAAGGGTCTCATAAGCACGTTTCGGATCATTATTAACGGTATCGATAATTATATCTTTAGGAGCAGAAATGACTTCAATAGCATTAACAAAAGCAAAACTAGTTTTATCAACAGGAATAAACCTAATCACAACCTCCTGCCGGCCACCATCACCAGCCACCTCCGGCCACTACACCAACAACCTAAATCAAAAGATTTAGTATTTAAAGAAAATGATTGGTGAAGATATGAACATCACCTCTGCCGTCGGCCACCATCTCCGCCGCCACAATATTTTTCCTCCTTCAACAAATAAACATCACCAGATCTGTATCTATTCACAATGCCAAATCACCACACTCAAATAACCCGCAGCAACGGACCGTACCATCACCACATCGCCGCAGCAACAAATCCCACCACCACCCAGATAACCCGCCGGAAAAAATCTGTCTTTCTTTCTTTGATCTGTCTTTCTTTCTTTGGATACCCATCTGTCTTTCTTTTTCTGTTAATCGATGTGGTATTAGATCCGGAAATGAAAGGAAAGGAGAAGAAGAAAGTCTTTTGGGTTTTATTTTCTTGATTTATGCTGCAAACATAGATAGAGATAAAGGGAAAGATGTAATGAATAAAGGGAAAGATAAAGGACGATTTCTGTTGTTGAAGATCTGGAAAAAAAAATGATGATGATGGTGGTGAAAACATAGAATAAAGGGAAAGATAAAGGACGATTTCTGTTGTTGAAGATCTGGAAAAAAAATGATGATGATGGTGGTGTTTCTATATAAATATAGAAATGGTTTTTTGGTTGTAATTCATCTTTGTTGTTGTATACATATAAATATAGATGTAGACATAAATCTGGAAAATGGATTTTATGTATGCATAGATATAATAATAGATGTAAACATAGATTTGGGAATTGGGTTTAATGATGAAACAAAAGTATATATGTTTGTATATATAGATCTGGAAAAAAAAGATGATGATGGTGGTGTTTCTATATAAATATAGAAATGGTTTTTTGGTTGTAATTCATCTTTGTTGTTGTATACATATAAATATAGAAATGGTTTTTTGGTTGTAATTCATCTTTGTTGTTGTATACATATAAATATAGAAATGGTTTTTTGGTTGTAATTCATCTTTGTTGTTGTATACATATAAATATAGAAATGGTTTTTTGGTTGTAATTCATCTTTGTTGTTGTATACATATAAATATAGAAATGGAAAATTTTTTGGTTGTAATTCATCTTTGTTGTTGTATACATATAAATATAGAAATGGTTTTTTGGTTGTAATTCATCTTTGTTGTTGTATACATATAAATATAGAAATGGTTTTTTGGTTGTAATTCATCTTTGTTGTTGTATACATATAAATATAGAAATGGAAAATTTTTTGGTTGTAATTCATCTTTGTTGTTGTATACATATAAATATAGAAATGGTTTTTTGGTTGTAATTCATCTTTGTTGTTGTATACATATAAATATAGAAATGGTTTTTTGGTTGTAATTCATCTTTGTTGTTGTATACATATAAATATAGAAATGGAAAATTTTTTGGTTGTAATTCATCTTTGTTGTTGTATACATATAAATATAGAAATGGTTTTTTGGTTGTAATTCATCTTTGTTGTTGTATACATATAAATATAGAAATGGTTTTTTGGTTGTAATTCATCTTTGTTGTTGTATACATATAAATATAGAAATGGAAAATTTTTTGGTTGTAATTCATCTTTGTTGTTGTATACATATAAATATAGAAATGGTTTTTTGGTTGTAATTCATCTTTGTTGTTGTATACATATAAATATAGAAATGGTTTTTTGGTTGTAATTCATCTTTGTTGTTGTATACATATAAATATAGAAATGGTTTTTTGGTTGTAATTCATCTTTGTTGTTGTATACATATAAATATAGAAATGGTTTTTTGGTTGTAATTCATCTTTGTTGTTGTATATATAGATCTGGAAACTTTTGGTTACATTTTTGGTCCTTAAAGATTTAGAGTTAATTACACTTTTGGTCCTGTGTTGTGGAAATGACGAAATTACCCATCATGTGCAGGTCATGTGATGGGTATTTTAACGGACGTTACGTGTTTGGACTAAAAGTGTTTGACGGAATAAAGTTTTTTGGACTAAAACTGTAATTTTTGAAAGGTAGGGACGAAACCTGCAAGTTGGGTACCACGACAGGGACGATTTCTGTAATTAACTCTAAAATAAAAATAAAAATAAAAATAAAATAAAAAAAAACAAAAATAAAAATAAAAATAAAAAATAAAAATAAAAATAAAAATAAAAATAAAAATAAAAATAAAAATAAAAATAAAATCAAAATCAAAATCAATTCCCCAAAAATATTTAAAAAAAGGAAAGAAAAAGATCATAATCAGAATTTTGTCACCTCTGCTACTTCAGCGGAGGATGCACAAAAAGGTAAAATATCTATTCAATTATTTTTATTTATTTTATTATACGATCCGTTACTTAAATTATGCATTTTTATTAATTGTTTGAAATCTTGATTACTGAAATTAAGTTGAAACTAATACAGATTTGAGTTGGGTTTTGCTTAATTTGAAGTTATAGAGGCTGGGATCTAGATTTTTAGTGTGACCCATAAGGAAAGTTTGATGCTTTTTTACAATCATTAGATTAAAGATTCCGGGAGTAAAGCGTCGTACATGGCGGTTGATGATTACTTTTAAGGGGCAGTTATACTTATGTGCAACATTTTACATAGTATTATAAAAAAAGTTTGAAAGCAAAATGCTTAAATTTATTAGTAGTTTACGACTAGGCTAAGAAAGTTAATGTCGTTTATAATTCGAGATTTTAGCAATGCGAGTGTTTTTGGTAAGTAACTATTTGTATATGTATTTATTTTGGAGAATTGTTTAGTAGAATGTTTTGTTATTAGTGAGGTGTTTATAGTTGTAGAAATTATTATTGTGGCATTAGGTGAAACCAATTCTTAAAGGAAATTTAGTAAAAAGGATCTTTGTATCGAGTCGATGTGCCACTTTTTACCCTTTGATGCACCAGTAACACAATTGATGCATTAGTTTGAAAGAAAGTATAATGCATCAATTTGGGAATAAGATAAAAAGTGCATCAGTCTGTAAAAAGATATATCTTTTTTACCTGTTTGACGTCAAGATTTTTTTTTTTTTTCCTGAACCCTACTTTAGGATTATAAGCTACTTGTTAAAGATAGACCCCGATTATTGAGTATAGATCAAAGGGCTGATCTGAATTTATGTCATTGATATAATATCAACAACAATATTATCTTGATCAGATGATTTATAGGGAGGTACATAGTATGCGACAATATATTGTATATGAAATTATGAATCTGTGCTATTGTTGGTTTCATCCATTGTTTATATTTCATTGGCATAACTTATCTGCATGTGTTGCTTGTTTATTGGTATTTATGGTCTTCAAATTGTTTTTACATTTAACATCTCTCGTGATTCTTGTTTTTTCTTGTGAAGGTGGTTATGATCTGTGAAACTAGCATTCATATCTATTGATAAAGTTGTCTCATAAATTTTTTGAAAAGATGGGGTGTGCAAGTCAACAGTCTGAAGTAGTTACACTTGCGCGAGACACAAATGATTGTTCCTGTACGCCCCCCAGAGTGTCTTCAGCATTTATGGTTAATTCAGAAATCGGTGCGGTTTTAGCTGTAATGAGAAGAAATGTTCGATGGGGAGTTCAATACATGGCAGAAGAAGATCAGATAGAACACCCTTTAATCAAATCTTTCAAAGAAATAAGAAAAAAGGTCTTCTCATGGCAGCGTGAGTGGCATGTTGTCAGCCCCGTTGTGTATCTGCAGCCCTTTTTAGATGTCATTCAATCAGATGAAACTAGTGCGCCAATTACTGGTGTTGCCTTGTCATCAATTTACAAGTTTTTAACCCTTGAAGTTCTTGATCTGGATACCATTAATGTAGCCGATGCATTGCATCTGATAGTAGATGCTGTGACGAGTTGTCGGTTTGAGGTGACAGATCCTGCATCTGAAGAGGTGGTATTGATGAAGATACTTCAGGTTTTATTGGCCTGTATGAAGAATAAAGCCTCGGTTAAGTTGAGTAATCAGCATGTATGCAACATAGTAAACACGTGTTTTCAGATAGTTCATCAAGCTAGCTCGAAAGGCGAATTATTGCAGAGAACAGCTCGACACACGATGCACGAGTTGGTTAGATGTATTTTTATGCATCTGCCGAATGTTGGCATTACTCAACATGAGCTTACCAGGAGAGGCGGATCAGTTGTTAGTGAAGAGGTAATTCAAATATTCGTGTTTGATTTGAAATTTACTTGATGCCATTCGATTCAAATTGCTTATTCACAGATCATGATTTAGCTAGGTCAAAATCCCTTATACATGTAGCTAGTGGTGCCAAGATGGGCGGGTTGAACAGGTCAAAATGGGTCCGGGTTGGAATTGGTGATCGTGAAGTACATGTTGAGACAGATTGGTTAGGCTGACTCACAAAAACTTTTTTTTTTTTTTGGTTTTCTATTAATTAAACATTAAATACATTAATAATGATTTTACACACATTCAATGTTTGAATAAAACGATCTAGGAGGTTGCATTTGTTAATTATAGATTATGCGAACTTCGACCCATTTGAGATTATAACATGACCCAAAGCAACCCGTTCTAAATAGAACATAACCCAAAACGACCCTTTAAATTTTAATGGGGTGGAAATTTCTAGCTCTACTTGTAGTTACTGGTGCCACAGTCGGTAGTCGGGCAAGTGTCAAATGGGTTAAGTTGACCCTGTCAGCGTTTTTTTCCTTCCGTTTAAGTTTTGTAGATTTCATAATGTTCAATTTCTAAGAAACTAGGGAACATATTAGGCAACATATTCGGGACTGTTGTTAAGATCCATCTTGAGTCCTTTGATGAGTATGGGGTGAATGAGGCTATATTGATATTATATTCACTGTTCTTTGATGAGTATGGAGTGAATGAGGCTATATTGATATCATATTCACTGGACGGTGAAGATCTTGATGCCTTATATATGAGTCTGCACTCTGCAGACAATAAAACTCTAGGTCTTTATTAGAATCTATATCATATAAAGTAATTTATGATGCTGTAAACACTTGGGTATACTTGGAACGACTTCGAAACATTTCCTGTTTACAAAAATTTTCTTTACTCATTTGACCCGTTATCAGTAAACTGTAACCCAGATTGACCCATTTCTCCTTTGCGCAGGTTGGCTTGCCGGATGAGGATCACTCATCAGCTAGTAAGCCACAGGACAATGGTTACACAGGTTCAAAGATTGAATCTGCTGGCGGTTCTGTAAACCTTTCCACCGAGATGCCTGAAGTCAAGATGGATCATGAAACTATTAGTGAGGTTGGTCAGAGCCAAAACCATCTTGTTAGAGATCCTTTTGGTGTTCCATGCATGGTTGAAATATTCAACTTTCTTTGCTCTCTTTTGAATGCGGTTGAACACGTTGGAGTGGGTCCTAGATCCAACTCTCTGGCATACGATGAAGACGTTCCCTTATTTGCCCTAGGGCTGATCAACTCAGCCATTGAGTTAGGTGGGCCCTCTCTTAGGGACCATCCTGAGATATTAGCTTTGATACAAAATGATTTATTCCATAGCTTGATGCAGTTTGGGCTGTCTCCGAGCCCATTAATTCTTTCAACCGTATGTAGCATCGTGTTGAATCTCTATCATCTTATGCGGGTTAAACTCAAGCTGCAACTAGAAGCCTTTTTCTCTTCAGTTCTTATGAAGATTGCACTTAACAAACATGGAGCTTCATATCAACAGCAAGAAGTTGCCTTGGAAACTCTTGTTGATCTTTGTAGACAGCCTACTTTTATACATGAGATGTATGCAAATTATGATTGTGATATCTCATGTAGCAATCTCTTTGAAGATCTTGCAAATTTGTTATCAAAAAGTGCATTTCCGGTTAATAGCCCACTTTCTGCTATACACGTTCTTGCTCTTGAAGGAATAATCGCCATGATTAGCCGTATGTCTGAATATGTCAGTAATGAAGTTCCGGTTTTAGAAACTTTTGCCTCAAAGAATGAGGATCATGAATCATTTTGGAATGTGAAGTGTGACAGCTATGAAAATCCTGATTGTTGGGTACCTTATATTCATAAAATGAAGCATGTTAAGAAGAAGCTGATGATTGGGGCGGATCACTTTAACCGGGACCCTAAAAAAGGTCTGCAATTTCTTCAAAGAATGAATTTGTTGCCTGAAACACTCGACCCTATATGTGTAGCAGGTTTTTTGAGGTACACTACAGGTTTAGATAAGAATCTCGTTGGGGACTATCTCGGGAATCATGATCAATTCTGTGTTGATGTGCTTCAAGAATTTGCAAAAACATTTGATTTTCAAGAAATGAATCTTGACATTGCGTTGCGGGTTTTCTTAGAGACGTTTAGATTACCAGGAGAGTCTCAGAAGATACAGAGAGTTGTGGAGGCATTTGCTGAACGTTATTATGAACAGTCACCTCATATTTTGGCCAACAAAGATGCTGCTTTGCTGTTGTCGTATTCTTTAATTATGCTTAACACAGATCAACACAATGCACAGGTTAAAAAGAAGATGACTGAAGAAGATTTTATTCGAAACAATCGGCTAATAAATGGTGGTACCGATCTTCCCCAAGAATATCTATCCGAGCTTTACCAATCGATCTCTCAAAATGAAATCAAGATGACCCCCGAACAAGGTGTCATGACCCTTGATAACTGGGTTGGGCTAATTCACAAATCCCGACAAACTGCTCCATTTATTGTTTGTGGGTTGGGAGAGCATATCAACAATGAAATGTTTGCTGTTTTGTCTGGCCCGACTGTTGCTGCTCTCTCTGTGGTGTTGGATCTTGTAGAACATGAAGACTTTTTGGAAACGTGTATTAATGGATTCATGGATGTTGCCAAGATTGCGGGTTGCTATCATCTTGATGATGTGCTTGACGGGTTGCTGGTTTCTCTCTCCAAGTTTACTACACTTTTACTTTCAGGGTCTGATGAAGAATCGGTTCTATCTTTTGGCAACGATGTTAAAGCCCGCAAGGTAACTGTAGCGGTTTTCACCATAGCAAATATGTATGGTGATTATATACGCTCGGGTTGGCGAAACATTCTTGATTGCATTTTAAGCTTGCACAAGTTGGGTCTTCTTCCTGCTCGACTAGTAGCTGATGATTTGGAGTCCAATTCCGAGCCAGATTCGGGTAGATCTCCTTTGGTCTCCCCAGCAAAACCTGCTTTAGCTCCAATCCGAAAATCGTCAGGCCTGATGGGCCGGTTCAGTGAGTTTCTATATTACGATACGGAAAAACCTGCTCCACAACCATCTGAAGAAGAGGTTGAAGCTCGTAAACGGGCAACAGAAACTGTGAAAGATTGCCATATTGATAGCGTATTTACCGAGAGTAAGTTTCTTCAGTCTGAGTCTCTTTCCAGTCTTTCCCGAGCTTTGATTTTAGCTGCCTCTCGATCCCGCAAGGGAAACGAAGATGAGGATGGTGCAGTTTTTTGTTTGGAATTGCTGATTACGGTCACGTTAAATAACCGGGATAGAATTATGCTTCTATGGCAAGGTGTTTATGAGTACATAGCTAATATTGTGCAATCGGCCGTGATGCCTAGTACTCTAGTTGAGAAGGCAGTTTTCGGGCTCATAAGAATTTGTAGACGGCTTCTTCCTTACAAAGAAGACCTAACCGACGACCTTCTGAAATCTCTTCAACTAATCTTAAAACTGGATGCTCGGGTAGCTGATGCTTATTGTGAACATATCACGCATGAAGTTATGCGTCTTGTTAAAGCAAATGTGGGACAGATAAAATCTCATATGGGCTGGCGTACCATCACTTCCCTCCTCTCGATTACAGCCCGGCATCCGGAAGCTTCTGAACCGGGATTTGAGACTCTTGAATTCATCATGCTTGATGGAGCTCACTTGTTACCCGCAAACTTTGTGCTCTGTGTCAATGCAGCCCGCCAGTTTGCCGAGTCTCGAGTTGGAGATGTAGCAAGGTCAGTCAAGTCTTTGGACTTGATGGCAGGTTCAGCGGACTGCCTTGTGAGGTGGTCATGCGAAGCTGTGGGGGAAGAACCAGAAGCAGCAATTCAACTTTATCAAGATATCGGGGAGATGTGGGTCCGATTGGTTCAAGGTCTAAGGAAAGTATGTCTAGACTCGAGAGAAGAAATCAGGAGCCATGCGGTTTTGATGCTTCAACGGTGCTTGACGGGTTTGGAAGGTATCCGTCTTCAAGATGAGACGTGGTTACAATGTTTTGATTTGGCAATATTCCCATTAGTGAACGATTTGCTAGATATTGCTGAAAAAAAATCTGCAAAAGAGTACCGAAACATGGAAGGTACTCTTGTTTTATCTTTGAAGCTTCTATCAAAAGCATTTTTACATTCTTTACCAAGTATTTCTCGCTTGATATCATTTAGTAACATATGGGTAGGCGTTTTAAGTTGTATGGATCGTTATACAAAGGTTAAGTTTAGAGGGAAACGGAGTGAGGAAATATACGAATTAGTCCCCGAGCTTCTAAAGAACACTCTGCTTGTCATGAAATCCAGGGGAATACTTTCATCGACCGATTCTGCTCCTGATGGTATTTGGCAGCAGACTTGGTTACACGTGAAAAACGTAGCACCTTCGTTGCAGTCGGAGGTATACCCTGATGATGAACCAGAGCTGGTAAAGCCACAGACCTTGGTTCCCGAGGCTAATATATTGGTTCCTTGAGTTGTGTCAAATTTGATGCGGGATTTTGGTGATTAAAGGTGTAATGTGAAGGTGTTGCAGGATTTCGAAAGAGTTATAGTTGAGGTTTTCATATATTTGTATACCTTTAGTAGTTTGTATAACAGTTGGTGTCAGATGAACCATGAACAAGTAAGTGTTCTCTGTTTTTTTTCTTTCTTTTCCTATTTTTTGTTTGACTTTTGACAGCAGTTGCCCTTTTTGTCTTATCAAAGGGATTATATAGGCCCCCCCACCCCAAACACATTGTATTTTTATACCCATTTTTTGGTAAGCAAGAGTTCTCTTTTAGTTCCCATTCTGTTTTCAGTTCAAAAGTTTGTTCATGAGATGTTTTGCGCGCGTATGTACGGCGAAATAGGCCTCTGCCAAAATTGACCATTTTGTATATCTTTATATTCACATGGATTTCAGGCTCACCTATGTATGTTCTTAACCATCTCCCAGTGTTTGGGTTATCATACATTGATTTCTTTTATTACTCTGTTTCTTATGTATGTCTACATTTTCAAATATTGGGGTATATATCAATATTTATATTAATGCGGAATTTCGCGTTTGGGTCTTAAAGATCGAGTCTTCCGTTTCTCATTGTTTCCAGGCTCGAAGGCTCAAACCTAAGAACTGTAGAGTATAGAAAGTGTCACAACCAACCAGACATTCAGTTCTGATGGTGGTCTGTGACCATCCACTCTTAACATCATCAAGTTAAATCACGTTAAACTAAGAAAGGGAGTCGTGTGTATTGTATAACAAATCAATAAATCGTAGTGTTAGAAATATATAAAAAAAAATAATACAATTTATGTTTTAACATTATGTCACTTAAGTGACGTTAAATAACCGAAAAAATTCCTAGAGATTGTATGTGATTTTATAACTTACATAGTTTATAAGGGGCAAGGATGTAGTCGGCTAGTTTTATCGGCAAAAAGCATCGGCTATTTGGCAAACCTATAACACATGCATCGGCTAGTTTTGGCAAGTTTAATCGGCTATATATATCGGCCAGTTTTGGCCGATCGTTGTGAACGTTGGGAGCGTGCCTTGTGACCGTTTTTTTTTGTTCTTGTGCCAAAACTTTCAATACTTCACCGGAAACCTAACAAAAAATTTGGGGGTTTTTCGATTTGAGGCTATTTCTATGTTTTTCTTGGCTTCTATTGCCGGAATCTATGCCGAAAAAACTTGCCGATGCTCCTAACGTATAGCACCCTTATTCCGGTGAGATCGGAAACCCCTTTTTGGGGTTTCCGGTGGTTGCCGGCCAGAAACGTTCACTTTTTTTACG
>CM067175.1:92658088-92660588 GCA_034093135.1 Erigeron breviscapus | reverse complement strand
GCTTCAGTGAAGGAATTCTGAGACATCTCAGAATTCTGTACAGACGTCTTCACTAAACTTCAAGCTATTTCTGAACAATTATACTTGGTCGATTTCCGACCTAACAAATTCCCCCTATTTGTTCTGAAATAGTGCATGCATCTCAGACTTCTATCTATACATGTTTGTAAGTCTGAAATGCAAGTTTTTTTGTTTAAGTTGTAAAAGTTTTCTAAGTACATCTTATAGATCATTGATGTCTCAGAATTTTACTTGTTGTTTTTCTAACTTAAACTTATCATCTACTTATTTGTTACAAGTTGCAACATATATATACAAACTGAAATGAATGTTACAAATGTAAATTCTTTACAAGTACATGATAATCTGAAAAGAAAACTACTTCTTGGCAGGCCTTGACCAGAAGGTGCCTCAGTAGGTTTTCTCTTCAGTGGAGAATGATCCTTTTTGCCAAACAATCTGCTTTCAATTTCCACCTTGGCTTGCATCTTTTGTTTTATTCTTGCTAACCATGCACCAGTCAAGGCAGATTTTGGTTTCCCCTTCAGAATCTGGATCATCTCCCTATGCTCAGAAATCCCAAACTCGTGCACTGAAACCTGATGGTATTCTTCAGCTGCCCTTCCTTCTCTTTTAACAACCAAGTCAAAAAGCTTCAATCCATCAGCTTTTGTTACTTCCATATCAACTATCTTGGCTGGATGAGATCGATGCTTCATATAATGCTCATATTGATCCATTTCATGTTTTCTTTGAATTTCAACAGCATCATCAGACATTGGTTTGAAGGTAGAAAGATCAGCATCACGAACACTCTTTCTTGATGATCTAGGTCCAGTCACTTTGGGTTTAGAGGTTGGTCTGAGCAACTCTTTCTCAACATTCTGAACTTCGGCCAGAATTTCCTTCCTTTTTATCGCCATTTCTTTTTCTCTATTTTTCTTTAAGTCTTCAATGGACAATTTAAAGGTCAGACTTTCCAACTTTTGTTCCAGAGGAGAGTAGTTCATCCCACACTCATATTCCAGCATATCAACTATAGCCTTTTGCACTCTTGGGTCATTTTTGATTTTCTGATATCTTTCCAATGATAACCCAAGAGCGCAGCATCTATGTGATCAAGGGTCCCCATCTTTAGATGTTGTTCCCTTTCTCTTTCTTTGTTCTTCCTCCACATAATGAATTGGTTAGAAACCTGCTTTTGCAATGTTTCCAACTTCTTACTATCAGCTTCAAGATTATGTAAGGGATAACCTTGCTCGTTTACATTTTCACCAACAACGATTCCAGAACCCTTAGCACTTTTCTTTGGTTCTTCTACTTGAACCTTGCCTTTTCCCTTATCCTTTTTCTGAAGTTGTTCCCCCTGAACTGAGGCACTACCAGAAGGTACCTCAGTTTGCTTCTTGGTTGCTTCAATTATCTCTTGAGTACTAGCAAGCAAACCAATAGGCACACCACTTCCCCCTTTGGGAATCTCTGAAGGCAATCTAGCATAAAGATCAACAGTAGATTTAATTGCCTTCAGTGGTTCCCAACTTTGTTGTTCTAGGCACTCACAAATACCTTTTGCCATTGTAGCAAACTGAGCCTTTAGTCTGAATGAAGAGCTAAGGTTCAGTGCTTCTTTATCTTTCAAGTCCTTCAACATCTTTCTATCTTCTTCAGTGAAAGAAGCAGGGGGAGGAGGAGTAACAACATTATCTTTCTTCAGAAGTGTTAGAATTTCATCTAACTGCTTTGACTGATTCTGAACTGAACCTTCAAGCCTGGAAACTGAATCTTTTACTTCGTTTACAGCCTTTTCCACCTTGTCATTTGTGTCTTTTGTCAGTTCAGCAATCATCATTCTAACCTCTTCACCAACTTTCTGACAGACAGAATCTGAAATCTGAGCAGCTAGATTCTGAGATAGCTCAGACTTCAGATCTTTCACAATACTAGCACTAATAGAAGTCCCAAGCTCTTTCTCATTGACACTTGGCTTCTGAACCAGCTCATGAACTTCATTTCCAACAACCATAAACTCTTGCTTCAACAACTCAACACTAGATGTCAAGTTCGCAACCACCGAAGCTTGCACATCTCTCTTTGTCAATCTGAAGGCTTCTCTGATTGCAGAGCTCACCTTGTTGCAAGTCATCACCAGCTCATTCAGCTTCCCAACCACTAGTCCTTCATTACCAGCAACTTTGGTCAACTCAGTTCCAAGGAACATCTGAGCACCTTTCATATCAGCTAAGGAACTAGTGTTGGCAGTTAGAATGTATGTACATATAGTTTTGGTTGTTTTGTTGGACATATGAACATGTTTATTAATGATTATGCTTATTGAGACGTACTTGTTGTGTGCATTGAAAACTTACACCAAGGCAAGTTGTTTAACTGTAAGGCCACCAAGGCAAGTTGTTGAACTGTAAGGCCACATTTCGAGTACTTTAAGTACTATATGTACATCCGAGTGCTTTCAAGTACTTGATGCCAAGTATTGGAATGTGAT
>CM067175.1:92625758-92657088 GCA_034093135.1 Erigeron breviscapus | reverse complement strand
AACTTATAAAGTCTAGTGAACTAGATGACCAAGCCACACATACATGCATATCATAATCAACATATACTTGCATCATATTTCATTACATTGCATATCATATCATTTCATATTATAACTTTGCATTGCATATAAAGGGAAATGCATTTCAGGTCTCATAAGTCAAATACATATCCCATATAACCTCCCATACAACCCGAATACCCTTCAGTAAACAAGATGAGAATAGAGGAGTTATATTCTGAAAGCCATGCTTTTGTTGAATCCCTCAGCGTGTCAAAGTAGTGTATCTTACCTCAAAGTAGCACGCAATAAAGGATAGCTAAGTTACCGAACAAAGCAATAACTCTCGTCTACCTATGATTAGTAAACGGCCATTAAACGCTAGTCATTAAAACCATAATCTGGAATTACATAACTAAGGACACATTCTAAGTTTCAGGAGTAAACTATGTGTCAAAATGAGGTTACGGTTCAAACAATATCGTTTTCTGAAAACTGGGGAGTTGCGCCGCAACCTAGAGTTGCGCCGCAACTCAAGCACTTCGTTGCGCCGCAACGAAGATAGTTGCGCCGCAACTTATCTCTCTGGAAACCAGTTGCGCCGCAACTGGCCCCGATTCTGCACTACCAAAATCGATTATGCCATCAAATCGAACCCAACCCTTTCCAGGTCAAAAACTCAGTTTCAAAACATCAAAATCCTTCATATTAAGGCCTTAACAAAGCATTCCAACCCTTAGGAAAATCATACATGCCTTATTTCATCAAAACCATCACTAATTACACGTTAATTGATTCTTTAAGACCCAATTATAATTCCTAATGACTCTTATAATCAAAAGGATCAGAAATCAATAAAATTATACCTTCTATACCTGCAACTCACAATGGGAACGAGAAAAACTAGATTAACCACTTCCGAAACGCACTTTTGATCGCCTTTTTGCTCAAGAATTGATTAGGGATGAAAGGGGGTGGGTTAGGGCTTGAGAGGAAACTAATAGATCTGATAATGACACTCAAATGACTCCTCAAGAGACCCTAAACCCGTTTTTTAGTTTCACCAAGTGTCAAATTTGGTCCCTAGGTTTCCAAATAGCTCAATACTAGTCAAAAACTCCTCTAAGGACTATATACTACCTAAATACTTCATTAATCACTCATATTAGGCATATAAGTACTTCATCAACATATTTTCATATCATGCATTAAGACTTTCAAGTCTCACATATATAACACATAAACCACATATAAGCATTAAATCTAGCAATAGACTTAACGGACACATAATATTGACTTAACGACTTTAGTCAAACGTTAATAAAAGTTTGGGATGTTACAAATACCTCCCCCTTAAGAGGATTCCGTCTCCGGAATCTCATCAGCAAGAAACAGCTCGGGATACTTTTCTTTCATTATTGCTTCGGTTTCCCAAGTAAGGCTTTCGCCATGATTATGTCTCCATTTGACCAAGACTAAATCAATCATCTTTCGGCGTAACTTCTTTTGTTTCCTTCCAAGAATAGCTATCGGTTCCTCTACCATTCTTTTCGTCGGATCCACACTCACATCTTCAATAGGTATGACACTAGATTCCTCCGCCAAGCACTTCCTCAAATATGAGACATGAAATGTGTTATGGATTCCATCCAATTCCGGAGGCAATTCTAGTTGATAAGCCACATCCTTTATACGTTTTAACACCTTAAATGGTCCAATGAATCTTGGACTCAACTTTCCTTTCTTACCAAACCGAATCACTCCTTTCCAAGGAGAAACTTTCAGCATCACTAAGTCACCAACTTCAAACACCACTGGTCTCCTTTTCTTATCGGCATAGGTTTTCTGTCTTTCTCTAGCTACTCGAAGTGCTTCTTTTGCAATATTCACTTTCTCGGTGCAAGAAGTCCAAAGGTATCAAATGCAAAGGGTATAAATACGTGTTGGTTGTCAAGACACGTCTTCTCGTGTTTGGCCATTTTCCGGTTGTGAAGCTAAACCCTAAGCCTACAAGAGGAGAGACTCCTGTTACATCCACACATGCATGTTTTTCCCCCGTCCAACCGAACTTACATTTTCTATATCAAAAATCTAATCATGAATAGATTATGACTTCGATAATCTAACAATAAACAGATTACGAATTCTATTTCAGTTAAATCCAAACAAAAACCAAAATTTTTACTTTGTTCGATTCTAAATTGACTTTAATTTAATTCAAAGTTTCAAATTTTAGATTTAACGGTTTAAAATCAAATATTGAACACCTAGTTATAATAAGTTGTTAAAAACCGGATAAACTTGTCAACGTCGTCGTGTCATTTAATCCTATTTTATTTTATTTTAATTTCCTTTCCTTTCCTTTCCTTTCCTTTCCTTTACCCTTTCAATTTCTATTTCAATAATTCTTCAATTTATATAAAACAAATATAAATAAAAATCGTCATCTTCACATCGGAGCCACCGCTTAATTGACCGACCCACCCACCTGAATTCATATTATTCTGAATTCCCGATCAATATTTTCAGGTACGTTTATTTAATGATCCTATTATAAAATCTATATATATATATATATATATATATATATATATATAATATATATATATATATATATATATTAATCCTCAATCAATTCCTTTCTTCTTTTAGCAAATAAATAAAAATAGGGAATTTTCAGATTTATTTTATTTTTTGTAGTGATTGTCGATTTAACAAGGAAGGAAGATGAGTGAAACATTTGAAGGATACGAACGACAATACTGCGAAATTTCCGCCACTCTGTCCAAGAAATGCACTTCTGCTTCTTTACTTGATGGAGGTCTTTCCCAATTTCAAACCCCCCCTATAATTTTTATATATATATATATATATATATATGTATATGTGTGTGTATAATGTTTATATATTATTATAGAATTTAGTAACATACTAGACGAACCTACGCGATTTGAATTTTACGCTTTGATTGATGTTATTAAACGCTTTGATGGCCCGAGGGTGGAAGGCAACGTTGAGCTTATGCTCCGGCTTGACTTAGGACTGTCGGCTAATATCGATAAACATGATCATATTTGCAAAGTTTCCGAATTTTGAACCAACTGCCTTAGGGATGGCCAACCTGTAGGGATTGAACTTTGATCTCCGCTCGAGATTTCAAAGCCCACCTGCAACTAATGGGCTATGCTGTTTTATTGTTTAGTTTGAATTTTTTGGTTTTTTATTTTTTTGAATCGTTGAACGAGTACACTTGATTGTTCTTTCTGGGTGTTTGGGATTTTGCTTGTTTTGATAAGTTAGCATGTACCAAACTGCTTATTTTATAGTCTTCATTTCTTACGATATAAGCAGGTACATCATCCTTTCAGAATGTTTGTTATCGCTTATATGCTATGGATGTGAGCAATTAGAATATGCCCACCTAAATAAGCGATCCTAAACACCTTCTACGTAACTGTGCACTCTTGTTCTTCTAATATCTCTGTACTCTTTTTCTATATATATATATATATATATATATATACTCTAGGTTCATTGACAAACAATATCTCGAAATTGTTTTATGTATTTATTTAGTTGGCTATCATTTAATTTAGGGTTATTTTTGGATGGTATTGGTTCACTTTCTCAATTAGAATATCCTAAGGTTTGTTTCTGTCTTCATTTACCCGAGCGTAAGTAATGTATATGCACAAGGAGTTACTTAGATATATGGGATTTGACATGAATGTTGTTCAGTATGTTACTATGTTGGCATATGAAAGAAAGGTGCATGTGGATTCCATAATTAGGAATCATCTCCAAAACTTAAATAGTTAAATGTATTTACCACCACCTAACATCGATAATACTTGTAGAAGTTGATTTTTTCCCCGGAAATATTCTTTAGTAATTATAATATATGAAGTTTGAGACTTTGAGCATCCTGCATCCCACATGAAACTGTAATTTTTGTTTGTGCCTACAGCTACAAACCAGAGACATACTTGCGTTGCTACCTTGCTAGAATTTTATGTCCGAGAAAGGGTGTCTGCTATTTATCTGCAAAACCGGTAGTTGTCCTATGAGACAAACTTTATTGTAAAACCTCGAATGAATTCTTGACCATCTTGGTACTTCGACTAATACCATGATTTAAATGGAACTAGCTGGAAATAAGACTTATGTAGAGGCATGTTATCTATATTTTATATTGGCTACTATGCTGCGACAATTTACAATACTCTGATCAATTTGAGGTAGTGGGATGATCACTTTTTATGATTTGAAATTTTTCAAAATTTGTAGCAGCTTATCTTTTGTTTTAGGCCCTCGTCTGGTTTTGGATACTGTTTTCGTTGTTTGCAGGTTATTAATCATCGAGTCATTCACTTCAGTGTTAGATCTTTCTAGTTAACTTAGCTCATACTCTCATAGTATGCTACAGTTCTTTCAGCTTTAACAACTATTTTGACAATATAAAACAAAAGTTGCGACCTTTTTTATGATACCGTGAATGTCATACTGATGTTTATTGTTATTTTCAGAGCAAAAGAAGCAGAAAATATCTGAAGTAAAAGCTGGAATCGATGAAGCAGAAACTCTGGTATTGAATTAGTTTATTATTGCTACATAGTTCATCTCACGGACATTTTATGGTTTAACGTAATCTTTGTTTTCTTAATGCAGATACGAAAGATGGACATGGAAGCAAGAAGCTTGCCACCTAATGTAAAGGCTGTGCTCCTTGCGAAATTAAGAGAATACAAATCAGATCTTAATAATTTGAAGAGTGAAGTTAAGCGAATTGCATCAACAAACTTAAACCAGGTTGCCCGAGATGAATTGCTGGAAGCAGGAATGACAGATGTATCTGCGGTACGATTACTAGGCTACATCATCTCTCTTATTAGATGCCTATAATGTATTGTTTTTTACAGTTAAGCAACAAACATTGTATATAACAGGTGTCAGCAGACCAAAGAGGAAGATTACTAATGTCAACCGAAAGATTGAACAAGTCAAGTGATAGAGTTAGGGACAGTAGAAGGACCATGCTGGAGACTGAAGAACTCGGGGTTTCGCTTCTTCAAGATCTTCACCAACAAAGACAGTCTCTCTTGAACGCCCATGGAAATGTAATACTCTTACAAATATATAGTATTCAAACTATATTCTGCATCTTGTAAACTTTGTTTATCGTTTGGATTTTGTATATTTCAGCTTCATGGAGTTGATGAGAACATAAGCAAGAGTAAAAAGATTATGACCAACATTTCAAGAAGGATGAGTCGAAACAAATATATAATTGGCTTCATGGTTGCCATACTTGTTATTGCCATCATCTTGATTTTGTACTTCAAGCTAAAGTAGCCGAAAGCTGCGAGTGGTTTGCTATATTATCCCTTTTACTGGTTCTGTTTTTACTGCAAGTGTGTCGATTATTGTGGATTTAAGATGCTTGTTTTATTCTCTAAATATTAATTGCTGTTGTGGTTTTTTGGGTTTTACATATACTGGGAAAAATAAGGTGTTTTGCATGTCTGTCTCTATAATTGTACACCTTTAAACAACTTGAAGTTAAGTCACTGATTTATTGATGTGTAGCATCTGTTGTATATCTTGATTTAATGTTTCCAGTAACAAAATCCCAGACATCATAAGTTGGGTCTGAGTGGCTGTAACACGTCATACGTGGTATGTAAGGTTTATTGATTTGGGAGTCCTGTTTATACTGAACCAACACTGTTTATACTGAACCAACACAATGAATTTATTTTACCTTCAACCCAACTGAAACCTAATTTTCTCATGCAACGTCATCATCCAATTATACACACATACACATATGTTAGAAGAAAAAAAAGAAAAAAAAAAATAAAAGGAAAAGACCCACAAGTTCGATATGCATACAAAATGCTCATGGACAAACTAAATAGACATTTTGATGGACATTTTGTAACCTCAATCATAACATCCTGTCATGATAAATTGGCATATTGGTATGATAACTCAATTGAAGTTTGACCTTATTAAATGATTGCCTCATCATTCGATATGGGAAATTTGTAAGACACTCTCCCACCAAAAAAAGCCCATGTCTGATTCACAGTTTGAAAGCATTTGTAAAATGATCAATTTCATTCTTCCAAAGGGAAAAAACATTTGGGGTTAACTTACATGTATATTATGTAAGGATAACGATAAATCAACATAATTTGAGTTAATAGAGCCATGATATAGACAAAACCTTATTATAATTGAGTTGTGTAATGTGTATGTGTATATTTCGATACATATAAAAGATCCCCCAGGTTTTTTTATATACCGAAATGGCATCTAATTCCCTTTTTCTCCAATAAAAAGGAACAATAACAAACATGGCAAAGAATAATGCCCAATTGTTCACATTATCTATTACCTATATGTCCACGAGACCATGTCTACATACATAATTTTACAAATGGAACTTTATTGAACAAAATAATACGATAACGTTTTCAAAAGAAAACTTTGTAGCACTCAACTGACATATTCTTTTGTCACATCAATAACTTTACAAAAAATACTTCTAAAAAATTGATTTTGTAAAAGGCATAGAACATCGGGGATGTAGCTCAAATGGTAGAGCGCTCGCTTTGCATGCGAGAGGCACGGGGTTCGATCCCCCGCATCTCCATGATATATTTCAATATATTTTTTTCACTGTATATAGCAAGCCAACTATATATATATGTTACAGTAGTTTTTCTTTTTTTTTGAAAGGCAACATACATAAACTCATCATGAATACACACTTTCGGGCCATCAGTGGACAGCGATATCACAGACAAACATTGAATTAATATTCCAACTTCACCTACATATCGAGCAATCAAAGATAAAGCTACACGTTACAAAAATACTTACATATGGAACAATCAAAGAGTCAGTACATGGTTATAAAAACACGGTGGTAAGTGGCGAAGCACTAATTAAGCAGAATAGGGTATCCGAAGCGCCATTCTCTGTGACAGCCAAGGCCTTTCCGGGTTTGGGTCAATAAAACCATGTGCCAAGAACTGTTCAGCCTCTTCCTCCATGAGTTCTCTAGCCCACGTTACCCGTCTTTCTGGACAACTTCCTGGCCCGAAACATCTGCATAGTTTACCAAACACATTAATCAGAAATGACTCGTGGTAGGATGATTGAAGATCGGTTTTATTTAATTAGAGTTGGTATTTTTCAACCAATTTTTATTGACTTTGTCAATTTAGATTATGTTATATCTCTAATGGGTCAAAATTTTTACCACATCTGAATCAGTTACCCAACCCATCCTTTTTGTCGCATCTGTTTAATATCTCTTTACCTGTACTCATAAAAGCAAGCAGTTCTTTCATTTTCAACTTTGCCCCAATTATTCCAACCATGATACTTGATGCATGAATCCAAGTAAGTATATGCAAAAACCACCCTCCCGAAAGGTCCCCATGGGCGTCCAAGATAAGCATATGGTAAACCTCCATTGCCTGTTACGATGCATCTGTATTGACACCGATGGTAATTAATTAATTACTTGGTGGATTCAAGTAAAAACAAACAGTTGAAATTCACAACCACGGTAAATGTAGTTGAAGTGCAAACCTTAAGAAAACATATCCAGTTGTCTCTAGACAAGATTTTCTACTTTGAGCAGTTATATAACCGGCCGACTTGCAATGAATATGACAATGTTCCAGCAGCGCGGTACTATTCCCAAAAATGAAGTCTACGCTTCCTTCAATGTAGCAATCTTTCAGATATTGCTTCCCTGATTGTAAATAAAGAGTACCCTACAAAAAAATTGAAAAACAAATCAAAAATTTTAAACAATTACAAGATTCTACACTGAACACCAATAGTACTTATTAGCATAAATGCTAATTACTCCCTTCATCCCATTAAAAATATTGTTTTTTAAACTTTGACCTTAAATGTATACTTTTCTGCTATATAAAACTTGATGAGAATTATACTAATGAAAACAATTCTAAAACACAATCAATTCATATAACTTTCATCAAGTATTATCTAACACAAAGAAAACTATTTAAGGTCAAAGTTGGAAAAGTTAGACTTAAAAAATTCAAAACATGACACTTCTAGTGGGACGGAGATAGAGATACTCACCTGACACCCAAGAAATCTGCAATTATAAAAAGCACATCGATCCGCAGTTACTCTGATAGCCACTGCCTGCCCAGAACCCTGTTTGAAAAAGTTAGAACGATACTAGAAGTCTAAAACTGCAGAACGATAAAATGAATTATTTGATAGGAAATTAGTAAACCTCAAGAGCAGAGTTCTCAAATGTAATATTTTCGCTAATGAAATCGTCTCCTTCAACAATGGCAGTCCCACACCCAAAGGGTCCTGTTCTGATCACTCGTGGTGTCTGTATAATGTGTGTTTTGAGCTTTAGAAAACGTAGTGAATTATATAGTATTTATAAGATTATAAGCATTCAAAATATGCAATACACAATCACATATCGTCCAACTATATACACAGAATTATAAACAAAAGACTACTTACATGTTAATTAGGTGCTTGAAAATGTATCCGCTTTTAATCCAAAATGCATTCTATATATCCAACTTAAAATACCCTTGTGATACGAACCCATCCCATAATAGGCTCGTATCATGCCATAAGCTAGGTATAGAACTCACTCTCAAAAGCTAGCTCTAAGGAGGAGGGGACACCTTGACTTATAAACCACCAACCAATCTCATACTTGACCGATGTGGGATCATATCAATACCCCACCCTTTGAAGAGCCAACATCCTCGTTGGTCACGGCTATGTTGGTAACGGTTGGCACCCTTCTCCTTGGGTCCAAGCCACCACTCCATAGGCCACCACTCCGAGCGTTGGAACCTCGAAAGGTAGGGCTGGCTCTGATACCAATTGATACGAACCCATCCCATAATAGGCTCGTATCATGCCATAAGCTTGGTGTAGAACTCACTCCCAAAAGCTAGCTTAAAGGAGGAGGGGACACCTTGACTTATAAACCACCAACCAATCTCATACTTGGCCGATGTGGGATCATATCACCTTGCCTTTCAAAAATATTTTCAACAAACGTGTCATCTATCTATCTATATATATATATATATAAGCTATCACTTGATATCAATACAACTAGTCATGTCAAAAAATTACTACCACTTATATATACAATACCATAACACTACCACTGTATATATACAATAACATAACACCAATTGATCATAGATCAACCGGTACCGCCACCATGTGACCACATGAGCCCATAGATGAAGGCCGCAAATCACAGGTTTAAATCTTGCCAAAGGCAAGCGGAGAAACTTAATCTTGTGATCCATGTGTAAGAATGGTGAATCACCGGGCATGAGTTATGCGGTGTGTGCTCGAGGTACCAAGATGGTACATGGGACCAGAGGGTTCCCACCCATTTATTTATTTACTTTTTTACAATAACATACCCATTTATTTATTTACTTTTTTACAATAACATAACAATATTTTATACGAGTATTTGAGTATTAAATACACAGAACAGTATAAACTTTCCAAGTCCAAAAGACTTGGTATGAAAGCTGATTACATTTTCAAACAATATTGATGCTACAAAAAACACCCACTAGATATATTATATATTATATCAACTATATATAATTAATTAAGAGAACATATATGAAGAGAAATGATAATTGTATTGATATGATAACAAGAGTAGTATTAGTAGTAGTAAATGGCGTCCGACCGACAGACCTGATGGTGATCGATCTTATTGGCAGTGTTATCCCAAGTAATAAGAGTGGTCTCAGGGATTAAGCCGGCAAGTGTAATCAAGTTTTTATTTTTTGGTATATATATAGGTTGTCTATATATTCCTGGAGATATACGTATCACTGTCCGGAAATTGTTCCCCGGAGGTACGTCGTCTATAGCTTCTTGTATGCTCCGGTAACCATCACCACCGTCCTTGCCCACCGTCAACACTCTTGACATATCTCTATCTATTTTGTTTGCTTTTTATCTCCACTTTCCTCAACATGATGATGATGTAAAATAAATTTAAATTATTATATGTGCATGAAGTCGGTTTACTTGAGTTAACTAATGACTGACACGTGTCGACTAAAATATTAGTCCAAATTGTGATGGGAAAAAGACAGAATATATATACCCTCGCCTGATAAGCACGTGAGGGTGTTAACGAACACAAATTAACGATATTTGGCGGTAAAATAAACAGCAATCATAGGCGTATGTGGTGATACAAATGAACCACGAGAAGAAAACGCTGATTGCGACAGCCACAGCCCTTGAAGATCGTGGTAATACCCTTAATCTCAGTTTTTGTTAAAGAAATTGTTCTTGATGAAGCTTCGCATGAGACTGTCTTGGAAGACGACCTCCTTGAAGATTGAAGTTGAATAAAGATGTTTACTAATGAAGATGCTTGAAGATGTTTAATAAAGGTGTTTATTGTAGATGTTTAAAGCAGTAACGAATCAGAATAAAAATCACGTGTGTCCAATTATAATTCATCCACTTCAAATGCTTAGAAATGCTTATTTTATGATCTACCTAGGTCCAATTTGGATAAACATGTATCCAAACATAACTTTCTACATGTTTGTTAAAAAAATTTCAATCTAACTTAAGTCCGTTGACCTATGTTATTGCAACATAGGTTTCAAGACAACCTCGTTTTCATTTAGTGCTTAAATGTGTACTCAAAGTTTGATCTATAATGAAAGTCTGGAATTTTTAGTCTAAAAAAAAGCTACGTAATACAAAAACGGGCTTCAACCTGACCCAAAACAAGTTTGGTCGGGTATGGGTTTTACAGCCTCCAAGTCGGGTTGAACACGACCCGGTTTTTGGTGAAGCTCCTTTGAAAAGTTTGACCGAAAACCGGGTACAAATCGAGACCGATTTTACATGAACGAGGTTTTTGAGCACCTCTACTTCTACGATTGAGATAAGTAGTGATGTGAGAGTTTGCTTGCTTGGATGATTTTGATTCGACGTGGACAAAAAAATAATTTTCCAATCTTTCAAATTGCTTCTAATCAACCTCTATACTAATATCGAAATTTAGTTGGTTTGAACAGTCATAGTTCCCCACTTCAAGCTCAACAAAGATGGTTTGCCTTTCCTGGTGAAATTGAAATACAATCCATGGTTTAATACCCAAAATGAGCAAAAATAAAGCATATTCAGACTAGATAAAATGGTAAGTACATCTTTAGGATAACATAGTTTTTGGCATATCAACCAAAGTTGATGAACCTTATTAAAGGAATACATGATTACATGATACAGACTGCTCGAATATTCTTAACATGCATGAACAAACACACATAGTTGTACAAGAAATTTGTTCTGATTTCCCAATGCTTCCCAAGAAAAAAAAAGTATATATAATGCAAAACACAAATAATATAAGCTGTTCAGTACTAAAACAAAAAACCTATCATATTAGGGTATCCATCAGTTCGGCATCACAAATTCACAATTCTCTTCCCTTTTAATTATGAGAAGAAGTTGATGAGTTAGTGGGTGAGTCCCCATTAGTTATGGCACCTGTGTCGACATTCTGGTTGCCAAAAATAGATCCAAATGAAAGTGGATTCGAGGTAGAGCTTTCCTTTTTAAGACCCTTTATTGTTCTCATCGCATCAATTGTCCGTCTATATACATCTGAAGTTTCTACCTTAACTGATGTGGTAACTGTACCGGTTGTCTCACCATCTGGTTTGCTAGACGATTCGATTACTTCCGCTTCTAAAGGGAAAAGGAGTTCAAGATTTTCCTCACACTCATGTACCAACCTGGTAAGAGGCTCTGTCGTGAAGAAGGGTTGACGAAGGGTAAGTTGTGTAAAATGCACACGTAATAGACCTCCAGTCCTTTTGTCATACTTCTTCAAAATCTTTATAATGCCTAATGAGTAAAAACCAAAAGATGAAAATTAGAGACAACGACGGATCTAATGTATCACCACCAAATAACAATAGCAGCAACTTCAACCAATGTATCTAGACATCAGTCAAACGTAGAGGGGCTCGAAAGCATCCATCTTTCTGCAAGTATATATTAATTGAAGGATCTTGCTAAACACGGAACTTAAGGCTATGGTTAGCACAAAGTAAAAGATCCCCCCCCCCCCCCCCCCAAAAAAAAAAAAGAAAAAAAAAGGAGAGTAATTTTCAACTGCCATGTAACCAGCACTTTACTGCATGTGAAATATAGTTGTAAGGGCTATGTTTAGCATAATCCTTGATTACACAAGAATCATTTAAATGATTAAGCTCTCCTATCTCAGTTGCAGTGTCTTTGAATTGGAGACTTTATTTTTTGGATAATATTTATACATTTAACTTGTAACAAATCTTGAGTAAGTGCAAACAAAGTTTCTTGAACTTTTTAGGTTAGTGCAACACTATTAGTTTTGTGAGCATGTGTGCCTTCATATGCGTTATTTAATTATCTGACCTTTCATTATGTTCATGACTGAGAAACATAAAGCTTTTTTTCTTTACTACAAACAGAAGTTGATTAACCTTGCGTATTACATTTCATTAACCAGATTTTTAACGGTTTTTGTACTCTTCATTGAGTTCTGCAATATATAAAAATAAATAAACTTGGATGCAAATATTTAAATTTTTGATGTTCAAAGGGCCTATAATTTAACCACAGCACATGGCCTCCGAAATCCACAAGATGGCTCTGCTTATAACTTTTTCTCAGACGGGTTGAAAGAAGCCCAAAGTGTACTTTTTAATGCATAAAACCTCTAAATCATTTTACTAACAAACATATACTAATATATACTTGTGGAAATAATGAACTTTTTAGTTATCATAGTCCACACACTTATTATTAATAAAAAGCTTAATACTTTAGATAAGCCAACCCAGCGCATCCAAACCTGTACCAAAAGTTTACGTGTTTTAACCCGTTACCCATACCTACTTTATTCTGTGTGTTTGTTTTTAGAACGGCTGTTACCCAAACCTACTAACCCATTCATTATATAGGAAGATCATCTGTAATTGTGTAATCTATATATATATATATATATATATTGAAGTTAAATTGAAGTACCTGCAAAATTCAAGGAGCTATAGTTTTTGAGAAGAACCATCTCCCCATGGATTGTGACAAAGTCTTTGCGAATCGCCATCATCTCATCACTGAATTCACTTTCCGAAGTAAAGTTTCCATCTTTCCAGCTTTTCTCCTTAACTCGCTCAATTCTTTCTTTTAACTCCTGATTAAAAAGACCAGTTAGATAAATTTCATGATGCAGTAGAGTGGTTCCCACTAAGCCAACCAGAAAAAACTTCGAATAACAAGAGACACAAAACATGCCATCAGATAAAACACACATCTAGCTATCTGTACATGTAACTGATCTGTTTTCAAGTCTGGAATAAACAGACCAGAATTTGATCGCTGATAGCAAAAATATGTATCATTAATACAACAACAATCCCATAAAACTGATTTCCAGTTACGTCAACCAAGCCATCACGTGACAGGTAAATCAAACTCACTTTGCAGCCCATTCGGATGATGGCCTAAACAACTGATCCACATTCACCAAGGAAAGTGTCAGGTAGCACCTTGACTCTAGTGGGGATTGAATCTGTAAATGCCTCTCTCTGACCCTCTGCGTAACCAACTATGTACATAATGAGGCGATAACCAAAATTCTGAAATCTGATAAATAAGCGTAAAGACAAGTATTCCATACTTTGCATAGATTTGATTTATCTACTCATAAGGGCAATTCCTATCATAAGTAAACCATATATTCAGTGGTGGGGAGTCCGAGATTACTATACATCCATCACTTGTTTGATAAAACGTTTGTTATACTCGAGAACATTGGAAATTCGTATAAAACACCGTAAATGATTGGGGGTGGCTACCCATTTAGTGTATACATTTGTGGTCCCCTGGCCAATCCCGGCCCCTTTTCCTGTCTTAATAAGCCATAAAATAAGCTAACCCAAACACCCCATGTGTATCTGCTTCTTGCTCATATATAAAGCCAATAACCAAAATCCCAAACACTCTCCTCTTAAAAACTATTTATATTATTATAAGTAATAAGCACTTTAAAAACATAATCAGAAAACTGAAAAGTGCGTTAAAATAAGCAATCCTAAAGACCCGAATTCTAACTTCTAACTACTAACTACTAACTACTAAAAACTAACTACTAACTCGCTGGTAAAAAAAAAATGAATATCACAACTTTTTACAAACATACTAATAAAAATTAGCAACCATATCATCATGTATACATATACAATTATTAATAATTAAAAAAAGATAGGAAAAACAACCTTAAATCTGATGACAAATTCTTCTTCTTTATCAACATAAAAATCATTAAACTTTTCAATCTCATCATCAAGAACTCTTACAAACCAATCTTGCAGATCACCCAAGTGGGGTGGCACCGGAGGAAAGTTCCGATCAACGGCGTCGACGGCGGCAACAGGCGGCGGCGGAGGAGGGGGAAGAACAGCATCCCCACCAGGATGATGATCAGGAAGACGTTGTTTAAGGAATTTTTTAAGAAGTTTGTAACATAAGTATTTGTCTTTCCATTCAGGTAATGTTTGTTCTATATGTATTCCAAATTCTTTCCCAAATTTCATTTCTTTTCTATTTTAATTGTTATTATATATTTTTTATTTATTAAGGTTTATTGTTATAAGGCTTGAAATTGATGGCTTTGAATAAAAAGATGATGGAGATCATGGTTTCAGAAAATTGAAGGGGGGATAAGAATAGGAATGAGAATGTGTAAAGAGGAAGAGAGTGGATGTGTGTTTGTGTATTGAGGGAATATTCTTTGTTGACTTGGAGATCGAGTAACACACAAGTACACAAACACAACCTATAAATAAAGATGGCTAACGGGCCTAGAATGGCCGGTAATTTGACTAGTTTTCGATTCGGATCTGATGATAAATTTGGTAAGGTTTAAGGGGATGCGGAGTGGTGGGAGGTATGGTGAATTTATGGGCTCATAAATTCAAAAACACCGCCGCCGGTAGTGAATTTATGGCTTAGAGGGTTGGGTAGAGGGCTTATTACCCTTGGAGCATAAATGGAGAGAGAAGAGAGAGTGTGTGGGGACCAAGAGAGAGATAGTGTATGGGGATAGGAAAGAGAGAGTGTGTGATTGGTGAAAATTTTGGGAGGGTTGAAGATTTATGGGGCGCCAGTAAAAATGGTTGGGAGGATTGGTTGAAAGGGTTGAAAGATTAAAATGAATTGGACGGATGTTATTGGATGAATTTGGGAGGGTTGATAAAAAAGTTTTTCCCACTCCGCCTCCCCTAACGGGTCATGTATATATATGTGTAGTTTTTAAATAACCTTTCATTTAGAAAAGGTTAACGACACAACTTATTGTTCATTTCCTTTCTATTTTTGTGTAAAATTATGGAATGAAATAGTTTTGTAGAAAAAAGTATTCCAAACCCGACAAATCCTCGTCGTTGGTGACGAGTAAAAGTGATCCTGTAAAAAAGAGTTTTAAAAAAATTGTTTACTAACCTACAAATATTTATGTAATTTATTTTAGATTAATAGTTTGTTCAATTAGCATTTCGTTCCGTATTTCTAATAAATTAGTAATGGAAATATTATTATTATTATGTAACGTAATATATAGCAGTTGAGTATATTCAGAACGACTTTCAGGTATACGAGCTCGCTTCCAAAACCTTCCTCGAGGATGTAATAATTTAATCATCCGAAATCCAGCCCAAGACCTAGCTGAACTCATACCAAAAAGTCGTATATTAAGTTCCCCCTCGGATACAAATTTTCTTTTTTGCAATCTGATGGTAAGTTATTTTTCGAGTTTCACTTTTTTGTCGACATCATTATCAGCAATAATGATTAATGATACTTCGATAATAATGATTAATGTGTACTCAAAATAAGCTGGACTCATTTTATCTTTTCCCTATATATATACATATATAGGGGTGGGTTAATTTGAGACCACCCCTTGCAAAAGGGACGGACAAATCTCAGCACCCAATTTTTTTTCTATTTCCGTTTCACTTACACATGTGTAAGTCACTTACACATGTGTAAGTGAAGCGGTGACATTTTTGTAAATATTAACTCATTTTATTTACTAACACATGTGTAAACAGTGCATTTGATTTTGAATAATATTGTTTTACACATGTGTAAGAACCTTACACATGTGTAAATTGTATATTTTTGACAATACACTTACACATGTGTAAGTAAATAAAAGAAGTCAATATTTACGAAAATGTCACCGCGTCACTTACACTCGGAAGAAGAGAAGGAAATGAGTGGTTGCGATTTGTCCCTCAGTCCCTTTTAGAGGGGGTAGTCTCAAATTATCTTTCCCCTATGTCTATAATCCCGTATAAAAATAACTGGACCCCAATTTTTAAGTAAATTTAACAATTTTTACAATATTCTCAAACTTCACCTAACTAACTCTAACAAAATCTATATAACTTTATAAAAAGAACTAACACCCCCCGCCCCTCCCATTTTTAAATCTTTAAACACTTTTTTATCTCAAAAATACCCCTATCTGTCTAGTTTAATTTTATATTCACTTCTTAACAACCAAAACTATCCGTATAAATTTTTGTAAAGTTGTGAAAACTAGTTGTATCAATTTACTGAAAGTATTAATCGCTACTACTGCCACAACCATAATATTTTATTTTATTATTTTAGACATCATATACATATCATAAAATCTTTTATTTAAATATCATAAGATAATAACTGTAATACCCCAAATATATTAAAATATAAATTTAGTATTTTTATTATAGTTTTGACTTTAAAATAATTTCCTAATATTTTATTTTTGGTTATGGGGTTAATTTAGTTGAAACTTTAGCGGTTAACGGATAAAATACCCAAAAAAATTAGAAAGGGCGTGGCATCAAGGAAGAGATGCCAGTCATCCTCCTACCTTGTGACTCATAGTTCCATTATCCCATCTATTACTTTCTTCAATCTTCTTCCATCTCCATCAACTAATTTTATCCTTTCATCTAATCAAAAAAATTCAAATCAAGTGAATAATAATTATAACAATAACAATCTTTTGGGAAGAATTTCAATTGGAGGATTGGAGAAGTGGGTGTGTGTGTGGTCGAAAATTTCAAGAGAAAAGAGAAGGAGAAGAATTTGTAAATTAAAGTCTTGTAATTGTTCTTGAAATCCTTAAGGTAATGATTCCCTAACCTAGTTTTGATTTGTGTTTAGAATTAGGGTTCTTGAGATGCCCAAATTTAGGGGTTTTGCTATAAATTGAGTTTGTATGATTTTCCCCCAAATTATAGCATTTTGGTGTTAGTTATTGAGTTGCATGATTAATTTGATTAAGAATTTGAATGTTGATAATGAAACTTTGATTTTTGGAAGAATGTAGATTTTGCTAGTTGAATAAAATGGTGATTGTGTTGGTGAATTGAAGTCACCAAGTGAAGTTTTTGAATAAAAAGCAACTCAATGACAAAGTAAAATGATTTTGGGTTAGGAATGCTAGTGAATTGTTAATATCGCTAGGTTGAGCTAGCCAAGAGTATGAATGTGACATTTTATGAATATTGTGATTATTGATAGGTTGAAAGCAATAATGTGTGTTCTTGTGGCCATCATGGACTTGGTTGTTCGTCATTAAGGTGAGTACATTTATATATGTTTATATACATATTGGGTCAATCACATGAGGACGGGGAGGGAGACTATAGTTATGTTTTGATGGGATAACGACCATACGGGGTAGGGCGTATGGTGTAAGACCATACGGGGTATGGCATATGGTGTAAGACCATACGGGGTATGGCGTATGGTGTAAGACCATGCGGGGTATTGCTAATTGAGGAAAAACCATATGGGGTATGGCATAGAGTTGGAAGACCATACGGGGTATGGCAATGTGAATTGGTTGTTGAATAACATATTTGAAACGAACACTTGATAGCGTGGAGTTATATGATTTGTATTTGCGTAATATTGTAGTGTATGCAATCCTTGGTATATTGGTAGGTGTTTAGGTGTATTGATTGTAGAATTGTCTTATGATTTCATATATTATTTGGTAGTATACTTGTGAACATGATTGAGGTGGTATTGTGATGTATTATACCTATGTTATGGTTTTCATGTATTGATTTCATTATGTGTGTAATTGTATATGAATGTATTCACTAAGCATTCGCTTACTTTTTAGTTGTTTATCATTTTATAGGTGGTTCCGGAAGAAGAAACTAGCTTTATTTGATTGAAGTTGTAGACTTTGAAGTGTAGTGATTTGAAGGTATTTTGGATTATTCACTAAAGAAGGCTATTTTTGGTAGAAACCTAGTTCATCCCACCTCAATGGCTCTTGGTACAAAGTTTATGTTTTGGAAAGTTTAATGTGTAAGAATTTCAGTAATATGATGTGTCATGGGTGATCATTTGAAACTTGATGTAAAATTTGACTTTGGTTGTTTGGCAAAACGGGTAAATGACCCATTTCGTTGTAAACTCGCTCTTGAACTTTTTGAAAGCTTTTAAAATGTTTAGTGAAGTGATTATGTCCTATTTGTATCAGTGATTGGTAATGGAAAGTTTGGATTTGAATCGAAAGGTTTTTAAAATGTAAAAAAAAAAAGGGTAATGGGGGGGAACCCTAGCCTCGGTACCACAATTGAATACCCATCGACCCACCCCGTATGAGCCATATGATGCCGAAAAAATACCTCCATCCTAATCCCCACATGATCTGGGCACCCCGAAGGATCGAACCCGCGTATTAAAACTTCACATATGGGTCTAGGCTTCATTGGTAACGGGTACCTTAAAAGAATTATTTTTTGTCCCCAGCGGGGATCGAACCTGGGACCTTAAGGTCACCAAGTGTTTGCCTTACCACTAGGCTAATTCCTTGTTGGTAAGGTTTTTAAAATGTAAAAAGGGAAGTTTTTGAAGTTCAGCAGAAAGCGCGTGTTGTGTGTCAAAAGGGCGTTCGCTGAGACACAAAGCGCGGTCAATGCAGTTCCCCATCGCACGCGCTCCACTGACTTCGTCGCTTACTTTTTGCCGAGCTTTCGTTTGACCTTTTTGGGTCCTGAAACTTGCAAAGTAGTCTATTTACATCATTTTAAGAACATTCCAAGTGTCTTTTCTTGATTTGGAAAATTTTGATTTTTCGCGAAAAATGACCGTATTTTTCTAAGTATAAGACATAAAAGTTTTGTGTTTCAATACTCAAGGTCAATTTGGGTTGAATCGTTGCAATAACGGTATGAAACTAAATATTTCTAACAAATATTTAAATACTAGTATATACCGGCCTGTATTACCGGTAATATCGATATCGGAGGGTACTCCGGTACAACTATCCCGTTATTTTGTCCGGTATTTTCATTATTCAATACCGGCCGGTATTTCCGGTATTTTCGGTATTACCGTTCCGGTATTTCCGGTATTCTCATTTTTTATTTTTAAAAAATTATTTTTATAATACTTTAATGTTATTTTTTTTTGTAATTTGTGAACTTTAAAACTTATATTTTGTTATAAAGTACCTATTTGGTATTATTTTTGAGTAGATTGTAAATATATTTTGAATATTTTCATGAAATTGTAGTAAGTTTTATAACATTTTTATAAAAAATAAAATAAATTAAATTAGCCGTACATGCCGGTATTAAATTATATCCTCATATGTAGGTATATATAGGTTTTTGATTTGAGTTTGTTTTGGTTTTTGAATAAATTCTTGTTAGGAGGTTTTTGATTAAACCATATGTACGAATTTTGCACTTAACGTGCATAGGCACGTGAGGGGGTTAACGGATCCAAGGACGAAATGGAAACCACATGGATGATTTTTGCCAAAAATCAACGGCGAGGATGAAAACTACAAAATCGAAAAACCACAGGACGAAAAAAGTACTTACTTCAATTTATTAAATCAAAATTAATACTAAATTTTTTTTAAAAGGAAGTATATGAAATCATCAGTTTAATTTAATGATTTTATTTAAAACTTGAACTTCATTTAAAGGTCATAACTTCTTCAATTATAAATTAAAATTTTTCTTTATTATATATATATATATATATATATAGGAAAAGTGAATATAAGGGTGTCCGGCACCTAAGCTTAGGTGTGGAACCCCTCACATACTAATATTTTTAGTAATTTTTTGTTTAATTAATAAATGCTATCCATGAATTTTATGGATTAAAAAATTTGTATGTGAGTGTTCCACATCTAAGCTTAGTTACCTAACATGCTTATATTATCAGGAGTGATTTATTTTGAGAACCACTAAAAAAAAAAGAACGCGAGAACCAATCTCAGCCCTCCATTCATCAAGATCAGAAAGGGCATGTTTGTCATTATGAAAAATCAATATTTTGTTCAGCTCTCTCTCTTTCTCTCTCCTCTTATTAAATTAATAAAAATATCTAATTCATTAAAAAACTTTTATCTCACAAACCGTACATCGTTAGACGGAAAAAAAAGCATGGGTAGTCTTGAAATTTCGTCCTCTTTCATTAGAGATGCGACTCGATATACTTTTGAAGACTTTTTAAATGTCGTTTTTTTCATCACGTTCATCCTACACATGTGTAGGACAAGTAGAAACCACTAAAAGGTTCATCCTACACATGTGTAGGACAAGTGAAACCACAAAAAGGTTCATCCTACAAATGTGTAGGACAAGTGGAAACCACTAAAAGGTTCATTTAATATTTTGTCCTCTTTCATTAGAGTGGTCATCATATATACTTTCGACGACTTTTTAATTCAGATGGCGGATGGATACGGTACGGGCGGTAGCCCTTAGTCGAACGGGCGTTGCCCGTTCAGGGGGGCTTCGCCCTTCTCGGTAGGCTACCTCGAGGCATTTATAAAGGGGTTGGAAGTCGGACGCATTTGGGAATGGTTTGGATTTGATGGGCGGCGATCTATGAGATGGTGGTGGTTGGATACGGTACGGGCGGTAGCTCTTAGTCGAACGGGCGTTGCCCGTTCAGGGGGGCTTCGCCCTTCTCGGTAGGCTACCTCGAGGCATTTATAAAGGGGTTGGAAGCCGAACGCATTTGGGAATGGTTTGGAAGCCGAACGCATTTGGAAATGGGTTGGATTTGATGAGCGGCGATCAATGAGATGGTGGTGGTTGGATACGGTACGGGAGAAACCCTTAGCCGTACGGGCTCCGCCCGTGTAGCACAAGTGAAAACCACTAAAAGGTTCATCCTACACATGTGTAGGACATCAAAGAATAATAACTTACACATGTGTAAGATGAACGTGATGAAAAAAAATAATGAAATTTAAAAAGTCGTCAAAAGTATATCGAATCGCATCTCTAATGAAAGAGGACGAAATTCTAAGACTACCCATGCTTTTCTTTTCGTCTAACGATTTACGGTTTGTGAGATAAAAGTTTTTTAGTGAATTAGATAGAATTCTATTAATTTAATAAAGTAAGAGAGAGAAAAAAAGAGGGAGCTGACGAAAATACCCCTCTAGTGTTGAGAGTGGTTTTTTATTTTTAATCTGATCCATCCAGTTTTTTTGATCCAAGGGTGGAGAGGAGTTCTTGAGTTTTTTTTTTTTAGGAGTTCTTAAATAACCTCTCCTCCCATATATATAACAAGGTTTATAGTCAAATACGGAGGTGGTTTTGGAGGTTTTGGATTTATGTAGAGAAATTCAAGTTCGATCATTTTTGGCAATAGAAGCAAATCTGAAAGTGCCTTAAATGTAAAAATTTAAGTGTTTGTCTGCATCTTGAAAAACAATTGGTCTCTGTTGGAAGAAAATTATGGAGCCTCCTGGTATTACTGTTATTGTCCTCTTCATATTTGTCAGCTTGTGAATTACTGGTATTACTGTTTTGAAATGCACTAGTCTAACAACTATGGTCTAGGGATGTGCACGGGCTGAAAACCGGCCCGACCCGACCCGCCAAAAACAATGACCCGAAAATGCATTTAAAATGGAACCGAGACCCGGCCCGTTGACCTCCCGGGCGGGTCGGTTTTTTACCTTTGACCCGGAAAGGAGTATAATGATAATCTTGCTGGGTTGCTCAAATTGACTAAACTAGATAGATAGTACAGGAGCACCAATGATGTATATAAGATAGAACATAAATAGTTAACATGCAATACAGATTAGGGCCGAAGCCAACAAAGAAAGAAAGCAGCTCAATTCTTATTATTCTTTTGCTGAAGGTCGGCTAGAAGTACGTGTGGGCATCAAGCCCATACTTTGACTTTGTCATCAACAAATTTTAAATGGGCCAGAGCCATCAAAGAAAGAAAGCAGCTCAATTCTTTTTTTGGTAAAGGCCGTCACCCCTTGCTAGAATTTGTATTAATCACAAGAAAGCACAGGCAACATGGCTGAATGTCAGTTGACTTAAACATTTACATAGTAAATGCCCTCACGGCCCCCCCGCAAATAATAAAAGGGACCCATGATGCAAGAAATGAATCAATTAAGTAAACTGGACAGGCCCAGAACAATCAACTAGCAATATAAACTAAAATGAAAATAAAGCTAGTAGTCAATCTTTATGAACCCATGAGCTGAGCAGTATCACCGTCACCGCAAAACACTTCATCACTATCAGACTCATCCTCAAAATCATCCCCAGTAGGAACAATAGGCTCAGCTAAGAAAATACTAGCATCAGTAGAAAGCAGCTCAATTCTTATTATTCTTTTGTTGAAGGTCGGCTAGAAGTAAAACTTGTACTCCAAGTAGGGATGGCAAACAAACCCATACCCGATGGGAAAATCTGAAACCCGACATTTTTGGTCCGGGTATGAGGGTCTAGGGCCGGGTATGGAGATCGCTTTAATACTTTTACCGGGTTCGGGTTCGGGTCCGGGGACGGTTTTAAATGAAAACCCGCATACCCGACCCGTATACCCGAAACCGACCCGAACCCGTATACCCGACTCGGATATATACTAATTATATAAAAATAGTATGTTTACATCTTAAACATATTCCTATTGGTTCTTCGAATACACGGTTGAATCAACAAAATACTAAAGTTTAACACTTCAGCCTCTAAAAAATTATATACAAAGTTACCTTTTTTTTTGTTGATGTCGATGACACTGTAAGTTACAGTCTATAAGCGGAAGTCATAAATCAAAATGCACTTATACATTTTGCTCCAAAGTCACTCAGTAGCTTTTTTCATTATCCAAATGTTCAGACCAATCTTGATTTTGAAAAAAATAACACTAATAATGGATCCCCGATTATCCGTGGGGAAACCCGTTACCCGACAGTTAGTATATAAACGGGGACCCAAGACACAAAAGTGGTACATATATATTCATTGTTGTTATTATATACGAAGGAAGAACCTATCTATCACACTTATATTGAGTGGAATTTTTAGCGAGAGGGCGTGAGATTGGAGCGGCCAAAAGGAGGAAAAAGCGGTAAGGCTTTCTTCTTTCTCTTCTGACTTCGAGCAACACAACCCACTGTTCGATCGAATTACTTTAATTTGAATTTAATTATTAGTTGCATTATTCAAGACTACATCAACAGTTTTAACTAGTAAAATACCCGTGCGTAGCTCGGGTAACAATTTTTAAAGTAAATCTATATGTAATATGTCACTCTAAAGAACAAAAAAGAAGAGACCAAACATAAAAAAACACGAAATAATTCATGATAGTCAAGGAACAAAAGTGAGAAATGAAATATTGACATAGCCATACAAAAAATAGGATCCAAACATAAGTCGAAACCTCAAATGAGATGTGTTCAAACCAATAATGCGAATACTTATGAAAATCCATATTTATGCGGCGAATTGTAAAGTATCTTCATTCTTTTTCAGCAAATCTGTAACGCCTTACATATCAAACCCGTCCTTCATATCTTCACTTTTCACTTCCTCATCCTTCACATTTTCACGCGTAATTGTTGATGCAGTTGCACAAGTAGTTGATAGACACCCTCCTCCCCATTGAATTTCGCCCATCATGATTTCCTCATCTTCAGTTACACTTTTTGGCAACTCATTCTCGTTAGAATCACAATAGTTAGCATGAGAGTGAAGATTACCAAACGTTGGCACCATCGTTTGGCCTACATATTCAGTCACACCATTGTAGTTCTTTAGGGAATCGGGATGATAACCGTAGTATTTAGTGACCGTATACGTACGTGAAAAATTAGGTGCCAAATTATAACCATCAACTTTGATTCCTAAGCCGTTCAAAAAATAAAAAATAAAAAAACTTTGATCCCTAAGACGACTGTTATTCCCATCAATTTATTAATGAAGAAATCCCATATCCATTCGGGATCATCACCTATAAATTAGAAACATATGAGAAGTTATTGCTTATGTTGTTTGTTGTTAATTTAATTGAAAATGTCACTAACCTTTTTCTTAGTTATCATAATCAACTCTTCCACAGTGCATCCTAAACCATTTCGTTGGCGGTGTTAAAAAGAACACACTGCATGCGCTCCATCTTGTCCATTACTTCTATCACCAACTTATAACTATATTGAAATAACATCACTAATACGAAGTAGGCTAAAGAAAAATTTAATACAATAATAGTAACTTACGTTTGACGTGGGTTCATAACATCCTGTTGACACTTTTCGCAGTAATAATGTACTCCTTTTAATTCCACTTTCTTATAACATTTTGTATGAACTTCCAGTCGTTATGTAAGTTGAATCCGATGAGCAATGCATGAATAACAAACTTTGTTCTCTGGTAAGAAAGTTCCAAAGCAATAACATCTAGTCATCAATTTCATCATCTTTGACAATAACATGGTTCATGCGGTTTTTACTTTTGACAACGACTTGATCCTTCTTGCTTGGTTTTTATTGGATGAATTGGGATCTCATCGTCAACGTCATTGATCTTCTATATAGCAAATAAAAAAGAGAATTAAAAAACGACAAATGAAAAGCACTCATATACAATGTGGACATGTTATTACCAGATTAGCATGACCTTTGTTGGTTGAATTTCATCCAATAGAACAAAGTCATGGAACATATCAAATTCATCGTCACCTTTCAAATTCTCCTATATAGAACGTCATTATTTTGTTAAAATATACATTGAATAAAAATTGGGAGTTAATAATGTAGATATGTTACTTACATGGTTAAGATTATTTTAAATAGGAGGAACATCATCCAAGACCACGAAGTTATCACACAAAAGAAAATCATCATCATCATCATCACCATCGTAATACAATTCGGAAATTTGGTCATCATGATCATCATCATCATCGTAATGCAAATCGTCAATTTCTTCATCCTCCGAATCGCTAAGCACGGTCACTTCTTCCTACTTCCAATTTTTCAAGTTATCCTCGCGTTTTTGTTTTTTAAAATGGTTGGATAACAAGTTAGCATTTGTTTTGTTGTTTGGAGCCATTGTGTTTGAAAGTGTATATTTCAAAGCTTATGAATATTGAGTAGAATTATGCAAACTAAATGTGGTATTCATGTGTTTATATAGTGAATGTTTATGAAAGAAATGGAGGGAAATTTAGTATATGAAATGCAGGATATGAAACATGAAGCATGTGTTGTTGAAGTAAATTATATTGTGTTGTTTTACATTTACAAATTAAAAGATAGGGATTAATAAATTAGCACATGTTATATATATTAACTAACTATCCACCTAAAAAGGATGGTTTATGCTGCTCGGATTCATTAACGTGTGTTGTTGAAGTAAATTATATTGTGTTGTTTTACATTTACAAATTAAAAGATAGGGATTAATAAATTAGCACATGTTATATATATTAACTAACTATCCACCTAAAAAGGATGGTTTATGCTGCTCGGATTCATTAACGTGTGTTGTTGAAAGTAAATTATACAAAGTAAAAGATAAGCATTAATAAATGACCACATGTTTTATATAGTAAGTAACTATCCACTTAAAAAGGAAGGGTTTATGCGGCTCAGATTTATTGATTTGTGAATTGGATGGTCTATAATCAATTTGGAAGTCCACTCACCGATGACAATAATTATATATAATATGATTTTTTTTGGATAGAGATCCTCTAAAATTATTTCAACTTTCTAGGTAAAGTTAGAACAATTTCGACCTTTAGATTAAAATCAAAGGTTAGGATTAAAATATCAAATTTATATCTTAACCTTGGATATTAATCCAAGGGTTAAAGATGATACAACTTACCTATAAAGTAAGATGAACTTTAGAGTATTCTTATCCAATTCTTTTATGTTAACAATTGTTTTTATGCCTATTAGTTTTGTTATGAGTAGCTAAGTGTTTTTATCATCTACTAAGATAAAGTGATACGATAGATAATGGTTGTATGATTTATTGAATTCAAGTTGATTAATTTAAAGTTATCTCGAGATCTTAATGTGTTTAATCTTTGTCACTTATCTATTGATTTGTTGGTAACATATGCATAATTTTTAGTGGTAGCTAGATTGTGTTTTTGTTATTTCAATTGGTTTGGTAAGATTAATTGGCTTTAATTCATGGTAGTGCATTAGAGAACAATCATAGATACTAAGATTAAACGTTTTTAGTAAAATCGATAGGCATAATTGTTAAATAATAACAAAAAAAAAGTTAGTTAGTTAGGGAAATTTTATTGGACGCCAGGTGGTAGTCTCTCTTTATAACTGAATCAATTAGTGAATGAGTTTGAATATGGTAATAAGCTAGGAGCACTACTAGTAAGTTTTTTGTTTAAACCTAGTTATTTAATCAACGTTATTGAATTATGTTTTACTTATATGCAACCAGAGTTTTGTCGTGTTATGGATTCAAAGTAGATGACATTTCTAATTATTATCTTAAATCATGTTTCATCATCGTTTGGGGACGATCCTTGTCCCGGTTATACCAGTTTTAGTTTTATAGATTAATTTAGTTTTTAGTTCAAAATTCAAAAGTGACATTGGGTTATTAAACCAACCCTTTGGAATTACATTAAACTCACTTAGTCCTAGACAACAGTCCCTGTGACCTGATCTGGACTGATTGCTTACCATACACGATAAGGTATATTGCATGTGTGTAAAATTTTAACTATCAGTATTTTTTCAAATTTATATTTTACATCATTATGTATTGTACTTGGTTGGTAGGTTAGTCTTGTTTTCATGCTAGATATATGTCCAAATTCCAAAAATAAAGTTATTGTTGTCACACCCCCAAAATATTTTATTTTGCGGAAACGGAAAGTGTGAACAATAGAGGAAATCACAAACACATATTATAATAAACGACCTCTATAATGAGACGTTTTTAAAGATTTTCATTATCATAATCCTTTATTCTTACAAAAGATGGAATTGAGCATACAACAAGTACAAATGAGATTCTTTCATATGTCACTAGACATCTCTAATTTGTTTTCTTCTAGTATATGTTGTGACTCCAAAAGTATGCATCACGTATATGCATCAAAAGTAGCTCAAGTACCTGAGAATACACGTTAAATTTCGTCAACATAAAGTTGGTGAGTTCACAGTTTTCATAATAAGGATTTACCTTTGGATCACAAGATTTACATAAGATATCGCATGCATTACGAATATCAAGTTAACATGGTTATTTAAACCAATATTTTTATCACATGCTTATACCTTGGAAACCGAATACCTTAACATCATACGATTCACGTATATATATAACCCCTCTTGTGATGCTAAATGCTCAACGCAATCACGATTTATTTCAAATATTAATTATCCCTTGCATGTGTTAGTGCGACTAACCAGGATAGGGGTGTCAACCCAATAGTACTATTTATAATATTCGCGTTGTAAACTTTATCGGTCCAAGTTCCATATAGGGGATTTCGAGCCAGAGCATTGTAACAAAAATATAAGCATGGATCATTTAAGCAATTGTGTCCATAAAAATAAAACAGTTGTGTATTCTCAGTCCCAAAATAATAAATAGGGATCCATGAAACTCACCTTAGATCGGTGATATGATTAGTAACGTAAAAATATTGAGGATGACGATGAAGACGATCAAGCAAATTATTCCTAATAGAAAATACGATTTGATTTATATTCTCGTTTTTAAACTTAGTTTATTTATAATGTTATTTATTAATACGCTTGTCAACGTAACTGGTTTCGGGTTCTTTCAATAACCTTTGTAGTTTATTTTGAAATATTTATAATTTATACATGAGTTTATATATATTGGAGATTTCTTTATAAATCATTTTTGAAATACCATAAATAAGCTAAGTAGTTAGCTTAATATGCAAATACATTTATTTGTAAATGAAAGTATATTTGATATGATTGATTAATATCAATACAATATCCTTATGGAATGTATTCATGGATGAATACAAATGTATATATATACATATGTATATATGAAGAGATACTTTAAATAGCAAGAATTATAACTAATACAAAAATATGTATTAATTATAGATGAAAAGATACTTTGATAGTATGTATTATAATCAATACAAAAATGTATTAATTATAATTTGAAGAGATACCTTAAATAGGCAAGAATTATAACAATACAAAAATGTATTAATTATAATTTGAAGAGATACCTTAAATGGTAGAAAAAGAACCAACATTATATTTCAAGTTGTGTTAGGGTTGACGTTGGGTCGTGTAGTATCCATACGGTGAACCAAGTTGCGTTTAGAATGCGAATAGCAAACCGTTTGCGAACTACAATCCGCTCCGTTGGTATACCCCAGAGATGCCCAAGGTCAATGGCAATCACGTTTAGAAATATAGTATGGTTAAAAGCGTATCAAGGATATATTCTATCCATAAACCAAACAAAATCGAAAATACGAAAACAATTCACAGATGATGAATAGAAATTATATAAATATTCATTTGATTATACTTCATTGGAAGTATAAAAGGAGATTCATTTAAATATAAAGCTCATGCATTTCTATAAAAGTACCAACAATTTATTATGCGTATAAAAGACATATTTAACGTTTTTAAAAGCAAGTATGTATTAATTGAGTATATAAATAAGTTGACAAGCATTTCAATAGATAACATATAGTTCTAAAATCATAGAGCAAAGTATAGTAAGGTTTTATAAAAACACTTACAAGTTCGGAGAATTTTAAATTCTAAGATCAAAGTAACGATATAGGAATGAGCTCCAAAGAAGATCTTGAGAGAATCGACTTTAGCTTGGACTTGTTTACTTGAAGAATATGAATACATCCTAACTCCAATTGGCCATTATAACTAGGCTTTTTGATGATCTTGAAAGAATTCCCGATAACAACTTTACTTGACGATTTTCTTGCAAAGTAACCTTACTTTACTTAGAACCTTGAAAGAGTTCTTGAGATTATGAGATATATGCTTGACTTGAACAAGTAATGATCTTAGAATGCTAGGGATTTAAGAAGAAAAGTATTGAGAATGTGAATTGGTAAGTTTGTAATGAAAGGTATGCTTGTATTTATAGTAAAAAGTCTTGGAAAATGAATGGTAAAAAGAGGGGGGGAGGGCCGTAGGTGGTGATGGTGTAAGGGAGGTGATTCATCAAGTTTTACTTAGGTGGTGATGTGGTAGAAATGTGGTGGTGGTAAAAGAAACAAGGTGATGTGGTCAATTTTGGATGGTAAAAGAAATATCTAGTTTAAACTAACTAGTTAACTAGTTTTAACCTCCTTACTATTCATGTCTTTATTTAAATTTTCCGATTTTTCGAGTGTGTTATTTTATGAATTAAAAATCATAATCGAGTGTAGAAATACTAGAAATTATGTTTCCCTAAGTCTCAAGTTCATACGAGAAAGTCTCACGCGAAAAATAAACGTTTTATGATTTCTTATGGATTTTGAACTTTTTATTTTGGGGGGGGGGGGGGGGGGGGGGGGGGGGGGGGGGGGGGGGGGGGGGGGGGGGGGGGGGGGGGGGGGGGGGGGGGGGGGGGGGGGGGGGGGGGGGGGGGGGGGGGGGGGGGGGGGGGGGGGGGGGGGGGGGGGGGGGGGGGGGGGGGGGGGGGGGGGGGGGGGGGGGGGGGGGGGGGGGGGGGGGGGGGGGGGGGGGGGGGGGGGGGGGGGGGGGGGGGGGGGGGGGGGGGGGGGGGGGGGGGGGGGGGGGGGGGGGGGGGGGGGGGGGGGGGGGGGGGGGGGGGGGGGGGGGGGGGGGGGGGGGGGGGGGGGGGGGGGGGGGGGGGGGGGGGGGGGGGGGGGGGGGGGGGGGGGGGGGGGGGGGGGGGGGGGGGGGGGGGGGGGGGGGGGGGGGGGGGGGGGGGGGGGGGGGGGGGGGGGGGGGGGGGGGGGGGGGGGGGGGGGGGGGGGGGGGGGGGGGGGGGGGGGGGGGGGGGGGGGGGGGGGGGGGGGGGGGGGGGGGGGGGGGGGGGGGGGGGGGGGGGGGGGGGGGGGGGGGGGGGGGGGGGGGGGGGGGGGGGGGGGGGGGGGGGGGGGGGGGGGGGGGGGGGGGGGGGGGGGGGGGGGGGGGGGGGGGGGGGGGGGGGGGGGGGGGGGGGGGGGGGGGGGGGGGGGGGGGGGGGGGGGGGGGGGGGGGGGGGGGGGGGGGGGGGGGGGGGGGGGGGGGGGGGGGGGGGGGGGGGGGGGGGGGGGGGGGGGGGGGGGGGGGGGGGGGGGGGGGGGGGGGGGGGGGGGGGGGGGGGGGGGGGGGGGGGGGGGGGGGGGGGGGGGGGGGGGGGGGGGGGGAGGGGGGGAGGGCCGTAGGTGGTGATGGTGTAAGGGAGGTGATTCATCAAGTTTTACTTAGGTGGTGATGTGGTAGAAATGTGGTGGTGGTAAAAGAAACAAGGTGATGTGGTCAATTTTGGATGGTAAAAGAAATATCTAGTTTAAACTAACTAGTTAACTAGTTTTAACCTCCTTACTATTCATGTCTTTATTTAAATTTTCCGATTTTTCGAGTGTGTTATTTTATGAATTAAAAATCATAATCGAGTGTAGAAATACTAGAAATTATGTTTCCCTAAGTCTCAAGTTCATACATATATATATATATCTGATCTATATCTATATCTTCACATATTAGATATATAGATATATGTGTGTATATATAGAGAGAGAGAGTGAGTGAGAGAGAAAGATATATATATGTATGTATGTATATATATATATATATATATATATATATATATATATATATATATATATATATATATATATATATATATATATATATATATATATATATATATATATATATATATATATATATATATATATATATATATATATATATATATATATATATATA
>CM067175.1:92553258-92623258 GCA_034093135.1 Erigeron breviscapus | reverse complement strand
GATGAATATGCATCCAAGATGGATGCACAAAACAAAAAACATGATTTTCTCGATTTTGACATACCAATGTGTTGTTAAACACTTAAATAATGATAATTAGTTATACACTATGTTAGTTTTATGGACTTTTAATGCATCAAAATGTAGTTTTTAAGTGTTCTCACTGTGTTCTTATTTTAAGGTTGTTCTTATTTGATTGTCCCCCTATATATATATATATATATATATATATATCTTATAAATATATATATATATATATATATATCTACCAATAAACTAAAACAGGATTGAGATGTTCTTGAAACGACACGTGGCGTAATCCTTGATCGACACGTGTCCTTTTAATTTATTTATTTTATTAAATTAGCTTTTTTAATTGTATATAGATTCAATTTCCTTATTAGACTTAGAATTAAATTCTAACTCTTGGCTTATAGATTCAAAAAACATTATAAATCCAAAACTCTAACTAAACATATATTATATTTATCATTACTATTATTATAATTTAGTTTTGATCATCGGTTTATTTTAACCATTGTTTATTTCATACTCACGAATCATGTATGTGGCATATTCGAATTTCTTTATAATACAATCTATATAGTTACCGTACATCGTACGGGTATTAGGACTAGTATATATGTATATATATGATGCACGATGATTTTCGGTGAATAAAAATCCATTGTTTTATTTGTTTTATTTTATAAAACAAATATTAAAGTAAAACAAATAAAATAATAGGTTTCTCTTCACTGAAATGTGCATCATGAAAATCATTCGTGCATCAATTTTACCATGATCTCAGGGTCAAGATCTTGTCTTATTTATATTATTTTAATACTTGTTTACTCTATCCACTCTCTAAGATGTCCTTTATGCTAATTTTTACAGGTATGCTTAATTTTGTTATACTTTGACTTTTATTCGCACACAAAGAAATCGGCTGAGAAGTCCCATACTAATTCATTGTCAGACATCTTGGTGTAAACCTTTAGCTATGGGTACGAGATCTCAATTCTGATAGTCTTTGGGACACAAGACTAAAAAGAGGTTCGTATCTTATGCCATGGTTCATGACTTATATTTTTATCTAATGATTTTAGTTTACAAGTCACCATAATAATATATTAGGTGCTTTAATGTACATTTTCAATAAAGAGGTACAATGTGTGGGTCTGCCTCTTCTATATATACCATGTGTGTCAAATATAATTGTTGAAATTATCTATAAAGTTAACAAATTAAGAAATTATTTTATGCATTGAACAAAACTTTGAAGTTTCTATAATCGCTGAAATTATCTATTACGTTTCTTTCTTTCTAAACAACTCTCTTCTAAACCTAAAGACACCAATAAGAAATCAAGCACGAATTCCCAGCCTTCGCCTTATGAAGACGACTACCCATGGAAAACTCATGACTTGTTTGCTGCTAGTTTACCAAGCTCATTTGCAAAGTCGGGTAGTCGCCTTCTTAAGGCGGAGGCTGGGAATTTGTGCTTGATTTCGTATTGACGTCTTTAGGTTTAGAAGATAGTTATTTAAAAAGAAATAAACTGTATAGATGATTTCAGCAATTATATAAAGTTCAAAGTATTCATCAATGCATAAAGTAATTTTTTAACTTACTAGATATTGACGTCTTTAAGTTTACAAGATTTAGAAGATAGTTGTTTAGAAAGAAAGAAACTATATAGATAATTTCATCAATTATATTTGACATATGAGGCATCTATAGAAGAGGTAGACACACACATTTTGCCCCTCTATTGAAAATGTACATTAAAGCACCTAATATATCATTGTGGTGACTTGTAAACTAAAATCATTAGATAAAAATGTAAGTCATGAACTATGGCATTAGATATGAACCTCTTATTAGTCTTGTCCCAAAGACTATCAAGATGCACAAGAATTAATCCGCCACCATTTCTTTAAGCCAGGATAAAAGTCAAAGTATAACCAAGAAGGTCGCAAGTACTACAATAGCCAAAAGACTACAAAGTAGATTCACATGCCTTTGATTTAAATTTATATTTAAATAATATATATATGTAAAATCAGTGGCTTCAATTGAAATTTATATACTTATTTATATAAATTAACTAGATTATGCCCCATGCAATGCATGGTAATATACACATTACATTAAATTGATTACAGATATAATAATTTGTGTAATATTACTTGAAAACAATGATTAACATATATACGTCAAGAGTATTAATAAATGTTATATAATAATAATAACTAAAAGGATTTTTAATGATATTATACTTTTATTATGCATGTAAAATCTGAAAGAACATATATAAAGTAGAATATGAAGAAAAAAAGGAAAAAGAAGATATAAAGGTGAAGAAAGGAAATTTAAATCGAATATAAAAACAAATATCAAAAATATGTGTGTGAAATTGATAAAGTAAATATCTAATTTAACATTGATAATATAATCGGATAGTAAAATATTAGATAAAAGGGATAATGGCATACGAATGTAACCACCTATGATAAAATGGTTATGTAATGTAGTGACCTACTCAGGTGGCTATATAATGTATGCACCTATGTTTTTTGGCTATACTATGTAAGGACCTTTTTATTTGGGTCAATCAATGTAAGGACCTATGTATTTTTTTTGGCTATACTATGTAAGGTCCGTACATATTTTACATAGTATAGCCAAAAAAACATAGGTGCATACATTACATAGCCACCCGAGTAGATCACTACATTACATAACCATTTTGTCATAGGTGGTTACATTCGTATGCCATTATCCCTAGATAAAATTATCAACGTGTTCTAGTTTATATTATATTAAAGTAAATTATATTCCACGTACAAAGATAATTAAATACAAAGGAAAATAGAAAGAGATAAGTTACAAAGATCGACAATTATATTATCAATGTCTTTTAATTAGTTTTAATATTCACTAAATATCTACCGTAGTTTTGTAAAAAATAAACAAATATTAAGTTAGATCAAGTGGTTTGTTCATAATATTAAAAGTTAGAGGTCATGAGTTCTAATCTTGTATTTGGCTTTTTTATGTGCTATTTAAAATTGATTAAAAAAAAAGCAAATATCCACGTAGACAAATGATGACGTGGCAAATGAAGTGTCACATGAGCACTAAAAAATATAGATTTAAATGTCAATATATTTAAAAAAAACATTAAAATTACCAGAAAATGTCACTTAAGCAAATAGCTAGTTGGCACGAAAAGAGAAGTGTCACCTAGGAAAAAAACTATACTCTCTTAGTTTGATAGAGAGATTTGATCATAACTACAATTTACGATTAGAAGAACCACTGGGTAATAGCTCAGTGGTCACCGGCCGTCACTCTGAGATTCATTTGGACATTAGCCTAGCTGAGAGATAAGTGGATAACAAATGGTACATGGGATAAGGGGTTCCCATCCAATTAACCCCTTTTTTTTCAATTTACGATTAGAGGTTTAAATTTGATCATAATTACCATGAAACTCCTAGAATTGATTGTGTATGTAGCCATGTTTTTTTTGGGTTATATATTTTTTTAGGAAGGTGATTTTTTTACTTATAATTTTACCTTCTATACTACTAGTTATTTTTAATGACAATTTTGCCCTTAGCTTTTATTAAGACTTGCCTTTATCGATAGATTTTGCGACCCTTTTATTTCTTTAGTTTCTTTAGTTTTTCTATTCCACTATTACCCTGCGAATTTTTTTTTGAAACAGTCGTTTTTCAAGGGTGTTTTGTCAAACAAGTTTTCGAATTTTTTTTTGTGAAAGTGGGGAAACCGGTACTGGGAGTACCGGTTTCAAATTTTTGGCCCGAACCCGGTTCTCCCAATACCGGTTTCAGAAAAAGTGATTTGAACCCGGTACTGCCATTACCGGTTTCAGAGTGTGCAGGTGTGATTTGACAAGCTCATGTACGATATTGACTGGCTACAGTGGTCGCTTGCACCAATTTCGAAACCGGTATTGCCAAAACCGGTTTCGAATATAGTATATATATATAATTCGGTTTACAAGCATTTGTAACAAATAAAGTTATAAAACATTATCAGTCTCTTTTTTTAAAACTTATGGCTTCATCATCATCATCTGAACCATCATCACCTCCTACAGTAACATTTCATGCATTGAAAGCTCAATGTAAAGAGGATATAGACGACGGGTATGAACTTTACCACAAAATTAATGATTGTAAGCTTCTTATGGAACAAAGGAAGCTCGAACATAAGAAGAAAATAAAACAAATAAGAAAAATTGGCAGCGGAATCATTATAAGTGAAGAAATGCATCGCGAATATATTGAGTCTACATTACCAAGAATCGATGAAATAACTTCTGAAATTGAGAAACTGTTAAAGTTGATTGACAAAAAGATCGACTACGCGACATATTATAAATTGCTAGCTGAAGACGGTTTCCGTTAGGAAATTTATGTAGTATTTTGAATATGTATTATTTTTATCTAAGTTTTATATCGTTATTTTGAATATGTATTATTTTGATTTAAGTTTTATATCGACTATGTTGTTTTTTATAAAATATCAATTAAAAAACATTATAAAAAAACATAATATTTATGTTATTGACAACCAGATAGTTATTACATAAAAAAAATACATAATCCAATCTATCTAGCCCCCCCGTTCCACATCCTGGTGGGCCACGGCGAACTCTGCGACTTCTTCGCGGATGTTGTTCTTGTTGTTGTTGTTGTTCTTCTTTTTTTTCTTCTTCTTGTTCTTCTTCTCTTTCGTCATTTCCCAGATTTGTAACTGGGTGTTGAGAAGAACTTGGAAAAGGAGATAAGTTTTGCATCGGAAAAGGAGAGAAGTTTCGTGCCGGTGGACCACTGTATGAGTAATCAGGATTGAAAATATTTGGAGAGATATTGAACAGATGAAGTGGTGGATTCGGGGTATAATAACCCGGGTTTTGGGAGGTACCCGTAAAAAATTGTTGGGTACCCGGGAACATTTGTTGGGTGCCTGAACTTGAGGGACCAGCCTGTGAATTACCCGGTTGGTAAGTTTGATAACCCGAATTTGGTGACCGCCTAAACACATTTTGGGTATTAAAACTGGAAGGACCAGCACCCCAATTGGGAGGACCAACACCCAAACTGGAAGGACCAGCACCCCATGAAGTCCCAGCTTGATCATGTTGGGAGGGAGGCATTTGAAATTGCTGTGACTCAGGAAACTGAAAATTTTGTGACGTATAATTCATACGTTCTTCCTGTTGACTGAAAGAAAATACCTCCCTCGGTATTGTTCTAAAATCCCCAAACAACTGGCTGATCTCCGGATGTGATTCTTGATACAGACGAGCTCGCTCGTCAACCTGCAACAATCCCTCTTGCTGCGCACATTCAAATATTAGTAACAATTTAATATTTATTAGTAGCAATTTTTATTTAAAACAAATATACTTACAAACAATTGTTGATTAGACCCCCAGGCAGGGTATTGGCCTGGAGGTTGGGCCTGACCGGGTTTACCGACTATTAAGACGGTATGATCTTGATACCACTGCATATAGCCGTCCGCAGTGGTGGTCCCTGGCTCTCCTTGGTGGAGCCGCTGGTGTCGGTTCTCCAGTGGTTGATATAGTCGGCATGTTTTACACCCCAATCGACCACAGCAGGTCTCCCCTTCCGGATTTTAAAAAGTTTATCAAACTCGTTTGGTTCCAACAAACCATAATTAGATGGAATGGTTTGTATGATGCCAAACTGTCTAGCAACTCTATTTGCTAGATGTACCTCCACCTCATCCCAAAAGATCAACGGACCAATATATCTCCATATACGTCGCCCAGTCCTACAACTCACAGGGAGTAGGTGGATGAACTCTTCATACGGAGTCCATTTGAACTGTATTATAAAAATTTTAAATTATTATAACTTACAAAGTATATAAAATATTAAACGCATTAAAAAATATTAATTTTATACCTGCTCATCCGTGAGCGCATTGAAAAAAGACCGGTACACAGTAAGAACGTGTCCCGGTGTCTGAACATTTGAGAAGTCTCCATCCCACCTGTTTGCTAAGCAGGTGCGATAAGCATAGTCTCTCTCCTCTTTGCGTGTCGTGACGCGTGGGGCAATCCGTGGCATTCTTTCCCACGCCCAATACTGGAGCAACAACAAAGGCCCATCAATGCCCTTTCTTAAAGGCATACTCCCCTTAGACAGGTTTCTATACAAACACGCAAGAGCTGCTGAACCCCAGCTCTTTCGACCTTCTTTGCTCAGGTCTCCTAGGTTCTTCAACAAATTCAAACTAACATCATAGGTGTTAGGATCAAGAAAAATCTCCGAACCAATAATAGCTAGAATAACCCTTCTAGCCATGAATAAACACAGCTGATCATCTTCCTCGTCGAACTCCACATCAATGCGCGTAACTAAGGTGTGAAATTTGATCCGACCGTTTTTCAAGCTATCAAAATCTAGTTCATCTGTAGGAAAAAAGCCCAAATATTCCATACACAGATTGTTCCAGTAATCAACATTTCGGGTTTCTGAAACCCACTCACCAGTCACCGCTGGTCCATCTATGGGTAAACCCCATATCACCTGCACATCTTGCAAGGTGACAGTTGCTTCACCAATAGGAAAGTGAAACGTGTTGGTTTCTGGACACCATCTCTCCACCAGCGCGATAATCAAAGCATGATCAAGTTTGTGAATCACTGACTTGAAGATTTGGAAAAACCCAGCATTCTTGAGATGTTGAATGACTTTGCCGGGCATACCAACCTTCATTGCTCGAGAAAGCCCTCCATCACCTTTTCTACATCTTGGCTCGATTACTTCACGTTCATGGAAAATGTTGTATGAGCGATGGATATCTGCAGCTTGTAACCACAACAACTCTGGGTTTCTTGGTACACAGGTAACATTAAGAGAGGCAATTTGGATTTTGAAAATACTGGTATAGTTGATGTTTGTGTGAAATGCTCTAAAAAATATGCATGTATATATACTAATTGTAATCTGAGAATTGCATGCATGGCCACTAAGTTTTTGTCGTTTTATTCGAACCCGGTTTTCCCAATACCGGGTTCGCAGGCTATTGTCACATCAATCAATCTAGGCTGCTGCATGTTACTGTATGTTTGAAAAGTTATGAAAAGTGAGGTACTTTTTCTGAAACCGGTAATGGTAGTACCGGGTTCAAATCACTTTTTCTGAAACCGGTATTGGGAGAACCGGGTTCGGGCCAAAAATTTGAAACCGGTTTCCCCACTTTCACAAAAAAAAGTTCGAAAATTTGTTTGACAAAACACCCTTAAAAAACGACTGTTTCAAAAAAAAATTCATTACCCTGCTCCTTTTGTTAAAATCATGTCCAACGTCATGTGATAAAAAATGTATCTGTCATGTGGATAGCCAACCAGAGAGAATACTTCATGGTTTAGACCCGATCCGAGTGACTACTTCCTAGTTTGGACCGATTTTTTGCTTCAAGCATAATATATAAAAACGTATATTATTAACGTTACAAATGGTAGGTTAAATTAGTTTTATATCATCACAGTTGTTTGTTCATTACAACAAATCTTTATATGTTTTTATGGCTATGAATAATTGTTACATCATAACCGTATTGCAACAAATAGTTAGTGTGGTAGTTTGTTAGATTATCAACAATTTAAAATAATAAAAACCATTAAATTAATAGTAGTATATGATAATATATAGGCATTAATTTGTTCTCTCTCAAAAAAAGTGCTTAATCATGAATCAACTATTAAACATGAAATGCAATACCTAACTTCTGATATATATAATTTTTGTTTCAATCGTAATCGTAATCTATACTATAACTAATACTATAACTAAAAGGAAGGTTGGGGTACACTTGACAGCCCTTAAACTTTTTGGCTTAAAATTCTCTTCTAATTACTTATAGCTCTCTCCATTTTTCTAGATTTTTTTATTTTTTTTTAAATAGATAACTATATTTGAAACCCTATCATAATTCTTTTTTCTATCAAAATAAATCTTTTTAAATTTTAAAGATATATAATATCCTTAAACTCTCCCAATAAATTATTATATATACAACCTAAATTTTTATTAATCATTCTCATTCATATTATTCTCTCCTTCCTATCTTTAATAAACAAATCAGTTAAGTAAATTTTTCAACAAAAAAAACATACGGTTTTTTTATACCACTTTAATTTTATTTTTGGTATTTTTTTTAGAACGGCGTGTTAGTTTGTTAGTGGTTCGAACCCTAGCAGTGACATCCAAGCGGGCAGTATGCTAGCGGTTGGAACCCGAAGGCACCCCTGGAGACCAAGGGTGTTAGTTTATTTTTGGTATTTTGTTCTGTGTTTGTTTATTATTTGATATTGAATTGTTATGTTATTGTTATTTTTCATCTCTTTTAATTTAGTTTGTTGTCAATTGTAGTTTAATTATGGTTTCTTCTTCTACTACAAAAGGGTTTATTATTTTAAATTTTTTTTTGTTCATGTTTTTATTATTTATATATATATATATCTATTTTTCTATAAATATAACTAGTAGTCTAGTACGTAATCTATCTACCAATAAACTAAAACAGGATTGCATAGTTTTTAAAACGACATGTGACACAACTTTTGATCGACACGTGTATCTTTATAGTTTTTAAAATCTTTTAATTTAGCATGTATCTTATTCAAATTCAAATAATTCTAATATGTTATCGATTTAATTTCCAAATATGATATTAAATTAATGAACTAACATTTAAATCTTTTACATATATCACAAAGTTTTCCATATTAATACTTCGAAATTCTGAGAACTTTTTTCTTTATATACTAGAGTATTATTATTTTTTTATTATATATAAATTTATCCAGTTTCTTTAATAATCTTAATATATCTACATCTACTACACAATATTATAAAAATATAACATCAAATGACATAAAATGAACTGAAAGTTAAAACTTTTATGGGATTATCTAAATCGGGTTTTTTATTTTGTTTATTATCAAATCAAAAAAGTTAAGTGGTCGGAAACCTTTTAATCGCGTGAAAGAATTTTTCCTTACAATCTAAAAACCTTACAATTTTGATTGTCATGATCATGCTGTCCCAAAACTCATTGTATAATAGGAAAAAAAATCCGCCAGAGACCAAGATTTAAACCTGTTATTTACTTCTTTTCATATGGTTATGATTTTAGAACTTTTTAATGACATGTATATATTTAATTTGATTAGCTACATGTTTATAATTTTCTCAAACAATAATTCATGTGTAATGGCCCGTTCTTTTTTTAGGTATTAAGTGACTGGATATATAAATAATGTCTGAATGTATTAAGTAAAAAATAGGTAATTGATGGTTATTTTTGTTTATTAAGTAAAAAAAAAATTAAATTTGACTAATGCATTAATTTCTTAATTATTAAGTCTATTAAATAATAATAGAAAAAAGAGCATGACCTTTTTTAATGAGAATCCAATCATATCTTTAAACCATACCAAATAATCCTAAAATCATTTATATTAAAGATAGAACCCTAAGTTTTTTTTTTTACACATTATATAAGCATACAAATGTAGTAAATGTGAGGTTAACCTATTTGTAAAGTATCTTGCTTTTCATATGTTTTAAGTAAATTTTATGAATTATAAAGTTTACTTATCGTGCATAACTTTTATTATAAAATTAGTTATATTGACCCATACATGATGCAAACTATTATATTAAAAAATGGTATAATTAAAAGAAATTAAGATAACCCGTGCATCATGCACGGGTATTAATGCTAGTATAGATATGTATTGAGACTACCCGTCTATCGGACATACCTGAAAACTAGTTGTTGTAATGTATAAACATCCCATAAAATACCTGTTGACATACGACAAGATTTAAACAAGAAAAGGAGTAGAGTCTATGAGTTTGTGTGCATTAGAAAAATCAAATAATTAATAGGGCTACAATCTATTCTTAAAGGCAGCAAAATCATGCTCCCTCCGTCTCATTAGAAGTGTCATAGTTTGAATATTCAAAGTCTTTATTTTTAAACTTTGACCTTAAATATATATTTTTGTGTTATATAAAACTTGATAAAAATTATACCATTAAAAAACACGTCTAAAACACAATCAATTCATATAACTTTTATCAAGTATTATATAACACAAATAAAATTATTTAAGGTCAATGTTGTAAATGTTAGACTTTGAAATTAAAAACATGACACTTGTAGTGGGACGAATGAAGTAAATAAATTTTAATTAAGGGCAAAATTGGTATTAAAAATGATTTGTACTATAGCAAGTAAAATCAAAAGTAAAAAGAATTATATCTTTATGTTATTTTTATTTTTGTTACCATGTCGTGTTCATATAAGACTTATTTAACTCGTTACATATTAATACTAACTAGTCTTAATACCCGTATGATGTACGGATTGATAAAATATTGTATGATGATTGCTTGTTTAAAATAAAATTTTTATTTATTTATTTGAATACAATTAATAAAATTATAGTTTTGAATATATTTAAGGGCTTAATGCATTATACGAACTTTATTCAAATTGTTGTAATTTGTAATATTTAAAACTTACTGCTTTTGTAACAAATTTTCAATCATCATTATTGTATATTTGAAAATATAATTTGGAATTAATTGACCTATAATAAATTAGTAATTTTCACGGTACAATATGATTCATGAAAAGAATCATCTACCAATATACTAAAATAGGATTGGATATTTACTTGTGACACTTTTTTTAGGCGCCAAAAAATATCTTTTGGTTAATATTAAAGTTAATGGAAATTTGACGTGATAAAAATATACTAAATATTATTTTTTTTAAAAACAAAACATTCATCAAGTCAAGAACCAAATTCAAAAACTCAACTCATAGAAAATAGAATACATAATAGAAATCAATGATTCAATGATTTTAAATAAATCAAAGGAAATAGTAGAATTTTTATACACATACCAATAAGATTTCGAGCCAAGATTCGTAACTTGTGAAAAAAATTCGTATCTTACAAATCTCGCAAAGTATATATCACCTCTTTAATGGTTCATGAAAGAAACTAACCTTATTATATGTTTGACTTTTATGTTATTGGTCTTAGAAGATTTCTTGTTAATTGATATATTAATCAACTTAGACATTGAAGATATCGTGTAAGAATAAAAACTACTACGAAATATATGATGAAAGAGTTTGAGGAATGATAGGAAAGTATTAAGAGTAGATTTATATGACATTATTATAATAAAAGACGTTATTATTATAATTATTAGATGATAATAATAATACTAATTTAAAGTATATTAAGAAAAACGATTTTATTTTAATAATAGGTTAGACATGACACGTGTCGCTTAAGAGACACGCCACATGTCGCTCAAAGAACTATTTAATCATGTTTTAGTTTATTGGTAGATATCAGGACATGTATTATGTGTATATAGACCTCATATTATTAATGTAAATATTATTTTATGATCACGTTTTAAGCTTGAAAAACTTTCCCGTTACAACACGTGAGTATATATTACTCACCATTTATAATTATTACTAGTTCTAATACCCGTACGATATACGGTAGTTATATAGATTGTATCATAAAGAAATTCGAATATACCACATACATGATTCGTGAGTATGAAATAAATTGTGGTTAAAGTAAACCGATGATCGAAGCTAAATTATAATAAACAATAATAGCAAAAGTAATACTCAAATTTTGAAGTCTTCATGTTAATAACTTATTATAAGTAATATAAGTAATAAGAGTTGAAGAATTAAAAAAAAAAAGACAATTTTATTAAAGTAATGTGTTTTTATATCTATAAGCCAAGAGTTAGAGTTTAATTCTAAGTCTAATAAAGAAATTGAATCTATATACAATTAAAAAAACTAATTACTGAAATAAATAAATTAAAAGGACACATGTCGATCAAGAAGCACGCCACGTGTCGTTTCAAGAATATCTCAATCCTGTTTTAGTTTATTGGTAGATTTAAAATCGACAATGGTTCAATCTTTATTAGGTCTGTGTTTTTTTATATCTTTGATAAAACTTGAATTTTTTTTAGTAGATAGGATTAAAGCTATCTAAAATTTTACCTTTTACATACATTATGATGATATCAAGACTATGATTCGTGAAAGACGGTATGGAGTATTTTTTTTAGAACCGCATTCTATCTTACGCCTAATCCTACATTACACGCATGCTTGGATTGAAATCCAACACTCTCGAAAAACTCTCTATTAATCCATCTCCGCAAATATGAAAAGTGAGACCCGAACTCAGATGGATCTTCTCAAGGTCAAAGACCTTACCAATGGCCAACCAAACCCATTGGCACAATATGGAGTTATATAGCTATTTATTTAATATTTTATTTTAAATGAAGTCGACAAAAAGAGTGAAAGAAAAGTAATTTTATAGTTTGTTTGTGTGTGTTACTCCAAATCAGTAAAGAACTAGATTAATACTGGGTCGGTGACCGGGTTAATCGAATAGTTATGTATTTACAATCACGAAAGGTGTATTATTTACCTTTGACCTGCGAACCCACCAATCACAACTTTTTCATGTTTAATCCGGGGTGGTTCTTAAGTTGTCAGGTCGATACGTCAACGCTAAAAATCATTTTTTAATTAATTTAATTATAATTAATACGACCCGTTTGACCGGAAACCAACCGATTTGAAATGCCGACTCACTTGACATATAACCAACCCACTTAAATACATTAATTTAACCTATTTTACTTAAAACCAACTTCTTCTTGACAAGTCAACGCGACAACCCATATATTAATCAGGTTGTCCCGAGTCGGGTCTAGGTTGAAATTCTTACTTGAAAGTTTTAATGGCTCAGATTTACCAACCCGCTAACCCGGTCCGGGTTAATCTCATTGACATCGCTATAATCTGATTAACTTTATTGAAACCTTCAATCCGATGAGCAAATCAACTCTAAATAGGCAAGTCATTTAGATATTCAAGCAAATGTTTAGTAGCCACCACTTAATTTGCTAAAAACACTATCAGCATCATGCAATATCTTTCTCTTTGATAAAAGAGAATCCCAAAAGTTAAAAATCTTTTAACAAAATGCCATGTGGCAACCCCTCCCTTTTCCTAGAAAAAACCCCGGTAAAACATACCTTAAATAATTTTAAAAAAAGAAAATCTTAAATAATAGGGAGAAGAATAGCAATAACAAAATATTAAATTAAAATCAATTTAACTTGGCTTTTCCATCCCTCAAAGACCTCGCCGTCTTCATAAAATTTCGAATTGATAATTTTTCCTTCTATTTAGATATTGTTGTTGACATATTACAATATTGCAATTTCTTATATGAAATTTGCAATCAACTATGTGTTTTCTTGAAGTTGCCAACGGTACGTTCATAAACATGTTCCGATTTACAAGAATCTGATTTTGTTATGCAGTGCCGATATTTTCTTGTGTTTCGGTAAATCAAAGGTTAGATGAGAAGATTACTGAATGTATACCGGGTACTATTTTCGTTTGAAAGTTAACTGGTTTTTTAATTTTTATGTTCCAATTCTAGGATTCTTCTTATTTACCCTCTTACAATCGAAACCCCTAAACTATTTTCAAGCGAAAAGTTTCAGTGATTAATATGGGTAACACCCGGGTGGGTTTCTGATAAGAAAACAAGTAGTGTTACATGTTCAGATATATCATTGGCTTAATCAAAATGAAGAATAATATACATATTTGTCGAATTCGTATCTTTTAAATGGGAAAAATATGATTTACTGATTAATATTATTACTTCAAGTTCAATAGTTCATTCAAGCCAAGTTTTTTGTGTTTACTTTGATACTTTGATTTGTATCTTTAGTTTTTGTTATTTTATGAGTGTTACTTATAAATGTTTGAGAACAGTCCATTTCTTGCAGGAAGTTTGGGACATTTCTCAAAAGAAAAGGATCGTTGAAATGAGAATTATAGGAATAGAGAAAAAGAAAAGTGAACTTAGGTAGCGAAGCAATTTAACAAAAGGTCCAAGGAAAGTTTATTTGTTCCACTAAGGCTTTGATTTGAGGACCACAAGATCCTAGACTAGAATGGTATGTATTGTTTCGACAAACCGCTCTATCATTTTTTGGTTGAGATAACCTGTTACCACATTCGAAGAAGAGCCCAAAATACAAATGAGAGTCACTGATTTATTGACTTTACTCGGGCTGTTTATTCTAAAATTTTGAAAGTTTGAGCTTTGTTGGGTTTTTTTTATATAAATTGAAATCTTAGATAGCTTTGGAACTTGGTAGTATGTGCATATCTTCTTTTTACATAAAATGTATTGTAAGTTTTGTATATTCATGAAAAGTAACTAGCACGTTACCCGCACAATGCGGCAATGGTGGTGGCGGCGACGATGTGGTGGGGGGGGGGACTGTTGGTGGTAGATGAAACGTCAAGTGGTGTAGATAATTGATGTAAATGGTTAACAGAGATATTTTAAAAGATAAAAGATTCATTAATGTTAAGGTGTAGTGTATGTGGAAGTATTTTAAAGGGTGCTAAGTGAAAGTATTACATATTTTCAACACTTGCAAAAATAAAATGTTATTCTTTTTATAATATAGTGTAGATTTTGGGCTTCATTAATTGAAATTTTGTAGTTGAACTAATGACTTAATATGTGACGTAATCGTCTTATTCAATTGTGATTGCATTTAATTGTGTGCATCTGTGCAGGTGGAAACTTAAACCCCTCGATAAAAAGCTTATCGCCCAGGTCAAAAGGAAAAACTCACACAAACTCATCACAGGTGAAAATTAAATATCCGTAACCACTCCAAATATGCCTATGATAGAACTCGAACTTCAGACCTTTTCTAAGAAAATAAGGCTCCTTGTCACTAGACCGGTGATTTTTTCTTTCTTTTGTCAACCATTGGTTCTTACTTTATACTATGTACTTACTTATGACATTCCTGCAAGTTTTAATATATCCTAATCACTTAAAGTAAGTGATATATTTTTTGTTATTTGAATTCACGTTATCTTCAAATAACTAGCATGGTACCCGCGCGTTGCAGCGGATACAATTGACATCACAAAATCATTCGATGTACACCTATTTTCTCCTCGAATGGAGCATTTTTAAATCCAATGCTATACATATATTAACAAAGGGTGGGTTGTGTGTGTTTAAGGGGTAGGGAATAAGGAGGGTATAAGTGTAATTTCGTCATGTGTAACTTTGAACATGTAGGAGAGACAGTGTTATTCTTTTTATAAAGAAGTATAGATATAATTATATAACCATTTTTGGTGACCTGATGCTACATTTGTGATTCCACATTCACTTAAACAATGAGAAGATGAGACATTTTTTTTGTTCCTCGATGACGATTTTCATTTGGTTGTTCTGCCCACAGATCTTTATTAGTCCCCAGTTCCATTATATTATTATTTTTTTTATTTTTAATTTTAATTAAAAGGTCCGGGTTGAACCCGGGTTGATTAATTAGTAATGAAATTAAATAAAAATAACCTTTAAGAACACGTTGATTACCATTAAGTAAGATGTCAAGTAAAATATCAAATACATATAAATCAACAAAACAAAAGGTTAAATTTTAAACTCGATCAGTAGAGACTAACTTTTTTAAAATCAATTTACGCCACCATATTATAATATTGATGATAACTATATAACAAAAAAGTTTAATCATCATTATTTATGTAAAATTATAATAACTATACTATTGTATATAAATTAATGTCTTTTTTAAATCACTCAAAACAAAAAAAATCGAAACAAACAAAATTAATATGTGACGTATTGACTTTCTTCGTAGTGATTAATGCAAAAAAAAATTTATATTAATGGTATAAATATATTATAACATTTGATCCAGTGTAAAATACGGTCAAGTTCTGAAACTACTGCAATTGTATTCCAATAAATTTTAATGTTTATCCAATATTTATATTAGGTAGGTTTGAGTGTTTTAGATTCATAAGGCTAGGATTTGTTTTGTTTATTATTTTGAATGGTTAAGATCAAAATTCTATTGGTTTTTTCTTTATGCTCTACTAACAATATATACAACAACATATAATTAGTCAAGCGCGTACCACTTGATTGAATTTATGTTGTTTGAATGAAGCGAACACGAATATTGATACGAAACTCCTTCACCGACTCACTATCAAATCATCATGTAGAAAGAAAAAACTAAATTAACACCGAGAGAAAAAAATATTATGAATTGAATATGTTAGACCCAAAAATTGTTGATTATAATTGGATGAGACGGCGGTTGATGGCTTTAGATAGAAAAATTGAGTGGTCAAATAATCTTTAACTATCTCCATTAATTTATGGAGTTTTTGTTGTTAAACCCAAATGACTAAACTGTCCTTTTTAATTATTAAATTGATTTACAAAAGTTTAAATTAATTGCAAAAATGAGTTTCATTTTCATCCATTGATTAAAATTTTTAAAGGTTGTGATTGATTTTAAAGGTTATTAAAAGTTCTCACCTTTTTTAATGTTCTCAAAATAACTTTTCACTATATATTGTCATATATATATATAATATTTCATTCATACACAAAACACATCCACTCTCTTCCCTTTACACCTTCTCGTTCCTATTAAAATTTGTGACAGTAATTCTTTGCACTAGGTTTTATAATGTCTCCACTTAATTTGAGTGCCGAGTTTAAAAAAGATGAAAAAACCTATGAATAATTTCACCGGAATGATTAAACGTTTCTTGGACCAATTGATTTCCAATTCCATGTGCTAAAGTCATCAAAAAAATCCCAACCGACTCGTAAACAGAATTATTACGTGTTTGTTTCAACCAGCAATGCTTTCAAAGATGCGAACACCACGATTTGAATACCCGTACGTGTATTTGAAGGCTAAAAACTTCATTACGACGTCTCTGGTGACCATTAAGTATTTATTGGATGAATACATGGCATGCGTGAGAAGACGTGTGACGAAGCACACGTGGATTTGTCAAGTTTGCACTAATTATTATCTCTTAAAAAGAAAGAAACTGCTCAGTGCCGCCTTTTGCGGTGATGAGCCCCAATACCTCGACGGTGTATGGGGGAGGTTAAGATGTAGGCAGACCTTACCTCTACCTAAGTAGAGAGGCTGCTTCCATTTTCTACCTAATTGGTAGAAAAGGCCCTCCATGTAACACCCCAAGCCGAGGCTCGGAATATCACGGAAATCATATAGCGCAAGGTGGAATTACAATAAAACAAACTAAATGCAAATAAGGATTCAGTGAATCCATAACAAAACGAAACAAGTACCAAAATACATAAGGAGCAAATAACCATCAAGTTAACAAAAGAACATCCATAAGATGGCAACTCAATCCTAAGTATATTGCACAAGAGGAGGTCGATGGATCCTTGATCCATAAAGTCCAAAGTCCGGGTTAACAGCAAGCAAGCAACTAAACTCCACGTCCGGGGAGAACCTGATTACCTGAAAAGTGTACTAAGCATAGTCAACACAAGGTTGGTGAGTTCGCAGTAATGGTCCATAAAGAACCAGCGTCAATAATCACAATATACGAGTAGAGGCTCGGCATGACTTACAGCGAGCCTCTAAGTAGCACCATAATATCCAACAACAAGATTACACCAGACAAGTAAATGTGTAATAAGAAATGCATAAATGATATGAATATCAATGCAATGCCATATGCGTAAGTAAGCCACAATGCCTATCTTATGCGTGATCTCCGATCACCTATGCAACGATACTCGCTTGTCATCACCATGAACAAAGCGGCATCTCAAAAACATCGAGATCTATATGTCTATATACTCGGGGTCAAGATCTACATCCAAAATGGGTGCATACATCTATACACCAGGATGTCGGCAATCCCCTGCCGAGGGCTCATCAGCAATGTATGCAATGCTTACAATCAATTGTAAATGCATCAATCATAAACCAACAATCAACATATAATAAACCTGAGCCAACAATCAATATTCGTCAAACATAAGCCAACGATCAATATTCGACAAACATAAGCCAACGATCAATATTCAACAAACATAAGCAACTAACCACAATTTAAACCAACTATACGTACATACACTTAAGAGGATTCTACTTTCTTCGAGTCTCAGATGCTTATATATAGGGTCACCCGCAACCTTCCCACCACATCTAAAACCCAATGAAGGCATAACCGACTTCCATGTATGTACGTCTATCCTAATATAAATGAAATACTTAACCACCATAAACTAATTCAAACAACGTGCTAAACCGTCTCATCAATCACACATTTAAACCAAATCCATCAATCAATCAACAACGTAAGTAAGCACGCAAGTTTACACTTTTCAGCCCGAATCTCAAGCGAGTAGGGAGATACGAAACTCACCTTGTCCGGCAAAGAAGCTAGTATAAGATTACAAACGAGTATTAGGATCCACACGTCCACAACCTATAATTATACATCATAATACCATAATGTCAACTCTACAATCATAAACAAGTTGGTTTAGCACAATTAAGTCAAGTCACAAACCCAAAACACCTTTACAACTTTAACGAGTAGGAACAAGACGCATTCAACTCAACCTTTTTAGAAATGAGAAGAGATTCATACAAAAAGAGTGTTACTACTAGAAACTAGACTCTCTCACGATTCCAACGATAGGTCATAAGACTTGATTGGACTTACGGATCAAAAGTTATTAACGTTTGAAAATTGACGCGCATACATTCACAGAAGCTATCCACTGCGCCGCAGTGAGCCAGAGCCATGCTCACTGCGCCGCAGTGGCCAGAGCCATGCTCACTGCGCCGCAGTGAGCCAGAGCCATGCTCACTGCGCCGCAGTGAGCCAGACCATGCTCACTGCGCCGCAGTGAGTAAGGGTTGAGCTCACTGCGCCGCAGTGAGCCAGAGCATGCTCACTGCGCCGCAGTGAGCCAGAGCCATGCTCACTGCGCCGCAGTGAGCCAGAGCCATGCTCACTGCGCCGCAGTGAGTAAGGGAGCCACTGCGCCGCAGTGAGCCAGACCATGCTCACTGCGCCGCAGTGAGTAAGGGTTGAGCTCACTGCGCCGCAGTGAGCCAGAGCATGCTCACTGCGCCGCAGTGAGCCAGAGCCATGCTCACTGCGCCGCAGTGAGCCAGAGCCATGCTCACTGCGCCGCAGTGAGCCAGAGCCATGCTCACTGCGCCGCAGTGAGCCAGAGCCATGCTCACTGCGCCGCAGTGAGCCAGAGCCATGCTCACTGCGCCGCAGTGAGCCAGAGCCATGCTCACTGCGCCGCAGTGAGCCAGAGCCATGCTCACTGCGCCGCAGTGAGTAAGGGTTGAGCTCACTGCGCCGCAGTGGCCACCCCCTGCAGTCTGCACCTGCAGTTCAAAGTGCAGGAAAACCAACCCACAACATCCAAATTCGACCCAAACCAATCCAAAACGACTAGTAGGAGGTTGTAACTCAAATTGAAGCATAACTAAACACCATTAACCATAAATAAACATAACCCGATCCACAATTTCGACCAAAACATCAAAATCACACCCAAAACCTCCAAACCCTAATTTAACCCTAATTTGACCTAAAACAAGATTTAAGCAGATTTAGGACTTGTAAATGCTCAAGATGACTAGAAATGCATAAACAAACATAATTAGGTACAAATGAGATGAATTAGACTTACCAAAACTCCTCCTTGAGCTAGAACCCGAAATTAGGTCAAAATGGGTAAAAATGCTAGAACTTGGCTTTTGATTCTTCAATATGACGATAATGAGATGAAAGTGACTATGATTCTAATGTTATTTCAGTTCTAACACTAAATCGATGCAAGAAAAGATGAAGAGATGGAATGGTTTTCTTTTGCTTTCTTTACTTGAGAGAATAAAAGAGAAAGGGAGATAAAAAGGAAATGAGAGGATAAAGGGGGGATGGGTCACTAGTAGGCTCATGGGTCATGGACAACCCATGGGTCGACCCGTTTCCCCTTACAATCCAATTTACAATCGTTAGGCCTTTAAACACCAATCAAAACATATTATCGACCCGAATATAACACATTGTCATTTATTTCATAAAACGACCCAAATAATTTATTAACTTAAATTGTTAGTCATATTACACGTAAAGTCAATGGGTCAAAATTCACGGATGTTACATTATTCCCCCGTTGAAAGAATTTCGTCCCGAAATTCATCAAACACTAATTACTAAATAAATGCGGATACTTAGACTTCATATGGTCTTCTCTCTCCCAAGTGAACTCGGCTCCACGTCTAGCGTTCCATCTAACCTTGACAATCGTGTAGCGTTTCTTCTTGAGTTTCTTTTCTTGACGGTCCAAGATCTCTACCGGTTCTTCAACAAAATTTAGATTCGAATCAACTCTAATCTCGTCCATGGGCACATGATGTGTAGGGTCCGCCAAGCACTTACGTAGGTTACAAATATGAAACACATCATGTACACCGCTAAGCTCTTGCGGTAATTCTAATCGGTAGGCAACCTTTCCAACCCGTTCAAGAATCTTGAAAGGACCAATATACCTTGGCGCAAGTTTTCCCCGCTTCACAAAACGTACAACCCCTTTCCAAGGTGACACCTTCAAAAGCATATAATCACCAATTTCAAACTCCAACGGTCTCCGCCTCACATCGGCATACTTCTTTTGACGTTCACGGGCCAATTGCAACTTCTCCTTAATTTGAGATATTACCTTGGTCGTTTCAATCACAATTTCTGGCCCGATAAGTTGACTCTCTCCAATTTCCGCCCAAGCTAGAGGAGAACGACATACCCTACCATACAAGGCCTTAAAGGGCGCCATTTGAATGGTAGCATGATAACTATTGTTGTATGAAAACTCAACTAGTGGCAAATGGTCTTCCCAACTTCCACCGAAATCAATTGCACAAGCCCTCAACATATCTTCAAGTGTTTGAATGGTTCTCTCTGTTTGCCCATCCGTTTGAGGGTGAAACGCCGTGCTCATGTCAAGTCGAGTACCCATGGCTTTTTGAAAAGCTTCCCAAAAGTTTGATTTGAAACGGGCATCTCTATCAGAGATGATGGAAATCGGCACTCCATGCTTAGATATTACTTCCTTGATGTACAAACGAGCCAATGTGTCAAATTTATCGGTTTCACGAATGGCTAAAAAGTGAGCCGACTTCGTTAACCGATCTACTATCACCGAAATTGTGTCACGACCGCTTCTCGTCTTCGGTAGTTTAGTAATGAAGTCCATTGAAATATGTTCCCACTTCCATTCGGGCATCACCGGTTGTACCAACAATCCGGGTGGCTTCTTGTGATCGGCTTTGACTTGTAAGCAAGTAAGACACTCACTCACATACTTAGCCATGTCACGCTTCATGCCCGGCCACCAATACAAGTCTTTCAAGTCAAAGTACATCTTATCCGACCCGGGATGGACCGAATAGGGCGATAGGTGAGCTTCATTCATAATAAGTGTTCTTAAGTCACCGAAAATAGGAACCCAAAGTCTTTCAACCATGTATAGCCCATTATCATTCTTTCGGTCAAATTGTTGCTCCATGCCATCTAGGTTCTCGTTTCCAAAGTTTTCCGGTAGGGTGGCTTGAATTTGGGCTTCAATAATCCGGTCACGAATACTTGGCCCCACCGTGAAGTTCATAGCTCTAGCCCGTCTTGGTTTCACTCTCTCTTTCGGCTCAAGGCATCGGCTACTACATTTGCCTTGCCCGGGTGATATCGGATATCACAATCATAATCACTAAATAGTTCAAGCCAACGCCTTTGCCTCATATTCAATTCACTTTGGTTGAAGATGTGTTGAAGACTTTTGTGATCGGTATAAATCACACATTTGGTGCCATAGAGATAATGTCTCCAACACTTCAAGGCAAACACAACCGCTCCCAATTCCAAATCATGTGTCGGGTAGTTCTTCTCATGCACTTTCAATTGACGAGAGGCATAAGCAATAACTTTACCCCTTTGCATAAGAACACAACCCAACCCTTTCCCCGAAGCATCACAATAAACAACAAAATCTTCGATCCCATCCGGTAGCGTTAAAATAGGAGCGTCACATAACATATCTTTAAGAGTTTGGAAGGCGTTTTCTTGTCTTTCGCCCCATTCAAAGTTTCTATCTTTTTGAGTCAAGAGGGTGAGTGGTTGTGCAATACGGGAGAAGTTTTCAATGAATCTTCTATAGTAACCCGCCAATCCAAGGAATTGACGGATTTCGGATGGCATTTCGGGTCTTCTCCAATTCTTTACCGCTTCAATCTTGCTTGGGTCCACATGAATACCATCCTTGCTCACTACATGACCAAGAAAGTGGACCTCTTCCAACCAAAACTCACACTTGGAGAATTTGGCATACAACTTTTCTTTTCTTAGTAACTCAAGCACTTCACGCAAGTGCTCAACATGCTCCTCCTTTGTCTTCGAGTATACAAGTATGTCATCAATGAATACAATGACAGACTTGTCTAAGTATGGTTGACACACCCGGTTCATCAAGTCCATGAACACCGCCGGTGCATTAGTCAACCCAAAGGGCATTACGGTGAATTCAAAGTGACCATACCTTGTGCGAAAAGCCGTTTTGGGGATGTCATCTTCATGTACCCGGAGTTGATGATAACCCGAGCGAAGATCGATTTTTGAGAAGTGTTTAGCACCTTGAAGTTGATCAAATAAGTCATCGATTCTTGGGAGAGGATACCGGTTCTTCACTGTGAGCTTGTTTAATTCCCGGTAATCGATACACATTCTGAAGGACCCATCTTTCTTTTTGACGAAGAGAACAGGAGCACCCCAAGGAGATTGACTAGGGCGAATGAAACCCTTCTCTTGGAGCTCCTTGAGTTGAGTTTGTAGCTCTTGCATTTCGGTTAGTGCTAGTCTATAAGGAGCTTTTGCTACGGGCGCGGCTTCGGGGATAAGATTAATACGAAAGTCTAGTTCACGAGTTGGAGGTAACCCCGGCAAGTCATCCGGAAAAACATCGGGAAATTCACAAACAATAGGAACGGTCTTCAATTCTACTCTTGTGATGGTAGCACTAAAGACTTTAGAATTAGAGGAATCGGAGATTTCACCTTGAACCCTAAGAATGCTACCGTTAGTCAAAGGTATCTTAACAACTCTCTCGCCACAATCAATGGTTGCATTTACCGCCATCAACCAATCCATACCCACAATAACATCAAAGCTCCTAATATCCAAAGGCATGAGGTCTATGAAGAAATCGACATCTTCCAAGGTCAAGACACAATCGCGAAGTATTTGACTAATTTTTGTTAGTGACCCGTTTACCATTTCAATGTCAAGCACATAATTTAAAGCACAAGGATTCACATCAATCAAAGGAACAAAATTAGAAGACACGAGGCTATAATCGGCCCCGGAATCAAATAGGACGGTGGCATAGTGACCATTAAGGAGAAAGGTACCTGCTACTACGTTGGGATCGTTGCGGGCTTCATTTACATTGGCCGCAAAGGCTCGGCCGCGTGGTTGCACTTGATGGCCTTGTTGTCCCCGGTTTTGGTTAGGCCCCACCATTTGGAGTTGATTGGGGTGGACGGCTACTTGAACTTGTTGTCCCACCCATCAAGGACAATTATTACGGTAGTGGTCACGACTTCCACATTCAAAACATTCTCCTCTTCGTTGGTTGCCTTGAGGAGGAACGGCCCGAACAGGAGCCACATTCATTGGGCCCGTTCTTGGAGCTCTACAATCTCTGGAGAGGTGCCCGACTTGGTTACAATTAAAGCATGCTCTACATTGGGCATTGGCGGGGTGACGTTGGTTGCATCTCCCACAGAAAGGATGGGGTCCAGTATAAGCTTTCCTGGCCGGTTCCACCGCCGCCATCACCCTACCCCTATTTGCATTCTTGGGGTCAAACCTCCCCACTTTCTTTACCCCGCTCAACTCTCCCACTTCTTTCCTCTTGTTTGATGAGGATTTGCTCAAAACACCACTTCTCAGTAAATCTTCAGTCACACTCCCGGCTTGGTTAACCGCATTAGCCAAAGAAGTAGGCATGTTGGAGTTTACATAAGATCGGACTTGAGGATTCAAGCCCAATACGAACTTCTGGATGGTCTGAGGCTCGGTACCCACCAAGTGATGAATGAGGGTAGACAACTCTTGAAATCGTCTAACATAGCCCTTGTAATCGGCTCCCTCCATGTTGAGATTTGCAAACTCAATGGTTAAGTTTTGTAGTTCATACGGAGGACAAAACTTTGCTTTCACTTTGTTCTTGAAGTCAATCCATTCCAAATTATGAGTCCGCCCCAACGTTATTTCTTGGTTCCACCAACTCAAGGCGTCATGTCTAAACATGCCGGATGCATAGGAAATCCGGTCATCATAGGTGCAATGACTCCTTTTAATCACCGCCTCTATCGCCTCAAACCACCTTATACATTCCGTGGGACCCCCTTTCCCATCGAACTCCGGTGCCCCACAACTTTTAAAGTATTTCAATATACACCCTTGACGGTATCCACCATATTGATTATTCATGGGCATTCCGATATTAACTCCCACTGGTCCCTCTTCTTCATTTTCTTCGGCATGAGGTTGAGCATTTTCGTTATTTTCATTCTCTGGAGCTTCGTTGTTTTGAGCCACATTATTTTGCCCAAGATTTGCCGTGACTTGAGCAACAATGGTTGGCATGATATTGGCGATCGTTTGAGCGATCACCTCAGCCATATTTGGCTCAGGAACTTCACCACGACCCCTTCCTTGGGCCCTACCACGACCTCTACCACGGCCCCTACCTCCTTGTACTTCCGGTTGAGCTTCCGGTTGAGGTTCTTCCTCTTCAGCCCTATAGTTCGTTCCGACTCTCCTTGGTCTCACCATTTCTATAAAACAAGTGACACGTTGACCCGAGAGTTAGTCTCAAATGCTCGCATGTTAGTCACACAAGTAGTCAATGCCCTCATACCGATACCACATACTCATTTCATAACATTATGCTAAGGCAAAAGTGTTAGAATCATAAGGGATTTTTACATATCATAACATCAAGTTGAATTTATTACAATATTTCATCATTAATTCAAGTAATCCTGCTCATTTCATCATGCCATCAAACAACTAACACGAATGATTCAAAGTATAATCCGAATTCGATATGCTCTCTAGTTATTGACCGGGTATGTATACAAGGTGTACGAACGGCTAACCTTCCACCTAATCAACTTCCATTAAGCATATCGGTTCCTTATTATACTTTAAGCCACACGTGCGCAATCCACGATGTCATGAACTTGCTATAATATCGGGTAACCATAAAAGAGTTGATCGGGTTCTTTTAGGGTTGCCACAATATTATACTAAGTTAATGGCATCCCTTCATTTTGCCCTAAATCATCAAATTAGTCTCAACAATTAACAACAACAAACCATGTTAACCATAATCCACATTCATCACATTGAATTCAAGTAATCCTGCTCATTTCATCATGCCATCAAACAACTAACACGAATGATTCAAAGTATAATCCGAATTCGATATGCTCTCTAGTTATTGACCGGGTATGTATACAAGGTGTACGAACGGCTAACCTTCCACCTAATCAACTTCCATTAAGCATATCGGTTCCTTATTATACTTTAAGCCACACGTGCGCAATCCACGATGTCATGAACTTGCTATAATATCGGTAACCATAAAAGAGTTGATCGGGTTCTTTTAGGGTTGCCACAATATTATACTAAGTTAATGGCATCCCTTCATTTTGCCCTAAATCATCAAATTAGTCTCAACAATTAACAACAACAAACCATGTTAACCATAATCCACATTCATCACATTGAATTCAAGTTATCACACAAGTGGTCTTAACTACGAACTCACACGGGGATTCACATAATTCACATTGCACACGAATTTCCTAACCATGCATGCTATATGAAGAGTTTTTGTAACACCCGACGTTTAAAAATATGGGTTTTCAAAAATCTTTCACCTAACGGTGTTAAAATTGCGGAAGTAAAGACTGTAAAAGTCAAAACCGATAAAAACATTTCGGTTTCTGCATTTAGTTAGTGTTACACGCCATATCAAACAATAGTTCAAATGAAAACCCAACGGTTGCCCAACATTAAACAACCGTTCACACATTATTACATATATTCGACATCAAAATGAAATGTAATCAAAAGTCTCCATAATAAGCAACTAGGGGTAGCTAAGGAATCTGCATGCTTTCTACCCACGCTCTCACGTCCTGCACCTACAAGTCCATCAAGCTAAACCTGAGGGAACAACCACATTAAAGAAACAAGTGTTAGCTATAAGAATAGCTAAGTAAGATCACACTTAATTTAAAAGCATTTGTCCAATTAAAACATTTCTTCGTTAATAGACAAACTCATTAGGCACAACACACAACATACATATATGCATAACAACTTCATATCAATTAGGATAATCATCCTAAATGTGCCTATCCTGCATTAGTTCACACATTGTCACACATATCTTCGTTATCTACATATAAGTGTGCCCTGCATCACACCCGACTGGATGATCAACCAAAGGCTAATCATCGTATGTCGTTAAGGAATGGCAAGCCAATCCAAGAGTAATCCGTATATGGAGGTTGGTCAAACCCCTCGTATTACTCGCCCTGCATTAAAAAGACCATGTTGCAAGGAGCCACCCAAGCAACAACTACGTCAACGCACTCTCCCGGTTAAGGCTAGTACGGGTTAAGCTTAACACTTTCCCTGCATTATATTTACGAGCTCAGTTTCACACATATGGTTTAGGTAACACACATTCCTAAACCGTCACACACATATAGTCTAGGTAACACACATTCCTAGACATTCACACACTTTATCTTCATTACGTTTGGATCCTTAAACGTGCAAGTGACATGGCAACCTACCAAGTCTAGTGAGCTAGGTGTACAAGCCATGTAAGCATGCATATATCACACGTCAACATCATTTCTACATTTCACGCATAATAAGCTACTTCGTAATACTACATAAACTGCATTACAATATACTACATTAAGCAATACTTCATTTCACTACATTAGGGTCTGTATTTCAGGTCTCATGGTCAACTACATAACCCATAATACCTCCCGTGTAACCCGAGATACCCACATATATCGTAAGTTACCGTTAAGGAAGTTATATTAAGAAACCTTTGCTTGTTGAACCCTCAGCGTGACAAAAGTAGTGTATCTTACCTCGATACGGTTTAACAACAAGCTACAAGCACAATACAACGATGACTAGGTGTCTCCAATAACCTAAAACAAGTATAAGATCGAAATATAAGCTAAACGACACATTTTGTGAAATCTGGGCATGTGGTGCGCCGCACCTGCCAAGTGGTGCGTCGCACCAACCCTTCAGAAATTTTAGATCAACTATAGGTGCGCCGCACCTACCCTTTGGTGCGTCGCATATCGGGCTCCCATTGAAAAACCAAAAACCTAAACTGGGCAGTGGTGCGCCGCACCACTCCCTTGGTGCGCCGCACCTGGGGTGCAGATCAGCAACTCAATTTTGTTCTTTGATCAAATGAATTCCATACGAACCCATACCCCAAATCCAACCTGGGGACTTAAAATTAACCCTTTTAATTGCACTTTCATCATCTTTAACCATCCTATTAATCCTTTAATCCTTTACATCATAAATCAATCATTTAATCACCCGAATAACATGAAATCGGTGAACGTTTAATCAAATAACCCAACCCAAACCCTTATGGCCTGATTAAGACTAATATAAGACTCACACAATTAGATCTCAGATGAGGAATACCTATATTACCTGTATTCGGTGATAAAGATCCAAGATCTAAGCAATACACGATCGATTTGGCTCCAAAACGAATAGATCTAGTGAGAAACTTGAGAGGGAAGGGAGGGGATCGGCTAGGGCTTGTTTAGGAGGAAGAAAATCTGCATAATGGCTCTCTAATGACAACCCCTAAGCCTCTAAACCCATTTTTGACTTTGCACACATGTCAAAACTAGCCCCCAAGCTTCCTAATCCTTCATTGTTGGTCACAAACTACTTTATTGACCATATACATCATTAATCCTTCATTAAATGTCACTACATAGACATTAATCTTCATATTACACACATTTATACTACATTAACATTTAGGCTTACAAGCCTCACACATAACACACATTAACCACATATAAGCATTAAATCTAAAATAGACTTAACGACACACACAATATTGACTTAACGGCACTAGTCAACTAGTAAAGAAAAGTTTGGGATGTTACAATTACCTCCCCCTTAAGAGGATTCCGTCCCCGAATCTCATCAGTAAGGAACAACTCGGGATACTTTTCCTTCATTACTGCTTCAGTTTCCCACGTTAAGCTTTCTCCATGATTATGCTCCCACTTTATCAACACAAGGTCAATCACTTTTCGGCGTAACTTCTTTTGCTTTCTTCCAAGTATCGCTACCGGTTCGTCTACTATTCTCTTCATTGGGTCAATACTCACGTCTTTAATAGGAATCACACTTGACTCCTCAGCTAAACATTTCCTCAAGTAGGATACATGGAAGGTGTTGTGAATTCCATCCAATTCTGGAGGTAATTCCAACTGATATGCCACGTCTTTAATGCGCTTCACAACTTTAAAAGGTCCAATGAAACGTGGACTCAACTTTCCCTTCTTTCCAAATCGAATAACTCCTTTCCAAGGTGATACTTTTAGCATCACTAAATCACCAACATTAAACTCAATCGGTCTCCTTTTCTTATCTGCATATGTTTTCTACCTTTCTCTAGCCACACGTAAAGCTTCTTTAGCCACATTGACTTTTTCAGCCGTAACTTCAACAATTTCAGGACCGGTTAACTGCTTTTCACCGGGTTCCATCAAACAACTTGGAGTCCTACACCTTCTACCATACAACATTTAACGGAACTCCCTACTTACTTCATCTATATACAAAGTAGCTAGCTTCACCGCGCACGCATACTCATGGGTGACGAGATAAGAAGCATTTTTATCACTAGTCTACACCGACTCGTATCACATCATTGCCCCCAAGGGGATATATACAACTTTGTCACACAATCCATAGTTGTCATATGAATACATTTCTGCTTCGAAATAACCGATTGTTGCATCTCTCCACATTGCGCTCGGTGCTCAGATTTGACTTGTGTACAAGTCACACATTTTTGTACACACACAATCTCCTTCGTTATTTAGCCATCACAAATTGGACTTCAAATCAGCACCCTTGTACTACTTGGATGAGTATACTATCAAGACCTATGGTCTCTTCAACTTAGCACGACCAACTCATTGAGCTTCTTACATAGTCTTTCCTTCTTTCACCTTACATTTCATTCGTTTCGGCATTTCTTTGATTCAATCTTTATATCACAACAGGTAATCACCTCATTTTACATTCAACGAAGTCTATTCATTTGAAGGATAGGATAAGACCTTACTGCCCATATCAACATAGACTTACCACTTAAACGTAGCTTCATATCATATCTTGGCATATCGCACATAAACTTGTCACACGCATTCACATTAGCACATGCAGAGTATATACTCCTATTTGTGCCTTTCAACGGTACATCATACTTATTCTCACGTCTTACATCTTTATCAACATATTCATACAACTTACATATTACGCACTAGCTTTACAACTAGCACGATTTCCCACGTCTTACGCACTAGCACTAAGGCTAAAACGATTTCCCACATTTCACACTTTACTGTAACATTAGGTATATACATTACCTAACTAGTCTCTCATCTACTTTAACGTTTAATCCCACTAACGTGCACAACTCATAACAATTCCTACATGTATCTAGTGAACTAGATACTCCACACCTAAGCCCCACACATTAAGTCATCACACAACAATCATTTCATGGCGGCATATTATAATCGACATACTACATATACATATAACCACTTTACTTTAAACGTCATCATATCATAGTAAGCCACTTCATCCTACATACAGTCCCACATAACCTCCCGCATAACTCGGAAAACCCAATACACCTAAGATAATCCAGTTAAGAGGTTAATTAAAGGAAACTACTTTTGTTGTGGCTCCAACGTGATAAAAGACAAATATCTTACTACACCTCGTATCATAATAGGTTGTATCACATTTCTGACGGCATTCAAATAAGCATGTCACCACGGTTCACAAGCCTCCTTAAGTACCACTTTTGGTCATTTCATTTTCGGATACTGAGATCTTACTTTTAATCGTATTGCTTCACGATGGATCATCTCACCACCTCTGACTATGCTTCAATTACTACTACAATCTTGTCACGAAGAACATTACCTTGAGTTGCTTTGCCGTAGTCAAGCACTCACCATAGCCTCACAACCACGGACTTAGCCAATAATAAAACTTTGCTCCTTTCAACATCAGATGGCAGCTGCTCCTTTAACTTTTACTCACTTTTGACGAATTTAAAACTAAGCCTCTTCGAGTTAAAATCTGTAATCACGCTCTCTACACAAATATGATGTCCTACGTCATATTTAGAATAGGCAATATTGTCATCACTAACATGACGACTGAGCGATCTAGAGAATACTCCAAACTTGATTCCTTAACTTCATATACAAGGACTTTCGTTATCATAAAGGCATTTTCAGAAACTCAATAGGGTTGTCATAATGAGCGTATGCATAACTTCATCGGAACTTTCATTATCAACAACGGGTAGCAACATTGTAAATCCATCTTATAAGATAAATAGATCCCACAATCGGAAACAATAACTTCTTCCTATAACGGAGAACCAAAATGGAAGATGCGTTTGCACGAAAGTAACACTAGACATACATCACTTGAAGGCTCTAGCTCACGATCGCAACGAAACTGAGAACCTTATAGAACGTCTCAAACTACGAGTAGGCTCGATTTTTGAAGTATAATCTTTGCCTTGCATTAGTGGATCATATAGACGGGTAACATTATCAATTCAGAATCAAATACTCTCGAATGCTTTTACTTCATATGCTTTAGAAAGCTATAATTGTTCCCATCATTATACCCTTTACTCCTTTCTTAAGGGAAAACTCTTTATCTTGAGAAGCAGTCATACATAAGATTCCGTTCAAATATAGGATATCAATATCACCTTTATATTCATGTATTAAGGAAGAATCTCCCCCGTAGACACTCGTCTCAATCGTCACATATCGTCCCGTGGCGAAATCAAAACTACGCGAGTCGCAAATCCAAAACAGTCCAAAGTATGCGCCGCATGAAACATATCTGGGGGCCTATGCGCCGCATAACTCACTAAAATTTAACACAGAAAACTCCCCAGATTTTCACCTCTCAACCCATGCGCCGCATAACGGGCTTCTTTTCAGACCCCTTTTCCAATCCGGGCAAATATGCGCTACATCTTTCGTCAAATTTCATCCTCCAATCGAACTCCATACGAACTCAAACCTTCAATTTTAATCCCAAGCACTACTTTCACATTTAGCAGCTCGAATAAAACCTCACATCATATCATAGTGCTCTTGGAATGGATGGGTTTCATGTTTAAGGGTTGGATCAACCGTTGATTTGACTTCTTTTCTTGCTTCAACTTCATCCTCCTTTACTTCATTCATACGTGTCTACTCTTCACGTGGTTAAATGGGATACCATTCAATGGTTCCACCGTTGTCATCTTCACTTCATTGGGATCAACACAGACACAGTCTCACAAACACACACATGTCGTGATACATTTACAATTACGTTCGCGACCGGAATTGTAACTATATCCTTTCATACGTGTGCCCGATAACCCTTCTGTGCATCACCTACTTATCACCCTTCAAATATCCAGCATTAACTCTACTTGTCAGGTTCAAGTCCAAGTCCTTTGAACTAGTAGACTCAACAACATTGTCTACCAATCACTTCACTCTTCACCTACCTTTAAACTTCATTTAACTTCATGTACTTCATAGTCATCTTACACATTTAACCGGCTATAACTTTTCACCGATCTTCACACATTTCCACGCTCTTGAGGCATTAACGTCATCAAAGTTTGCTACATGGTGTTTACTTTCGACAATTAGGGATACACTACATAGAAATCTCTCCAGCTTCATTACTTTGCACACCGGTCAACACAAGCATGGCCATACAAACACGTTCGTGTCATGATACGCTTGCAATTATGTTCCGGACCATAATTGTAATTGTATCCTTTCACTTGCATGTCCGTTACCACATTTGTGTATCGCCTTCTCTTCACCAAATCCATTTACGCGACCATCTTCACACGTATAACATCTCACTTCCTTTCCGATCCATGTCACAAACCCCATGGGTTGGACATTAACGGAATACCATCTCACCTATTCCCCCAACATTCCTTCATTTCAAACACTTCACACATAAACTACATCGCACACTTATCAAATTCAGTTGGAGAAATGGCACATCACCTTGTGGACCGTCTATCGTAGCAATAGGATAACTTGCGACGGAGGAGCGGGAAACGGAAGAATAAAGGCTAAAACACATATCCACATTATCAATAAACACACATCAAATAGCCTTAATCCTACACTCTCACTCAAACCCAACCCGTCCTAGAGTACTTCATCTCAAAGCTAGGCATCCTACTTAAGCCTAATCTACTTCTCATCGGTCTAAGTCCAAAATCCTACGGCATAGGTCGAATTTTGGTTCACTTAAACCATTTCTCTGATACCAACTTGTAACACCCGACGTTTAAAAATATGGGTTTTCAAAAATCTTTCACCTAACGGTGTTAAAATTGCGGAAGTAAAGACTGTAAAAGTCAAAACCGATAAAAACATTTCGGTTTCTGCATTTAGTTGGTGTTACACGCCATATCAAACAATAGTTCAAATGAAAACCCAACGGTTGCCCAACATTAAACAACCGTTCACACATTATTACATATATTCGACATCAAAATGAAATGTAATCAAAAGTCTCCATAATAAGCAACTAGGGGTAGCTAAGGAATCTGCATGCTTTCTACCCACGCTCTCACGTCCTGCACCTACAAGTCCATCAAGCTAAACCTGAGGGAACAACCACATTAAAGAAACAAGTGTTAGCTATAAGAATAGCTAAGTAAGATCACACTTAATTAAAAGCATTTGTCCAATTAAAACATTTCTTCGTTAATAGACAAACTCATTAGGCACAACACACAACATACATATATGCATAACAACTTCATATCAATTAGGATAATCATCCTAAATGTGCCTATCCTGCATTAGTTCACACATTGTCACACATATCTTCGTTATCTACATATAAGTGTGCCCTGCATCACACCCGACTGGATGATCAACCAAAGGCTAATCAACGTATGTCGTTAAGGAATGGCAAGCCAATCCAAGAGTAATCCGTATATGGAGGTTGGTCAAACCCCTCGTATTACTCGCCCTGCATTAAAAAGACCATGTTGCAAGGAGCCACCCAAGCAACAACTACGTCAACGCACTCGCCCGGTTAAGGCTAGTACGGGTTAAGCTTAACACTTTCCCTGCATTATATTTACGAGCTCGGTTTCACACATATGGTTTAGGTAACACACATTCCTAAACCGTCACACACATATAGTCTAGGTAACACACATTCCTAGACATTCACACACTTTATCTTCATTACGTTTGGATCCTTAAACGTGCGAGTGACATGGCAACCTACCAAGTCTAGTGAGCTAGGTGTACAAGCCATGTAAGCATGTATATATCACACGTCAACATCATTTCTACATTTCACGCATAATAAGCTACTTCGTAATACTACATAAACTGCATTACAATATACTACATTAAGCAATACTTCATTTCACTACATTAGGGTCTGTATTTCAGGTCTCATGGTCAACTACATAACCCATAATACCTCCCGTGTAACCCGAGATACCCACATATATCGTAAGTTACCGTTAAGGAAGTTATATTAAGAAACCTTTGCTTGTTGAACCCTCAGCGTGACAAAAGTAGTGTATCTTACCTCGATACGGTTTAACAACAAGCTACAAGCACAATACAACGATGACTAGGTGTCTCCAATAACCTAGAACAAGTATAAGATCGAAATATAAGCTAAACGACACATTTTGTGAAATCTGGGCATGTGGTGCGCCGCACCTGCCAAGTGGTGCGTCGCACCAACCCTTCAGAAATTTTAGATCAACTATAGGTGCGCCGCACCTACCCTTTGGTGCGTCGCATATCGGGCTCCCATTGAAAAACCATAAACCTAAACTGGGCAGTGGTGCGCCGCACCTGCCAAGTGGTGCGTCGCACCAACCCTTCAGAAATTTTAGATCAACTATAGGTGCGCCGCACCTGGGGTGCAGATCAGCAACTCAATTTTGTTCTTTGATCAAATGAATTCCATACGAACCCATACCCCAAATCCAACCTGGGGACTTAAAATTAACCCTTTTAATTGCACTTTCATCATCTTTAACCATCCTATTAATCCTTTAATCCTTTACATCATAAATCAATCATTTAATCACCCGAATAACATGAAATCGGTGAACGTTTAATCAAATAACCCAACCCAAACCCTTATGGCCTGAATTAAGACTAATATAAGACTCACACAATCAGATCTCAGATGAGGAATACCTATATTACCTGTATTCGGTGATAAAGATCCAAGATCTAAGCAATACACGATCGATTTGGCTCCAAAACGAATAGATCTAGTGAGAAACTTGAGAGGGAAGGGAGGGGATCGGCTAGGGCTTGTTTAGGAGGAAAAAAATCTGCATAATGGCTCTCTAATGACAACTCCTAAGCCTCTAAACCCGTTTTTTGACTTTGCACACATGTCAAAACTAGCCCCAAGCTTCCTAATCCTTCATTGTTGGTCACAAACTACTTTATTGACCATATACATCATTAATCCTTCATTAAATGTCACTACATAGACATTAATCTTCATATTACACACATTTATACTACATTAACATTTAGGCTTACAAGCCTCACACATAACACACATTAACCACATATAAGCATTAAATCTAAAATAGACTTAACGACACACACAATATTGACTTAACGGCACTAGTCAACTAGTAAAGAAAAGTTTGGGATGTTACAGTTTTAACTTAAGCCGTAGTCTAGGTCAAACCGCCTAATTCTCTACGACCACGCATGGGCCACCATTCTGTAACACCCCAAGCCGAGGCTCGGAATATCACGGAAATCATATAGCGCAAGGTGGAATTACAATAAAACAAACTAAATGCAAATAAGGATTTAGTGAATCCATATCAAAACGAAACAAGTACCAAAATACATAAGGAGAAAATAACCATCAAGTTAACAAAAGAACATCCATAAGATGGCAACTCAATCCTAAGTATAATGCACAAGAGGAGGTTGATGGATCCTTGATCCATAAAGTCCAAAGTCCGGGTTAACAACAAGCAAGCAACTAAACTCCACGTCCGGGGAGAACCTGATTACCTGAAAAGTGTACTAAGCATAGTCAACACAAGGTTGGTGAGTTCGCAGTAATGGTCCATAAAGAACCAGCGTCAATAATCACAGTATACGAGTAGAGGCTCGGCATGACTTACAGCGAGCCTCTAAGTAGCACCATAATATCCAACAACAAGATTACACCAGACAAGTAAATGTGTAATAAGAAATGCATAAATGATATGAATATCAATGCAATGCCATATGCGTAAGTAACCCACAATGCCTATCTTATGCGTGATCTCCGATCACCTATACAACGATACTCGCTTGTCATCACCATGAACAAAGCGGCATCTCAAAAACATCGAGATATATATGTCTATATACTCGGGGTCAAGATCTACATCCAAAATGGGTGCATACATCTATACACCAGGATGTCAGCAATCCCCTGCCGAGGGCTCATCAGCAATGTATGCAATGCTTACAATCAATTGTAAATGCATCAATCATAAACCAACAATCAACATATAATAAACCTGAGCCAACAATCAATATTCGTCAAACATAAGCCAACGATCAATATTCGACAAACATAAGCCAACGATCAATATTCGACAAACATAAGCCAACGATCAATATTCGACAAACATAAGCCAACGATCAATATTCGACAAACATAAGCCAACGATCAATATTCAACAAACATAAGCAACTAACCACAATTTAAACCAACTATACGTACATACACTTAAGAGGATTCTACTTTCTTCGAGTCTCAGATGCTTATATATAGGGTCACCCGCAGCCTTCCCACCACATCTAAAACCCAATGAAGGCATAACCGACTTCCATGTATGTACGTCTATCCTAATATAAATGAAATACTTAACCACCATAAACTAATTCAAACAACGTGCTAAACCGTCTCATCAATCACACATTTAAACCAAATCCATCAATCAATCAACAACGTAAGTAAGCACGCAAGTTTACACTTTTCAGCCCGAATCTCAAGCGAGTAGGGAGATACGAAACTCACCTTGTCCGGCAAAGAAGCTAGTATAAGATTACAAACGAGTATTAGGATCCACACGTCCACAACCTATAATTATACATCATAATACCATAATGTCAACTCTACAATCATAAACAAGTTGGTTTAGCACAATTAAGTCAAGTCACAAACCCAAAACACCTTTACAACTTTAACGAGTAGGAACAAGACGCATTCGACTCGACCTTTTTAGAAATGAGAAGAGATTCATACAAAAAGAGTGTTACTACTAGAAACTAGACTCTCTCACGATTCCAACGATAGGTCATAAGACTTGATTGGACTTACGGATCAAAAGTTATTAACGTTTGAAAATTGACGCGCATACATTCACAGAAGCTATCCACTGCGCCGCAGTGAGCCAGAGCCATGCTCACTGCGCCGCAGTGGGCTCAAACGAAGCAAAAGGGCAGAACCAAGGCACTGCGCCGCAGTGAGTAAGGGTTGAGCTCACTGCGCCGCAGTGGCCACCCCCTGCAGTCTGCACCTGCAGTTCAAAGTGTAGGAAAACCAACCCACAACATCCAAATTCGACCCAAACCAATCCAAAACGACTAGTAGGAGGTTGTAACTCAAATTGAAGCATAACTAAACACCATTAACCATAAATAAACATAACCCGGTCCACAATTTCGACCAAAACATCAAAATCACACCCAAAACCTCCAAACCCTAATTTAACCTAAAACAAGATTTAAGCCGATTTAGGACTTGTAAATGCTCAAGATGACTAGAAATGCATAAACAAACATAAGTAGGTACAAATGAGATGAATTAGACTTACCAAAACTCCTCCTTGAGCTAGAACCCGAAATTAGGTCAAAATGGGTAAAAATGCTAGAACTTGGCTTTTGATTCTTCAATATGACGATAATGAGATGAAAGTGACTATGATTCTAATGTTATTTCAGTTCTAACACTAAATCGATGCAAGAAAAGATGAAGAGATGGAATGGTTTTCTTTTGCTTTCTTTACTTGAGAGAATAAAAGAGAAAGGGAGATAAAAAGGAAATGAGAGGATAAAGGGGGGATGGGTCACTAGTAGGCTCATGGGTCATGGACAACCCATGGGTCGACCCGTTTCCCCTTACAATCCAATTTACAATCGTTAGGCATTTAAACACCAATCAAAACATATTATCGACCCGAATATAACACATTGTCATTTATTTCACAAAACGACCCAAATAATTTATTAACTTAAATTGTTAGTCATATTACACGTAAAGTCAATGGGTCAAAATTCACGGATGTTACACTCCAACCTTTGCATGGGATGAGGATCGAACCCATGACATCTGTCTCCAGAGGCCAGGGTGTTTACCACTGATCCAACCATGCTAATTTACTAATTATTATCTTTTCTATGGCTAAATTAAACCACATAATAAGAGCAACTAATTGTTATTCCTTTTGGTTGAACTACTTTCGGGAAGATAGGTTCTTGATCATCGCTAGATACATTTATCTCGACACTATCACCTTTCCCTTTATGAGGTCTTCGTCTTTATCGCCCATGTTTAGAAACTCGATGGGAGTCTTGGTGTTATCTCCAATTTTGCAACACAGTCCCAAAATAAAGGCTCGTAAAAAGTCTTATACATTTTATGTTTTGCCCCCTTAACTTATCAAGGTTCTTATCTCCTTGTACAAAATAAATATATATAATTTGTAAGCTAAAAATATTAGAAAACAAACATGTAATGATGTAAAATAAAAAATCAAATATTACCTTTATTTTTTCACCCCATCAGTTAGCCGATGCATCAATAGTCTTTCTCAAGGGATCACAACCAGTTCCAGATTCAATTCTCTTCAATTCTCATTAAATGATTATACAATTTTCATTCTGTCTTCATACTTTCCAAATGATTGTTAATTTGCTTTTAACTGATAGTAAGCCCAGTACGCCTTTTCAAGTTCTTTTTTCTAATTTTATTGAATTAATCAGTTGGTTTGTTCCCAATTCTAACCTCGTTCAAGCGTCACCCAGTTTTATTGAAGTATCAGTTGGTCTTGATTTTTTTTTCTTAGTTTTCGTGACAACAACATCATTATCATGACTCAAGTCCATGAATTGAAAATTAATATTATAAGAAGCAACTATTAGCTAAGTTGTGGAGGAATAATTCAAGAAAAATCGCTATCAAATACAAAAAAATAGACCAATGTTCTCTAAAAAGTGGTTGCATAAACATTTATGAATTTTATTATCTTTTTAAGCATTGTCTTTTCTATTACTATTTAAATTCCAAGTTACGTATGGTTGTCTCATAATAAAAAAGTTGCAGAAACATTAATGTACATTTTTAAACTTATAAACATTTATGAGCTCTTACAACTACCACATTTATTATCAACCAACTAAAATTACTATGAAACACAATAAATAACAAGATTTAAGAAAATATGAAAGCCAAACACTTTCTCTCTACATAGACACACTTTCTTTCTCTCTCTCTCTCCCTCTCTCTCTCTTTCTAACTTCCCTCTAAGGGCTCTTTCTCTCTCAACTTTCTTTCTCTCTAGATCGAGAGTCTGAGATCGAGATTGAGAGTTTGGGATCTGAGATCGAGATTTGTCTCCCTTTTCAGCTTTGGCTCCACCTTCGCCGTCGGGTATTTTTTCAAGGGTTGAACCCTAGGCCCGAGGTCCTTCTGAAAGCAGCCTTCTCTACCTTTGATAGGGGTAAGACTGTTTATGTCATACCTCCCTCATACCCATGCTATAGCCGGGATTGAATACTGTTGTTGTTTGAAAGTCAAACAGATTTAATTTTATAGTATTAGTAAAGCAAATTCAGATCATCATAGAACTTATAGTATAGTATACACATATACATATACATATAAATAGATACAGCAATAAAATTTATATATAATGTTATATATCCCATAACAAACTTAAATATAATAATAATAATAATAATAATAATAATTTTCATTAATTAAAATATTTTTACATGAAGGTGGATGGGAGCCAAGATACAAGTTATGCTCCCACTCCTTTTTGAATACAAAAACACATTATATGAAAGATAAAAGTACGACTTCTAGTATTATTTGAGTGGGTAATAGAGATAGACTTAATACGTGAAAGTGTGTCCAAAGCATCCTTATCAAATTCCCCAAAAGTGGAGAAAGCGAATGGTATGAATTTGTATCCGTTGTCGTCATATTTGGACGCGTACTTCCTCTTTTTCTTCTCCAGAACATTGTGCAAGGCTACCCCGGGTACAAAGGAAGTCGCCTTCTTACAAGCAAAAGGAGAAATGCATGTCACATCTAGCATGCGTCTTTACCTTGTACCCAATTAAATAATAAAAGGTCTGCCGGGCGTAGATGATAATAATAATAATAATAATAATAATTTGTTTGTTGAATGAAAAGATCGATATATAATAATAATAATAATATAATAATAATAATATAATAATAATAATATAATAATAATAATAATAATAATAATAATAATATAATAATAATAATAATAATAATATAAAATCTATAATATAATAATAATAATAATAATAATAATAATAATAATAATAATAATATAATAATAATAATAATATAATAATAAAATATCAATGATAATAATAATAATAATAATAATAATTTGTTTGTTGAATGAAAAGATCGATATATGAAAACATACGGAAACACATTTTTTATGGATATTAATGCATGATTTGTTTTTTGTTGTTAACAAAACATGAATTTGATTAGTTTGCTTTGGAAAAAAAAAGAAAAAAAAATACCTGAAAAGAAGAAGTCAAGAAACAGATCGATGGATGAAAAGACAGTCAAAAAGATGTATAAATTATCAAGTTTAGTAAGTAAAACAAAAGTGCAAATGAACTCTTCAAAAGAGAAGGTTAAAACTTTACCAATATCAAAACTCTTGAGTTTAAATTCAGACATCGACGATAATAAATTATTGATCACGAAAAACTAAAGTAAAACAAACGATGATAAGTCCAGCTGGTCAGAGGCATTCCTAGTGATACTTATGGATGACAAGTTTTGAGGTTTTTCTTTCTGAATACTTATAACGGTCTATGATCATTATTTTATTGTTTACGATATGTGCAAAATTTTATCATTATACTATAAGATTTTCTTGATGTGATATCCCAAATGAATGTTGTGGAGAAAAACAGAAGGTGAATACAAAAGGCACAGGGTAACACGACCAGAAAAAGGGTAACCCGACCAGGGTATTAGCGGCGACGTCGCCGCTAATGCTGCCACGTGGCATACCCGACATGCCTGCAATAATGACTGACGACGTCCGATCCCAAGATGCCACGTCACAGGCATTAGCGGCGACGTCGCCGCTAATGCTGCCACGTGGCATCTTGGGATCATTTTCTCCCAATTATATGATATGACGTAAAGGGGCAGACATTATCCATGTCGGAGTATTAGCGGCGACGTCGCCGCTAATGCTCTTCCATGCATAATCTCTGCACCTTTACGTCGGATCATATAATTGGGAGAAAATTTCGTTATATATACTGCATTCTCTTTCGTTTTCAAAATCGCTAATTCCCTTTCGCACAGGTATATATCTTACGTATACATATATATATTATGAATATAGATATAGATATTATACTTATGTGTAATTATATATATAGTTATTGTACTAACTATATATATAGTATGGATACCATCAATAGTTACTGAACTAGATGTTGACTTGTTTACTTGAATTGTTTCAGATGGATAGTTTGGAGGATATTTGGGCAGACCCAGAAAACGTACGTATTGAAGTGCCGGATGATGAGTTTGAGACACCTGATGCAGACGGTGAATTTGACTGCGAAACTGGAGACTTAGAAACCGAGGAGGTGTTCGCTTCCTTCGAAGAATTGACGGAGTGGGCTCAAAGAACAGCACAGGAGTTGGGTTATGTTCTAGTCAGACGGCGATCGAACACCAACTCGTTAAAGGTGGTCAATAAAGTGACACTAATATGTCACCACGGTGGACCACACGATAAAAGGTTAACTGGGCACCCAAACGGTCCAACAAGATAGGCTGTCCCTTTACTCTGGAAGGCCGCCCCGGGTATGATGGTGGTTGGAGGGTCACTGTCAAGGACTGGAAACACAATCATGATCCAGCTACCGATCTGCAGGGGAATGCATACGCGAGATGGATGACGGAAGAAGAAAAGGAATTTGTGGTAAACCAATCGGATCGCAGTATGTACCCACGTCAGATCCTGGTAAACCTCAAAAGAGAATTTCCAGGAAACCTGACTCGAAGAGGAGACATTACCAACTTTCTGAAATCGAGACGGAGGTCGGGCCAAGCAGGGCATACTCCAATGCAGGTACAAACATCATATTAGTGATTATGTACTAAGTTGTTGGAAGTGACTTATTTACTATATCTTGTTCACCTGTCGCAGGTTATGTTCTCACTGCTGCAGGAGAAAAACTACATTTACCAGTTTACTACAAATAGTAAAAATGGACGGTTGGAGAACCTCTTTTTCATGCATCCAACCTCAATGACCCTATGGTGCGCATTTCCCTGGGTTATTGAAATGGACGCCACGTACAAAACCAACGTGTAGAACATTCCGCTTGTTGAGATTGTCGGCGTGACTTCAACGGGCAGGACCTTCAGTTTAGCATATGCTTTTATCGTAAACGAGCAGGAGGCGAATTATCAATGGGTGTTACAATCTCTCAAGTCCACCCTTGTTGAAGGCTTTGCCGTTCGTGTCGTTCTAACTGACAGGGAGCAGGCCCTGATGAGAGCATTGAAGGTTGTTATGCCGGAAGCGAAACACCTGCTATGTAGGTTCCACATATGGCAAAACATAATCAAACACTGCGAACCGGCATTGCGGCTGAAAGATGTAAACATTGAAAAGCTTCGCGTCTGGTGGAGAAGAGTCTATAAATCTCGGACAATTGACGAGTTTAAATCATACGAGAAAGAGTTAAAGAAAAAATTAGCAGATTTTCCAGGTGTCTACAGGTACCTGAACGAGAATTGGTTGTCCCTGTACCAAGAGCAGTTTGTGTCATGTTGGGTCGATGAACATCTTGATACGTCCCACGGTGTATCAATATACCAAAGTATATTGAACACAGAACAGTTGTAGAGGGGGGTGAATACAACTTTCCACAATCTTTACAAACTTTTAAACACAAAACGTTTTAAGATTCAGATAAAGAATATCAAGCAAGTAAGTAAAGTGCAGGAATCATTAAAACAGTAAAGTAGTAAAGGAATCAAAACATTCTTGAACACAGATTGTTATTTTCAAAATGTAATCCTTTATTAAGAAATAATCTATACAAAGAATTACAGGGTTGTTGCGGAATAAAGATAGCCTATAGATATCTAAACAACCCTATGAAATGACAAACAACAATCAATTAGTTTCAGCTCAAGAGAATCAGCCCAAGCTGATCTCGTACAGACTAAGCTGTGTGTAAGAGCAGAGAAACTTTTGTGAAGAATGATTCTCAGGAAATGCCACACATATGTAATCCATGAATGAGGCTTTTATAGGCACAAGCGCTCATTCATTAGGTGTCCGTTGCAGCTACGTGTAATTCGTTCAGTGGTTGATGAAGGAATAATCAATCGTGCCTTTCATGGTACTTGTGGTCCCCCACAACTGACGCACATTCTTCATCTACCAATAGGAGTATGGACACGCATATGTAAACAACCACCAACCTGGATCCTAGGATTCTTCCTAGTCACATCATTTGTCATTATCTTCAATCCAGGTTGTTATCTTCACTTGATTGTCAGACACAGATTGGGCCGTTTGTCAAGGCACCAATCTGCCTAAGTGTTTCCAAGCTGACTGCTAATCCCAAGCTGTCTTCCACTAACATCTTGGTCTTCTATCTTCAATCCTCCTCTTCGACTTGGACTGAATGCTAATACAATTTGATGCAGCTTGAATAACACTTGCTTCCATAAGATATTACAATTACAAGTATGAAGCATGATCTGGGTCAGAGACAGATCGTAAGCTGTGTCAGCTTAGTCTGACCCAGATCAGATTACAAGAACCAAAAGATTACTAAGTGTTTATAGGTCAGATTTGTCATCATTAAATTTACAATTAACATTGGGACTCAACAATCTCCCCCTATTAGATGATGACAAAACCCAACTACACTTCTAACTATCAGCCTACAAAGAATCAAATAAAAATTTGACTAACAGCTTGTGACCCTTTGAATCTTTTGGGTTCTTTTCAATCTGATATGAAATTTTAACCAAGAAGCTAAATTTGTACAACTGCCTTTGTATATATAGAGAATAAATTAAAGATATTACAATCTACATTACTATTCTCCAAGCATTTCAATTGCTTCTTGCTTAACCTCAAATGATGGAGCAACTCTCACATCAAGTTGCCTATCTAACCCTTCATCTATAAGGAACTGCTCATACCCATTACCTTCTTCATTAAAGTTTCTGCAGAATCTGTATAAGGTAAATAGGTGCATAGATGGTACCTGTTTTAGTTCAGCAGTCCTTTGAAACACCAAATTTCTTCTAGCATCTACAAAGTACATCCCATGCCCAGGTTCAGTTATGAACTTCCCACATCTTGCATCTTTGACACCAGCAGGTAGAGATAGATTAAGATTATCAAGAATCTTGTCAATTGCACCAGAAGATAATTGTGCTAGCAACTCTGTAGGAGACAAGTTTTGGAGAAAAACTAAGTGGTCACCTCCAGGAGCATCAATCCTTTCATACCTTTTTCTTTTCTTCTTCAGTGGCTCAGCTGACTCATCTTCATAATCCATATCAAATGCAATTGGTCTTGGAAGGCCAGAGATATCAATCTTGTACTTTACAACAGCAGCTAACTTCTTCTCAATGGCTTCCAAGACTGTCTCTTTGTGAACTCCAGACATACCAGTAATGATATTATGTAGTTCCACCCACTCTGTGTACCCTAGATCAAGCAGTTTGTCAAGATCATGGTTTTCCCAGTTGGTTTCATAACCTTTCCTTGTAAACCTTATGCTGGGAATATTCTTTCCTTTTCGCCTTTTTAGTAGAACTTGGAGGATTGGTTCTGGATGCCTTCTATAATGGATATTTTCAGTGACTTGTCTTTTCTCCAAGGCATCAAACCAATTATGGGCTTTCACACTTTGCACCACATCTTTAACCTTCTGAGATGGTTTAGAATGAACCACCATCTTCTTCTTTTCCTTTCCTTTGCCTACAACTTTCTTTTTGGAACCAATGGCTGCAAGATCTTCTTCATCTTCCTTATTCAATTGTTCTTGAACAGCCTTGGCAATTTCAGAATCAGACTTAGTTGCAGCAATTCTTTCTCTTTCTAGTCTGTCCTCCTTAATCATCTTGTATGCTACCTCAACTGTTACCACAAGCTGTGGAGCAGTTTCAGTTGCAATTTCCCAATCCTTTTCTTTCTCAGTTAAGACTTTCACACCACTTGACCCAGCTTCAGTTGTTCTTTTCTTGATCATGAACTGGGACAGAGTGGTTGTGTCTTCACTAGATGAAGATTCATCAATTTGTACATTGGGAGCTGGGTCAGCTTGAGTTGGCACAGATTGTACAGGGTCAGCTTGGGAGAACTTTCTTTTCTTTTCAGCCTTCTTTTCTTTTTCAACTACCTTTTCTTTTTCAACTACAACAGCCTTCCTTATATCCTTTTCAACACCAACTTCCTTCTTTATATCTCCCATTTCATTGACAATCTCCCCCTTGGTTGTATCACTCTCCTTTCCAGTCTCTTCATTCACTTTTCCAACAGTTTCACCACCAGACTCAGATTCTGGTCTTTTTATCTCTTCCACATCCTCCTTCTCACTTTCCACCTTAGAACCATACACAACCACTCTTCTATCTTTTTGAGCCTCCTCAGCTCTAGCCTTATCCTGTCTCACTTTCAACCTTTTAAGATAATCTTCAATATCTCTATCAACCTGAGCTTTTTGTCTTTCTATTTCAGCTTCACTCATAGCACTCCTCTTAGTAGTCTTCTCCCCCTTTTTGTCATCATCAGCAGGGAAAGAGCTCACTGGAGTTGCAAGAAAGCCTTGGAGTGCATTGTTGATCAAGTCAATTTTGATATTGGTGAGACCACACGATCTTCTTAGCTCAACATAGTCTTCATGGAGGAGCTCTATCTTGGATTTAACACCCTTAGACACTTCAATCAGCTCTTTCTTGAAATCTGCTTTTGACTTATTTGCAGATCGAAGTTCTATGGTGACATCCCTTGTAAATTTGGTTGCAACATTTTCAATCTGACCCAGAATGCTCTTGTTTCTTTCATTCTCTGCATTGACTGCCTTTTTAAGACTATCAAGAGACTCTGTCAGCTTGCTCTAGTTCTTCTGCATCAAGTCAATTGCTTTCTTAACATATTCTTCCAATGCAGACTGATCTTGACTCAGCTTATCCACCTTCTTATCCGTCAAATCCTGATCCTTTTGGATCTTTTCCAAGCATTCGGTCAGCTTTGAGCTCTCAACCTTAGAGGTTGAAATGAACTTAGTGAGCTGACCCACCACATCTGAAAATGAGATAGTGGCAGCTTGGGAAGGACTTGCAGTTGGCTTAAAAGCCACTGACTCTGGAAAGAGCAGCCTGCAATCCTTAATTTCAGGGTCGTTGGGAATATTTAGAAGGGGGTGGAGGTTCAAGGAGTTTTGGAACATTTGCTCATGAGAGTGAGTCTCATGAGTGGATCTTTCAGAATTGATGATGAGTTGGTCAGCCTGAGAAAGATTGACGTTTAATTCAGGCTGAGGGCCAGTGGGAATGTGTTGATCTTGATTTTGATCAACTCCTCCACTGGCATCTTCCATCAGAGCATCCCTTGAGGATGGATGGGCAAACCCATCATCGAATGAAGAATCACTTCCGGAGATAGTGATCATATTCTCATTGACATCGAGAGGACCATCAATGGTTCCCTTTGCTGCACAAGGGGCTGACATGACTGCCTTAAAGACAGCCAAGTAACCTGCAGAATCCCTCTGTCCAAGGACAGATGCAGACACAGACTCTGCAGGTGTAATGTTTTGTGTAGTTGATTGCCCTTCAACAGAGGTGTGTTGTTGTACCAAAGTATCCTTAGGGAGAATTGAGGCCTGTACCCCTCCTTGTGACATAGAAGGGGCATTGGCAGCCTGTGCAGACTCAGAGAGTAAGATAGAAGGAGTCTAATCAGCTTGGGGAGGAGAAGCAGTGTCACCAATGCGTTCGATACTTCTCTCCTTAGGCTGACCATCCTCAGAAATGATGTGCATTGACTCTGAATCACTTTGGATTTGGGCTAGATCCTCTGTTACCCCTTTAATGATATCATCAACCTTTTGGGAGGCTGATGATGGTGAATTCGGTTTAGACTCAGTATGACCTTAGGAGGAGGTCTTTCTTTCAATACCTTCACCCTGTTTGGAGGGTTGGGTAGCAATGGGTGTTCCCTTTAACTCGTCTACACTCTTTTGGGAGACTGCAGATGGGCGTGGTGTATTCGGCTTGCCAGCTTGGGTGGCAGGGACAGCTTTGGAACGTTCCTTAGCTTCCACTGCACCTTGGGGGATCTCAAGAGATGATGTTGCAATATCAACCCCAGAAGCTGACATAGATTTCTTTGAAGATCTTTTCTTTTTGGCCTTGAGAGGTACTAAGTCCTCAACAAGGGGTCTTTTAGAGTCGGATTTTGAGCGAATGGACGAAGGTGTGGCTAGGGAGGCTGATGTTTTAGCCAACCCTTCACCCTCTTTTGTAGGAGTAGAATTGTGAATAGATTCAGAAGAGTTTGAGGGTTCAGAAGCATGTGTACCTGGGTCCCTCTGATTAGCAGATTGAGTGTCAGACCCAGATCGCGTCGAAGTAGGGACAACTTCCCTTAGTGCTTCTTGTTCCTCTTCTCTTTTCCTGCAAAAATCAAGGTAGATCTGCATTGCTCGGGTCAGACCCTGCACAGATACCTTTGGACTATTGAAGATGTTGTTATTGATAGATTTGCATTCAACAGTCTGACCAGTTGCCAGACTGAAATCATTGTCAAGAATGGCATCAATGATAAGAGCAAGAATCCTACCATAAGGTATGGTAAGACTCTTCTTATGAACGCGATCAACAAGGTCCTTAAAGATTAAAGCAGCAAAATCTATTCTGGTCATGGTGACCATTGCATGAAAAATCTGCAATTCTAGGACATTAGGCTGATCAAAGCTGCCTGCCTTTACTTGTAAGGTTTTCGAATTTTGATCAATAAGTAGTTCCAAATGCCAGTTAAATGTTTCATTTTAACAACTGAAGCAGTGGACTAGTATATCCAACTTCTTGCAAAACATTTTTGGCTTCAGTATGAGACACAACATCATCATATTCATCATCAGGCATATATGACAGCTCAAAAGCAGACTTAAGCCTTTCGTAAGAAATATATACCTTTTTCTTACCGTTGAGGATTGAGCCATAGATTGCAGCATCTCCTTTCTTATTCTGTTTCACGACACAGCTCGCCCAAAATTCACACAAGAGATCTTGAAACACCCAGTCTGGCTTCTCAAGCATCACTTTGCCAAATGGATGATACCACAAGAAAGCCACTATTTCATCGTATCCTTTAGCCCATGAAGGAGGATGAATATTGGCGTACACCAGACTATCAATCTTGATTTTACCAGTATCAAGATCAGCAGGAACCACTACTACCTTATCTCCACCACATAAGGAGACAGCTTGTTTGCGCTTATTGGAGCTGGAAACTGACTTTCAGATTCGGAACTAGATGGAGAATCATTGGTATGAATAGAAACAGAAGATGATGCCATTTTGAAAACAAATTTTAGAAGAAATTAAATTTAATAAAACAGTAATCAGATTTGAGAGAAAAATTGATTTAAGAAAAATGTGAACAAGTGATTTGTGATTTTAGGTTAAATAAATGTTATATACAAAACCCAAAATATCTTATTTGAAAAAGTTGGAGAGAGAAATATTTTGATTGGTTGATCAACAAGTAGTGGTGGTACTTTTTCAGTAACCGGTAGGACCACTACACGTGTCACACTCCAATAGGATCAACCAAGTACACTTAATAAAATAATGAAAGTAATAAAACGCACTGAGATATTTAATAACAAAAATAACCACGAAGTTGGGTCAGACTCAGCTTACCCTCTTTCACTCGAAATGCACCAAGTGCAAAAGGGTAGTCTGGGTCTGACACAGCTTACCCTCAAAATTTTAGTATAACTCTAAGGGGTCAGATTTGCTATTACTTAGCTCACTACATTCTACAAATTAAGCATACCTAGCTTACTTATGAGATAGTTGAACCTTGATTCATCCAATGGCTTTGTGAACAAGTCAGCAAGCTGATTGTCTATTGGAATGAAGTGGAGCTCAACATCTTCTTTCATCACATGATCCCTGATGAAATGATATCTTATATCAATGTGCTTGGTCCTTGAATGAAGCACAGGATTGTTTGAAATTGCTATGGCACTGGTACTGTCACAAAACATTGGAGTTTTTGTTGCAGTGACACCATAGTCTTGAAGCTGATATTGCATCCAAAGAATTTGGGAGCAACAGCTTCCTGCAGCAACATATTCAGCTTCTGCAGTAGAGATAGAAACTGAATGCTGCTTCTTGCTGGACCAGCTTACAAGTCTATTGCCAAGCAATTGACAAGCTCCTGAAGTACTTTTTCTGTCAATCTTACAGCCTGCAAAGTCATAATCTGAATAGCCAATTAGATCAAATCCCGAGTCTTTAGGATACCAAAGACCCAGATTGGGACTACCTTTAAGGTATCTAAAGATTCTCTTCACAGCTTTAAGATAAGATTCCTTAGGACTAGCTTGATATCTTGCACAAAGGCATGTAGCAAACATAATATCTGGTCTACTAGCAGTTAAGTAAAGTAATGATCCTATCATACCCCTATAAGCTGTGATGTCAACAGACTTACCATTTTTATCTTCATCCAGCTTATCACAGTTCCCATAGGAGTTTTCATAGGTGAGCAATCAGTAAAACCAAATTTGTTTATGAGATCTTTAACATACTTTCCTTGGTTTATGAAAATTCCATTTTTAGTCTGTTTAACTTGTAAACCCAGAAAATAGTTTAGTTCTCCCATCATGCTCATTTCATACTTTTTAGACATTAATTCAGAAAACTTTTTGCAAAGTCTTTCACTGCTAGACCCAAATATTATATCATCTACATAGATTTGTACAAGCAGAATATCACCATTATACTTTCTCACAAACAAAGTCTTGTCAACATTACCTCTTTTGAAGTTATTAGCCAATAAGAATTTAGACAAAGTATCATACCATGCCCTTGGAGCTTGCTTCAACCCATAAAGAGGCTTGTCAAGCTTGAACACATGGTCAGGAAACTTTGAATTTTCAAAACCAGGAGGCTGTTCAACATAGACTTCTTCTTCCAATTTTCCATTAAGAAATGCACTCTTCACATCCATTTGATAGACCTTGAAACCCTTGTGAGCAGAGAAGGCCAAGAACATTCTGATTGCCTCTAATCTTGCCACTGGTGCAAAGTCTCATCATAATCAATTCCATCCTCTTGTCTGTAACCAAGAGCTACCAATCTTGCTTTGTTTCTGGTCACAACTCCCCTTTCATCCATTTTGTTTCTGTAGACCCACTTGGTTCCAATCACAGTCTTGTGATGAGGTCTTGGAACAAGTTCCCAAACCTTGTTTCTTTCAAACTGTGTTAGCTCATCTTGCATTGCATTAACCCAAGAGGGATCTTCCAGAGCTTCATCAACCTCAGTTGGTTCCATCTTGCTTACAAAATTGACAAACATGCAAAAGTTGCCTGTTGCCTTTCTTCTTGTTTTCACACCAGAGAGTGGATCACCAATGATTTGGTTGATTGGATGAATCTTTGTCCATCTAGTAACTGGGACAATGGACTGATTCAGATTAGATGGTTCAGCATGATCAGCTTGAGGAAGAGGCTGATCAGCTTGGACAGGAATGGAGGAGTCTGAACCAGTTGGAGAGTCATTTAATGGATTCTGAATAATAACTTCAGAAGGAGTAGGATCAGCTTGTGCATCTTCAAAGATTGGAACTTCTTCTTCAATGAGTTGCTCCCCCTGAGTTTGAGCATTATTAGCTCCAACTGGAGGATTTGTTGGAGGCTCATTCTCAGGTACAGCCAGTTCTTCAAAATTGAAGTCTTCATTTTCAGGAGGAGAGCAGTCTGGCTTGGAACAACCTTCATCAATGCTTACATTTACAGAGTTCTCAATTGTTTTGGTTCTCTTGTTGTACACTCTGTAGGCCTTCATCATTGTTGCATATCCAAGTAGGATACCTTCATCTGATTTCTCATCAAACTTTCCAAGATGGTCTTTCTGATTCAGAATATAGCAAGGACTTCCAAACATTCTTAGGAAACCAATATCAGGTTTTCTCCCCCTAAGAAGTTCATATGCAGTCTTCTGGTGTCTTTTCACAATGAGGGATCTGTTCTGGGTAAAGCAAGCTGTGTGTACTGCTTCAGCCCATAAATGAGACTTGACATTGTTTTGAGCCATCATGGATCTGGCAGCTTCAATAAGAGTTCTGTTTCTTCTTTCTGCAACACCATTTTGTTGAGGAGTTCTGGCAGTTGAGTAGACTTGTGAAATTCCCTTTTCACTGCAGAATGAATTAAGAGTGATATTCTTGAATTCAGTGCCATTATCACTTCTTAATTGCCTAACAGGCCTTTTGTAGAGAATTTCAGCTTGCTTGATGAAATGAATAATGCTGTCAGCAGCTTCACTCTTGTGTCTTAGAAAGAAAACCCAGGTGTATCTTGAATACTCATCAACAATTACCAAAGAGTAGCTCATTCCAGTGAATGATGGAGTACTGATTGGTCCAAATAAGTCCATATGAAGCAGATCCAAACAATTTTCAATGGTTGAGCATGTCTTAGACTTAAAAGTAGCTTTATGTTGCTTGCCTTTCTCACAAGCACCACACAGCTTGTCCTTCTCATAGTTAATCACTGGAAGACCAGACACCAACTCTTTCTTACACATCTTGTTGATGTCTTTGAAATTCATATGAGACAGCCTTTTATGCCACAACCAATTCAGCTCATCTTGAGACTTTGACATGAAACAGACTTCTCTTGTGACAGTTGGATTTCTCATGTCAAAAGAATACAAAGACTCATCCCTCTTTGCAATAAGAACCACATTGCCTTCCAAATCAAGAACAATTCCCTTATCAGACCTGAATCTCACTTCATTACCAGCATCACACAACTGACTCACACTGATCAGATTGTGCTTCAAACCATTTACATATGAGACTCTTCTGAAAGTAAGAGGACCATTCGAAAGAACACCAAAACCTTCAGTCTTTCCTTGAGAATCATCTCCAAAAGTAACATTAGGACCAACGCGAATCCTAAAGCTACACAGCAGGGACTTACATCCGGTCATATGCTTGGAACATCCACTGTCCAAGTGCCAGGTGTTATCGTTATGACGGCCCTGCAATTATGATAAGAGATTAGTTCATTTTGGGAACCCATCCAAGGATGGGTTCACCAGAGCTGACCTTCTGGTCTGACTCAGATTGGGGAACTAAACACAGACTCTTATCACATTTTGAAACCCATTGTTGCTTGGTCTGTCCTTTACCAGATTCAAAGTACTTTTTAGCAACACTCAAGGTTTCCTTCTTAACAAAACCTTTGCCTATTCCAACCTTTTTACATTCAGCTCTCAATTTTCTTTGATCAACAATTTTTGGATCAGACACCTTCTCAAGAAAATTGGTTTTCATTGACACCTTATCAGTTTTGGACTCAACATATTTTAAAATCAACTTGTCAGAGTCAGACTTGGTGTTACTTGAAATAGACTCAGATTTTGCTTGTGACTCATTTCCTAGAGAACCAGACTTCTTACTCTTTAAAAGCTTAATTTTCTCTTTTGGAACACTGTGATCTCTAACCTTTCTTTTATTTCTCTTTAAACTATTCTTGTTTGTTTTATTCTTTGAATCTGACACAGATTGGGTGATGGTCAGCTTAGACAAGTCAAGACTTTCTTCAGGTTTTAACTCAACAACCTGATCAGCTTTAGACACAGCTTCAGCAATGGTCTGGCCCATAGTTTCAGGATCTTTAAACCCAATACCAGATTTCTGAACCAACTTAATTGGTTTAGAAATAGTCTCTTTGGTTTGGACTTTGGGTGGTGAAGGAGGCTGATAACAAGGCTCCATAGCACATACTTCAGCTATGGCTATGGCCCTATCATAATCACCATCAAAGATAGCTTGGATCTGATGAGGTATTTGATCATTCACACATTTAGCAACTCTTTTAGAGCTTATAAACCATGTTTCAGTAATCTGTTTTACCTTTAAAAACTTTTCTTCTGCAATTTTAGCTTCTTTAATCAAAATGGAGTTTAATTGCTTTTGAGCTTTAACTTCAGATTCTAGTTTTTCAATGGTGTGACTCTTAGAGCTGTTATCAAGTTTCAAAAGATGTATTTCCTTTTTGAGTTCTTGATTAAATGTTTTTGCAGTAAAACCTCATCACCAAGTTTGTTCAGTCTGGACAGCTTCTCATTATCAGACAGATTTGAAAAAAAAGTTACCTCAGGTGGAGCAGTCTGACTGGTGGATGCCTGGTGAGCTGACTCAGATTGCTGTTGTATTTTACCAGATCTTCAGCAAATCTTTGAGTAGCTTCTTTAGCCATGAAACACTTGGCATCTTTGTACAGCTCATCATCAGATGATGTGGCACTTTCAGCCCAGTTTTTGGCTACCAGACTCTTCTTATTTCTGTTCACTTTCTCAGTCAGCTCAACTACTTGTGCTTTCAAGGCTTTGTACTTTGTCTTGAGCTTAGAGTATTTTTCACCTCTTCCACCTTTGGCTGGCACAGCTTGAGCAGTTTCTTTGGATCTACAATCACCAGCCATGTGTCCAGTCTTGCCACACTTGTAACAAGTAACCTTGGACATATCAAATGGCTTCTTGGCTTTATCAGCTTGGCCACCTCTTCCTTTTCCTTTAAACTTGTTAAAGGATCTCCTTCTGATCCTTTCAGCCAACATAGCTACTTCATTAGCTAGTTCATCACCATCAGATTCATCATATTCAGATTCAGCACAAACAGAGTTAGGATTTGACATCACAGGAATATCATCATTAACATAAGGAATGATCTCATTATTAATTGAACTAGGGTGTTCAGTCATAGAAGCAACAAGTGCAGCAGCAGGCTGACTATAAGAATCACCCATAGCAATTAGTTTCAGCCTCTGAACATTCTTGGTTATGAAGCAAACCAAAAAGTCCAGGGAGATCAAGATCATGATAAACATAACTTAATTTAACAGATGAAATATAGTTGTTCCATTTGGGTGGTAATGAATCAAGAAATTTGCTCTTTAAAACCTCATTTTTCTTATTAATTCCAATAGCAGCTAAATCATTTACCAAAGCATTAAAGCGGGTATGAGTGTCAGTCAAGGATTCATTTCTCAAAGAGAAAAATCTCTCATACCTCCTGGTCAATGTAGTAATTGTGGATTCCATGGAGGTAGAGCAACCCTCAAACATAACAGTCAATGTACCCCACATTTTCTTTGCTGTTGAACACATTTTAGTTGAATGGTAAAGGTCTTTGGGCACAGCTTGGACAATGAAATTTCTAGCCTTCACATCCAAGTTTGCCAACCTCCTATCCTCATCCCCCCAATCTGCCTTGTCCTTAACTATAGATTTGACTGTGGCAGGAATGGTTGGTTGACCTTCCCTGACCACAGCTTCTACCACAATGGTTTGTGTAGGAACATAAGGACCATCCGTAAGGAAGTCAGGCATATTGTTATCGATGGATTCAAGGAACAAAGACATTCTACCTTCCACCCACTGAAATCATCTTTGTCAAACATGGGTGGTCGGGTTGAAGAACCATTATCAATATAAGATGACATTGCTTTACTATAAATGAAAATATGCAAGGATCAAGTCAAGTTAATTCTCAACCACCGCTCTGATACCAATTGATACATCCCACGGTGTATCAATATACCAAAGTATATTGAACATAGAACAGTTGTAGAGGGGGGTGAATACAACTTTCCACAATCTTTACAAACTTTTAAACACAAAACGTTTTAAGATTCAGATAAAGAATATCAAGCAAGTAAGTAAAGTGCAGGAATCATTAAAACAGTAAAGCAGTAAAGGAATCAAACATTCTTGAACACAGATTGTTATTTTCAAATGTAATCCTTTATTAAGAAATAATCTATACAAAGAATTACAGGGTTGTTGCGGAATAAAGATAGCATATAGATATCTAAACAACCCTATGAAATGACAAACAACAATCAATTAGTTTCAGCTCAAGAGAATCAGCCCAAGCTGATCTCGTACAGACTAAGCTGTGTGTAAGAGCAGAGAAACTTTTGTGAAGAATGATTCTCAGGAAATGCCACACATATGCAATCCATGAATGAGGCTTTTATAGGTACAAGCGCTCATTCATTAGGTGTCCGTTGCAGCTACGTGTAATTCGTTCAGTGGTTGATGAAGGAATAATCAATCGTGCCTTTCATGGTACTTGTGGTCCCCCACGTACTGACGCACATTCTTCATCTACCAATAGGAGTATGGACACGCATATGTAAACAACCACCAACCTGGATCCTAGGATTCTTCCTAGTCACATCATTTGTCCTTATCTTCAATCAAGGTTGTTATCTTCACTTGATTGTCAGACACAGATTGGGCCGTTTGTCAAGGCACCAATCTGCCTAAGTGTTTCCAAGCTGACTGCTAATCCCAAGCTGTCTTCCACTAACATCTTGGTCTTCTATCTTCAATCCTCCTCTTCGACTTGGACTGAATGCTAATACAATTTGATTCAGCTTGAATAACACTTGCTTCCATAAGATATTACAATTACAAGTATGAAGCATGATCTGGGTCAGAGACAGATCGTAAGCTGTGTCAGCTTAGTCTGACCCAGATCAGATTACAAGAACCAAAAGATTACTAAGTGTTTATAGGTCAGATTTGTCATCATTAAATTTACAATAACATTGGGACTCAACAAATCTCCTATCATAACACAACAAAAGAGTCCTTCTACCAGAAACCTCCGCTCTAGTTTCTGGTTAGCAGCGGCAGCTCTCCCTGAGCTGATCCCTGCAAAACAAAATTAACAAATAAATATATATACATATCTATATATATATTTGACATACATCTATATATACTTACCCCCGCTACGCCTGCAGCCCCATGATGGATTCCACCCCCAATTCGGAGGGTCATTGCCACCATCTCCGCCGTGAACGGCAGCCATTTTAACCTACATAAGTTATACACAAGTTATAAATCAATAAAAACAATGATCAAGGTTAAAAAAGCCCCAAATGAAATTAACATATTTTGGACACATTTTTTGTATAATCAATTTATACTTATTATACCTAAAATGACCACATTTTTTCAACTTATTTTTATAAGCTTCTTTTCTAACAATAATACTTGCAATCATATTAACCTAATAACAACTATATTAACAATTATATAATTTCTAACAATCATATTAACAAGTGTTTTCTAACATAATACTAACAATCATATTAACAATAACCATAAACTACCAATAATTTCTAACAATCATATAATTTCTAACTATGATAACATAACATTTTTAACACTAATTACATTCATAATAACTTTTCTAACATAATATACTAACAATCATATTATCACTAATCATAAACTACCAATAATTTCTAAAAATCATATAATTTCTAACAATCATATCATTTCTAATTATAATAACATCACCTTTCTAACAATCGTATCCTACAAATTTCTTACAATCAAACTAACAATCGTATAATTTCTAACTATAATAATATAACATTTCTATAACTAATAACGTATATTAAAAATAATAACAACAATAAAAATGTAAATGAGTGTTAGTAAACATACAAAGAAAACGTCGGAAAAGTGGTCGCCGGAAAAGTGGGGTGGCCGGATTTGGAACCGGATCGCCGGGAAAAGAGTCGCCGCTAAAACTTCGCCTGAAAAGTGGGGTGGGGTGGCCGGATTTTTCGCCTGAAAAGTAGCCGGAAAATGAAGCGGGTGGCCGGAATTTCGTCACCAAAAAGAGGGTGGGGGTGGCCGGATTCTTGATAGAGAGGGTGAGGGGATTGATGGCCGGAATATGGAGACAAAATGGTTGATGGTCGGATGTGGGGTTTTTTTGTTAGAGAGGGTTGATGGCCGGATTTTTTGTTTGAAAGGAAAATGTGTGAATCGTCTTCTGCGGCTGGGTTAAAAAGAAAATAGTTTTTAGCATTAGTGGCGACGTCGCCGCTAATACTAGTCAACGGTCTCGTCAACGGTCAGTAGTCACTGCCGCGCGTCAGAAAAGGGTCGCCGCTAATACTTCCTGGTCGGGTTACCCTTTTAGCCATGGTCGTGTTACGCGCCTCGATAAGGAAACACCATTAGTTTTTTTTAAAACCAATGTTATAATGATTTGTATAATACTAGTATTATTACCCGCCCCTTGTGGCGGGAGCTTAAACACATTGTGTATAGATTTTGACGTATTATATTGTTTTGTATCATTTGTGTTTGGTGATGATATATATCAAATTTACGTATTAGGAGTTTATAAAATAATAGAACATGTAAGAAGCTTAAATTTTTATTTTAATTTACTATCTTGTCGTTCAATATATAGTATTTAATTAATGTGTTCAATATAAGAGAAATTGTGAACAACTTTTCATGAAATATATTAACTAAAGATTTGATAAATTTAAAAATGAAGAAAAACTAAAATACATTTGACAAATTGTCACCAAATCGTTATACTCCGTCTTCTACTAGTTCATAAACGAAATAAATGTATTACATGAAGTATTATTTTTGTACTAAAACCATTTATGAATTGTTAAAAAGAAAACCATTTATTAATAATAATAATAATAATAAGTTATGCATATAAGAGTAGGTTTGACAAAATGCGGTTTTATATTCAGCTACTCATACTCATTTTAGACTAAGAGGAGTGGAAGGTGAGAGAGAGAGGCGACTTGCGCCATGTAACATGAGGGGTAAGAAGAGTTGCTCCTTAAAAAAGGTTAAAATGGGTGAATTTTGAATAGTGAGCCGACTTGTGGCATGTGACATGTGTGATAAGGAAGTGTTGTATATATATAGAGGAGGAAGAGAAAAAATAAATAAAAAAAGATTCCATGTACTTTTCTTGGTCCACACAAAAGTAAAAAAAACAAAAGGCGACCTGTGTGGTTCGCCTAGGGGGCCGTTCGCCCAAAGGGGGTGGTGTTGGGGGCGACTTTGGGCGAAAAAAGGTATGGTCCACCCCATATATCGCCCACTCCCTTCAGTCTTAGTATTTCACATTTTCATCTACTCTTATTTTTGAGTCTTTTATTCATGCATTACAACCCCTTGTTCTCCCCATCTTTCTCTCTCTTTGTGAAAACAAAAATCATTGATCGAGGTGGTTTAGATCTAGTCAGGCAACCACTTTCAAAGAGTAATAAAGACAAAGTGTGATTCTACTCACATGCCGTTGTTAGAATCTTTTTTTTCTTTGTTTAAGAATGTTAATGGTGATATAAGATTCAAAATTTTAAAAATGTTTTTGTTGTTGGTGATGAATGAAGAAATGATTTTGTTGCTAGTGTTTATTAGATTTGTACGCATGTTATGCATTAATAGTCTATACTTCATGTTTAAGAATTTGTGACAAAAAGGGAGCTGGAATTAGGGGAAGTTGGCTTTGATATGGTGTACCTTAAGCAGGTCAGCCAACCAACTTAGTTACTGGAACTAAACCGGCTACTATGTTAACCAAAGCGGATACTGTAGCTTCAAAGTTTTGATTTGTTATGTATATATATAACGAGAAAAAAGTACCTCAGCGTTGCGGCGGTGATGGAGGTGATGGCGGGGTGGTGATGTAATGGCGGTGGCGGCGGTGGCGGTGATGGAGTGATCTACACGATGGACTCCGCCCTTAGCCGTACGGGCTTCGCCCTCAGATTTAAAAATTCGTCGAAAGTATATCGAATGACCTCTCTAATGAAAGAGCATGAAATTTTAAGAACACCCATATAATTTTTATAATTTATCGATGTACGGTTTTTGAGATAAAAGATTTTGAATGAATTAGAGGAATAAAATGATTTATGGAGGAGAGAAAAAAAAATGAGTGGTTGAGATTTGAGGAGAGAGAAAGAGTATTATAGTTATTTTAGGTAAATATAGAATAGATAGGAGAGACATTTCGGGGAAATAATGTTGAAACTTAAAATGTTAGACATGGGCTATTGCTATAATATAATATAGATAATGACATTTATAAATCCAAAAGCCAAACCAAACACTAAAACAACTTTTATTCTACAAAATAAGCAATTAAGCTAAAAGCGTTAGAAAAAAAAAAGCTAGGCCAAACACCCCCAAACCATGATCTGAGTCTTCTTTTTATACAAACCTTACAATTTCAAACTTAAAAACCGATACTTATAGAAGCGATTTCTTTACTTCTAGAGACATCTTTACTTCTAGAGACAAGACTGTTTACGTCTCACCATCCCATAACCCGATTGGGTCTTGTTTGTTGTACTTATGAAAAGACAAATACTTATGTTAAAAACTTCTTAAGAACTTCCTTAAACAACGCCTTCCTAATCATCATTCCGGTGGGGCTGCTGCTCTTCCCCCTCCTCTGCCGCCTGTTGCTGCCGTTGACGCCGTTGATCGGAACTTTCCTCCGGTGCCACCCCACTTGGGTGATCTGCAAGATTGGTTTGTTAGAGTTATTGATGATGAGATTGAAAAGTTTTATGATTTTTATATTGTTAAAGAACAAGAATTTGTCATCACATTTAAGACAGGAAATAAGCTAACTCAAACATCCCATAAGGTAAGCAATCTTGGATTCCCCACCACTAAATATATTGTTTAATTATTATAGGGAATGCACTCTGGGGGGTAGGAGTGGTTACCACTTCCCCAACCTTCCCCAAATTTCCACATCACCATCTTCCAATAAAAACCCTCCAGCTCAAACTTTCTCAATTCACCCCAAATCACCCCAAAATGGGTGGCGCTACTCACCCCAACCCCAATTTATTTTTATTTCCGTTAGGAACAGTCAAAAAGGCCACGTGGCCACCTTTGGTTTGCTCCTTTTCCTGCGCTTGGTCCCCACGCTGCTTTCTCTCTCTTCGGTGAACCAACCCCAATTTCCTTCCCCCTTTCCCCACCCCGACCCCCTGGCGGCGGTGTGCCCGCGCGGGGTCAGTTGGGCCCGAGCCACTCCCCGCATCCACTCCTACCCCCCTTATAAGTAGGTGAACTAGCTAAATTAAAATTCTAAACAAAGGAGGGAATACTTGTCTACACGCTTATTTATCAGATTTTAGAATTTAGAATGGTGGTTGTCGCCTCTATTATGTACATGTACAGATAGGAAAATATGTGTTGTATCTGATGGATTGTTTTGTGTCTCGTATTATTCAAAGTTTATTAGTATTAGTTAGCATAGAGGGAAACTACTTTATTGCATCATGGAATTTGTTTACGATCGGGTAACTTACAAGATTCAACCTGACCCGGAAAAAACCTATCTACGAAATCATTAAATTGATCTTGTGTGACATTCGAAAAAGTGGTTTCTATGCCTACTTTAGCCATGGAATGAAGAAAAGCGATGAAAAGAAATATTACCTGAAAAAATGAATTACACGCCGACGGCAGAGAAAGGAGGGAAATCGGCAAAATTAGAAGGAAGGAGCGGCGGATTAAAAGAGGAAGATAAGGAGAAAATAAAGGAAAGAAGAATCTTTTTTGAATTTTGAATTAATGTCGCTCAAAAGCTTCCTTAGCAATCTAACCCTAAATGTTACACTAAACACCCCTTGTAGAATTGGTCACCGCCCTTCGCCCCTTGGTAACTAATAAAAAGTGCACATATGGTCCTTCGTAGAAACTGACTATGAAAAAAGACCATACTTTGAAGATCAACTCTTCAACACACACAAGGGCGCGTTTCTCAGAAACTATTTGATTGCGCGAAAATAGGATTGACAAGAGAATTGCGAAGTATAAGTCTAAAGTCATATCCCTGGCAGTCTATAATATTAGACTGGGGGGCTTGACGATGTACCCATTCGAATCACTATACGAAGGAAAACATAACGGAGCACATTTGCGAAGGACATAAGCACGAAGGTGCTTATATTGGACGAGTAAACAAAGGATCAATACAAATCCTTTCCAAAGATAGAAACAATCCTTACCTAGTTCGATCTCCTTAAAGGATAAGTTCCCAAGGTAACTAAATCGGATAAATATGGTAAGTAGAGTCTTACTCAAAGAAGGAATAGGGAAAACCCTAACCTTCTCCTCAAGGAATCTCCTCCTATAAAAGGAGGAGGATTCTCCCACATTCGATATACTTCGATACACAAACAATTCGACATACAACATATTCATACGATCACGGATCGAACTAAAACCCTAATCATAGTCGAACAAGCTTCGACAGTCAACCAACAATCTTAGATTGGCGTAAAGGAACACCGTTCCTACCTTCGGGGAATCGCCAACAAAACCTATAAACCTTTTAGGGTTTACTCACAAGTCATCTCTAGGCCAAAAACCTCTTGGCGCGGTTTGGTGCACAATCAACTATCGCAGCACCAACACTTTATGAATTGCCTTGATGGGATTTTGGGTAAAAATTTCAACTTTCAACATTGATGGGAATAGAACTGACCGAGATTCAAACAATGATGACCATTTAAGAGGGACCTTAACGCACTTTCATGTTTTCTTCTGTTGTCGAAAACTATCCATAAGACACAACTTGAATTTCACTTGAGTATCTGAATTGAAAACCTTGTTATTCATAAATCCGAAAGGATGCTCATTTCTAGTAGAAAGTGACAATCTCGAACAATATGGGCTTTGGTTTATAACCTATGGGTCAAAAGAGCAAGGTAACATTGACCAATTGACCCCATTTGGCAACCATCCTACACATGAAACTTTGCAAACCGCTTTAGATGAATCCTGATAAATGAGTTGGCAATATCCATTAGATGTCGTAAATTCATAAGATCACAAGTACTACAATAGCAAAAGGCTTACAAAATAACTCCACATGCCTTTAATTTATTGGTTTTAATTACTACTCGTATATAAATTATTGTTTATTTGTTTGTATCAATTTGGGTCTTTCTACATCCTCTTGTGCGTTTATCATCAATGGCACTTCTCAATAGCTGAGTACATATTGTAATCATCAATTTGAGTCTTTCGATTGATTTTTGGTTAAACCACAAGGACGACCGGTGTAATCAACTTTTTCTTTCTTTGAAATGATGTGTTTCGAGTTATGTCATATGTTCTATTCTTATTGATTATTCCTGTTTGACTAGCAAAAACTTTTCATATTGTTAGTTAAAAGTTTGGTTTATGATTTTAGTAAAGATGTATTTGTTGGAAATTTTATGTATTTTGTTATTTAATATGTTTAAATAATATAACATAAAATATACAAGTGAATAGATATGTTAAAATGAAGTTGAAAGTGTGTTTAACTAATGTGGGTTTGTCCCACATTGGTAGAAGTATAAAAATTAAGTGTGTTTATAAGGAGGAGTGTTGGAGGAATAATAATTCCTTATAAGGGGATACACCCCAAGTGGGCATGTTTCATCTTAATGTGGCGTTTTAGTGGCGCACTTTGCACTTCAATCTGGATTCACCAGACCACTTCCTCTCCCTCTCATCTCTTCATTCTGTTCTTGAAGGTATAATTCTGGGTTGTTGGTTAACTCCGGCAGTACATACTGCTTTGGCTGTTGTACCCTGGGAAACTGACGGGTTCACTTGGGTGGCCCGAAATCAGTTTTAAGGGACCTCTGTTTAACAGAACCCTCAGCCCGTTTTGCCTTCTTCTTTCATGTTTTAATGTTTTTGTTTTATTTCTTTCTTGTATTGTATAGTTAATTCTTACTTATGTTGTAATTCGAATGTATTATCAATAAAATGTTATTTTCTTGAATGGTGTTCCTACAATCTTAAAACTGATTTGCTTCTTCACCATTCTATTAATTCGAATTACAAAACTGTTTTCTTAAACTTTTGTAATAATTTACTTTTCTGTAAAGTTACTTCTTTAGTTTATTTTATGTTCATAGAAGTTTTTTAGTAAAACTTTGCCTATTTCATTTCAGAAATGGCTACTGATATGAACTTCTCAACAAATGAAACTTCTGCTTCTACCACTACCAACACTGTTGGTGCTTCTGTTTCTCAATCTGTAGGACATACTGTCTCTACAAACATGGGACCTTTGGTGGGTACCCAAGCTGCCCAAATTGTGGCCAACCATGCTGAAAAACCAGAAAAATTTTCTGGTTCGCACTTTAAAAGATGGCAACAAAAGATGTTGTTTTATCTCACTACTGTGAATCTTGCGAGATTCTTGTATGAAACAGCCCCTGAAATTCCTGAAGGGTGTACTGATGTTCAAGTAGTGAGTGCTGTTGATGCTTGGAAGCATTCTGAATATCTCTGCCGAAACTATGTGTTAAATGGCCTTGTTGATTCACTATATAATGTGTATTGTAAGATAACCACAGCCAAAGAACTCTGGGAATCTTTGGATAAAAAATACAAAACCGAAGATGCCGGAACTAAGAAATTCATTGTGGCAAGATTCCTAGAGTTCAAGATGGTTGATTCAAAAACTGTTGTGTCTCAAGTTGAAGAATTACAAATCATTATTAGTGATATTCTATCAGAAGGAATGGTTCTTGGTGAAACATTCCAAGTTGCTTCCATAATCGAAAAGTTGCCCCCAAGTTGGTTGGATTTCAAGAATTACCTTAAGCATAAGCGAAAGCAAATGACCGTTGAAGAACTTGTTGTTCGTCTTCGAATTGAGGAAGACAACAGAGTTGCTCAAAATGGTGGTCATGTTGAAGGACTTGCTAAGGCCAACTTTATTAAGCATGGCCAAAGTTCCAAAGGAAAAGGTAATTTCAAGGGTAAAGGGAAACGCCCTGATAAGAAGAACAAGGGAAAAAGGGTGGATTTGAGCCCTAAAAGTTATGGTGTGAAGAAGAAAGTTGCTATGTTCAAAGGGAAGTGTTATAATTGCGGTGAATCTGGTCACCGAGCTGATCAATGCAAGAATCCAAGGAAGGAAAGGTCAAACATGGTCGATGATGACATGTCTCTTGTTGCTATGATTTCTGACCTCACTGCTAAGTTGGAAGAGGTCAATCTTACCACCGATGGAATCAAAGGATGGTGGGTTGATACGGGTGCAACCCGTCATGTGTGTCCGGATAAGAATATGTTTCATACTTTGAAAGAAGCATCCGGTGAAGATAAGTTGTATATGGGAAATGCCGCTACTGCCGAGATAAAGGGTGAAGGCGATGTGATCCTCAAGTGGACTTCGGGGAGAGATCTTACTTTGAGCAACGTGTTGTATGTTCCAGAATTGCGCAAGAGTCTTGTGTCGGGTTGGTTGCTTAACAAGAATGGGTTTCGTTTAGTGTTTGAAAGTGATAAGTTTGTGTTAACTAAGCGTGGTTTGTATGTTGGTAAGGGTTATGCCCTTAATGGTATGTTAAACTTAATGTAATTGCCATGAAGAACATGAATGAAAATGCTTCTACTTCCGCTTATTTGATTGAGTCTTCTAATATTTGGCATAATCGTCTTGGTCATGTGAATTTTAATTCAATGCGTCGTTTAATTAAGTTAAATTGTATACCATCTTTTACCATTGAATCTAATTCTAAATGTCCAACTTGTGTTGAAGCTAAACAAACCACGAAATCTTTCAAATCAATTGAACGAAACACCGAGCCACTTGATTTAACCCATACCGATGTATGTGATTTTAGAACGATTCCCACTCGTGGTGGTAACAAATATTTCATCACCTTTATTGATGATTGTACAAGATATTGCTATGTATACTTGCTAAAAAGCAAGGATGAAGCAATAAACAAGTTTATCTTGTACAAGAATGAGGTTGAGAATCAACTCAACAAAAAGATCAAACGATTAAGGAGCGATAGAGGAGGTGAATACGTTTCTCCTTTTGCTGAAATTTGTGCTCAAAATGGTATTATCCATGAGCAAACAGCTCCTTATACCACACAACAAAATGACATTGCTGAAAGAAAGAATTAAACTCTTAAAGAGATGATGAATGCCATGCTAATAAGCTCGGGTTTAGGCCAAGACATGTGGGGAGATGCCATTTTGTCGGCAAACTATCTTTTGAACAAAGTTCCTTTCAAGAATAAGGATGTTACACCTTATGAGTTATGGTTTAATAGAAAACCATCCTATAAATTCTTGAAAGTGTGGGGGTGTTTAGCAAAAGTGGTGGTTCCACCACCAAAGGTTCAAAAGATAGGACCAAAAACTGTTGATTGTGTATTAATAGGATATGCTCAGCATGGTAGCGATTGTGAATCCTCATATCTTGCTGAACATAGTAGTGCATATCGGTTTCTAGTACATGAGTCTAAGAATCCAGAAATACACAAAAACAGCATACTTGAGTCGAGGAATGCATCATTTTTTGAGGATGTATTTCCTCGTTTGGACAAAGGAAAAGCTACTACATCAACTCCAGTTGATAAAATTGTTCGAGATGAGCATCAAGAACAATCTGAGGATGAAGAAGTAGAACCGCGAAGAAGCAAAAGGCAAAAGATTGAAAAATCTTTCGGGCCTGATTTTGTTTCTTATATGGTTATGAGTGAACCTCAAACATATAAAGAAGCGGTTACTTCTCAAGAAGCGCCTCAATGGAAAGAAGCCATCAAGAGTGAAATTGATTCTATTTTACAGAATCATACTTGGGAACTAGTTCATCTTCCACCTGGTTGTAAACCACTTGAACATCGTTGGATATTCAAGAAAAAGATGAAAGTTGATGGTTCTATTGATAAGTACAAGGCAAGACTTGTAGTCAAAGGATATAAACAAAAGAAAGATCTTGATTACTTTGATACATATGCGCCTGTAACTCGAGTAACTTCGATCAGATTGGTGCTTGCGATTGCAGCATTGAGAAATTTGGAAATACATCAAATGGATGTAAAAACAGCCTTTCTCAATGGAGAGCTAGATGAAGAAATATACATGGAACAACCTGAGGGTTTTTCCGCTCCTAGCCAGGAGGACAAGGTTTGTAAACTTGTCAAGTCTTTGTATGGATTGAAACAAGCTCCCAAACAATGGCACAAAAGTTTGATCAAGTTATGCTCGACAATGGTTTTAAGATCAATGAGTGTGACAAATGTGTTTATGTGAAGGACATATCTAAAGGATATGTGATACTTGTCTATATGTCGATGACATACTCATTGTGGGTAGTGATGATAGTATGATCAGATCTACCAAAGACATGTTGAAAGCGAGATTTGACATGAAGGATATGGGTTTAGCAGATGTCATTCTTGGAATGAAAATTACTCGAACCCAAAATGGTCTAGTGTTAAGTCAATCTCACTATGTGGACAAGATCCTTGAGAAATTCAGTCCCGATGACTTAAGAGTAGCTCGATCTTCAAAAGACACCACGCAACATCTATCGAAGAATAGAGGTGAAGGTGTTGCTCAATTGGAGTACTCAAGGGTAATTGGCAGCCTAATGTATCTCGTGACAAGTACGAGGCCAGACTTAGCCTATGTTGTGAGTAGGCTAAGTAGATATACTAGTAATCCTAGTTCGGAGCATTAGAAGGCTATGACTAGGTTACTAAGATACTTGAGATATACAAGGAATTATGGGCTGCATTTTGGCTGAGATCCAGCTGTATTGGAAGGATATAGTGATGCTAATTGGATATCCGATATAAAAGATTCCAAATCCACAAGTGGATATGTGTTTACTATTGGAGGAGCAGCTATAGCTTGGAAATCATCCAAGCAAACGCTCATTGCTAGATCCACGATGGAATCTGAATTTATAGCATTGGATAAAGCTGGAGAAGAAGCAGAATGGCTACGACATTTATTGGAATATGTTCCTAGATGGCCAAAGCCTTTGACGGCTATTTGTATACATTATGATTGTCAATCGGCTATTGGTAGAGCTCAAAATACAATGTATAATGGCAAGTCAAGACATATTCGTCGTAGGCATAATAGTATACGACAACTGCTCACAACAGGGGTTATCACTATTGACTATGTGAGGTCAAAGGATAACATTGCGGATCCGCTAACTAAAGGTTTAAGTAGTGAGACAGTTTATAAGTCGTCAAGGGAATGGGGCTAAAGCCCATTGAGTAAATTTGTACGAAGGAAAACCTAACCTAGATGTAAATGGAGATCCCATGATCTAGGTTCAATAGGACAACCTAATTGTACGAATAGAGGAGGTCACTGTGGGGGAGCACCCCAAAACAATCAAGGCAGTTTGCAGTCACTTTGGGGGGAGAACCCACCACAATAAAGTAAGTTGCAAATTTCCTAGCCCATTCCTATATCAAATCAGTGATATCATAGAGGTTAAGCTTATAGCTTTTAATGATTGTGAGCAATCACCTATGTTAGAGAGAAGTGTGGTCGCCTCGAATGGAATTGTGTGGGGCGCAATTCCTAGAGCTCTCGCAGAACCAGGATAGTGTTCCATGACCATAACGGACACGAAAGTGAGGGTTAACCAGACTAGGGAAAGTATTGTGTGATGTGCAATAACGTCTACGTAAAAAGGAGTTAGTTCAAAGACATCAAGTTCTACTAACTACTAGGAGACTAAGTGCACTCACAAAGGAAAGTTCAAAGGGTAAAACCTACTTCTCCTGCAATACTTGACTGTCAGAATTTATCTTTAATAACCATATCTATTCATGTGGGGGATTGTTGGAAATTTTATATTTTGTTATTTAATATGTTTAAATAATATAACATAAAATATACAAGTGAATAGATATGTTAAAATGAAGTTGAAAGTGTGTTTAACTAATGTGGGTTTGTCCCACATTGGTAGAAGTATAAACATTAAGTGTGTTTATAAGGAGGAGTGTTGGAGGAATAATAATTCCTTATAAGGGGCTACACCCCAAGTGGGCAAGGAGGGTGCGAAGCACCCGACGCGCCCGCGCCCGGGACCGGGGTCGTGGGCGATGAGGCGTAATGTGGCGTTTTAGCTTGACACCTGTTTTAACAGGTGTCTCAAGCTCTTGACCACTACTAATAGATTGTAGTAGTGGTTCAACCAACAACAACAACACCAACACTTCACTTCAATCTGGATTCACCAGACCACTTTCTCTCCCTCTCATCTCTTCATTCTGTTCTTAAAGGTATAATTCTCGGTTGTTGGTTAACTCCGGCAGTACATACTGCTTAGGCTGTTGTACCCTGGAAACTGACGGGTTCACTTGGGTGGCCCGAAATCAGTTTTAAGGGACCTCTGTTTAACAGAACCCTCAGCCCGTTTTGCCTTCTTCTTTCCTGTTTTATGTTTCTGTTTTAATTTCTTTCTTGTATTGATTAGTTAGTTGTTAATTTCTTTGTAATCTTATGTTGTAATTCGAATGTATTATCAATAAAATGTTATTTTCTTGAATGGTGTTCCTACAGTATTTTTATACGTATGAGTGAAAAAAGAGTATCCACGTGATTTTCTCATTATTTATTTGTTTGTTTGTACTTGAGCATGAGTGGTCTCGGATTAGGACTTTTAGGGCATAAGGAGTGGGCTGGAGGGCTGCAACGGGTTGGGCTGAAACCGGCGGGTACACCACTCCGAGTGTTGGCGGGCTGGGCTGGAGGGTTGGGTGAAGGCATCACAAACCGGTTGCCATAAAATCAAATTGTGGGGAGCGTGCCATATGAACGTTGGGGTGGGTCCCTTTTGACCAAAAAAGAGCCGTTTTCCCGCTTCAAATAAAAAAAAAATTATCCCCTTTTTACCTTTATTTAAACAACTCTTCTTCTTTTTAAACATCACAACAACATATTCAAAAAAAAAAACATACACACACTTTCACATACAATTTAGTATGTTTTAGTATCGTGTGTTTTAGTATTAAAAATAATGTTGAAGTGTTTTTTTTTAGTTTTTTTTAAATGTAGTATGTGTTTTTATTTAGTTGTTTTTAATAATAAAATGTTATGTTTTTTTATTTAAAAAAGAAAAAAAAACTTGGGAGGGTTGAAAATTTTATGGAATGCCAATAAAAGAAGTTGGGAGGGTTGAATGGGATGGTTGAAAAACTAAAGTGAGGTGGATAAATATTATTGGTTGGATTTGAGAGGGTTGATAAAATTTCTATCACCACTCCTAGTCCCCTTAGAATGAGAGCATCTACAATGGGGATAAGTCATTAAAAGCTTTTTTTTTTGCCACTTCACAAATCCATTATCTTCAACCTATTAAAAAGTCTTGATTGCAATGGAAAAGCTTTTTTATAGCTTTTTTTTTATTATTAAATTGATATTTAGTACAAATAATATACAACAAATACAAAAAAGCTTTTAGTCAATAGGTTGAGATTTCTCAACCTATTGATCAAATAAGCTTTTGTACTCAATGGCTTCAACCTATTACAAAAGCTTTTTTTTTACAAATAAGTCATTTCCTTTTAACCATTGGAGATGCCCTGATACCAAAAAGGCTACTGCTAAAGGAACCTTGTCGACATATTATGATATTAACAAGAATGAATGTTGTGACGTTTTGCTGGGTTTGTAGGGGCGACAAGATGGCTATTGAGACCTCATATGTCGCCGAGACCACATATGTCGCATTTATAGGTTTGGGTCTAATTAGCGAATTTCTCTCTAAAAATTCCATAAGAGGGGTATATCTATATTTCTATACTTTTTTATAAAAATTATTCAACCCTAAAAATAGAAAGTGTTACTCAAATGTTAACTAAATTGCCTTTAATAAATATCCACTATGAATTTTTTTTTTATAAATTACCAAATTTGCCCTTAATAAATTAATTTACACCTTTTACCCTTATTTTAATAATTAATACTTTGAGTCCTTATATTCTTAAATATTCCACTATCACCTTTACATTAACTTACACCACTTGACACCGCCACCACTACCAATAATGCCGTCACCGACACCACTAGATCGCCGTCCCGCCACCGCCGCCGCATTACGCGGGTATCATGCTCATGTAACATCAACATGAGACCATAAGGGATGAGATTTTAACCCGAAAACCCGTGACCCGTGACTAACCCGACCGACCCGACCCGACCCGACCAAACACCAAACGGGCCGGGCCACGGTTCAGCATATCTGTGA